>CM077155.1:126780458-127101099 GCA_039583875.1 Platanthera guangdongensis | reverse complement strand
TTTTGTTTTGAAAAACTTTTGTTCCTTTTATTTTTTATTGTTCTTTTTATTTGTTTTTGGAAAAACTCTAAGAATTAAAAAGTAGATGTTTTAATTTTTAGGTAACTTTCATTTTGTTTTAAATTTTTGTGTGTGTGTGTATGAGTTAGTTTTCACTTTGTTCTTTTAAATTTCATGTTGTGTGTGTGAGTGTATGAGCATAATTTTTCATGCTTTCTTTTATCGCTTTCTTCAATTATGTAGAGTGTGTGTGTGTGTAGGAGATAAATTTTCACGCTTTATTTTTATCACTTTCTTCAAATTATGTAGAGTGCGTTGTGTGTAGGAGATGGTTTTATTGCTTTCTTTTAATTTGTGTAGAGTGTGTGCGGGTGTGCATCTATTTCCGCCCACTCGTTAAGAGTTAAATGGCGTGCTTTTATTTCCCGCCTACTCGTTTGAGTAGGACTTGTAATTTTCTTTTTTTCTTTTTCGCCTACTCGTTAAGAGTTAAATGGTTCGCCCTTATTTTCCGCCTACTTATTTTAGTTGGACTTGTAATTTTCCTTTTTTTGTAACTTAATTTTTTTTGTTTATTTATAATTTGAAGTGTGTGTGAGTTCTCGTTTTAGCTAACTTTTAAGCTTTCTATGTAAGACCCCCCCCCCCCCCCCCCGTTTTCTTTTTGAAACACCAGGGTCTTAGGCCCAGAACCGCCGCTTAGCGGTGACACCTTCACGCCCTGAAGGTCATCCCCGCGAAACGCCGATCCTGCCGGCCGATTCGATCACAGAAAAGAAACAAAAGTAGAGGAAGCACAAGAGTGGTAAAACTCTAACCAGAAGTCCACAAAATACAATCATATCATAATAAATATATCTCCACGAAGGGAGATTCCACAGAATATAATGTACTGAAAATAAGGGCTTAAGCCCGCTACATCAAATCCTCACTACATAGTCACTCAAGCGGAAGCAAAATAAAACACTACTAAGGTCAGGGGCTCACAGTCCCTGTCGTCTAAACTCTGGTGCTAGAATGTCCCATCTCCAAGCGTGCCGACCTGCGGGGCTGCTCCTCCATGCTGGGCTCCACGATCCCCTAAATGATGTGGTTCAAAAATCATTAGTCTATAAGACTAAGTCCTATCATCCCCCACCCCTTCCCCCATGGCCCCTAGGCACCGAGCGGAGTGGAAGAAAGGGGAGGACTTGAAGGTGGAGAGTAATCAAGAAACAGATGGCAGCGGACCTATACTAACAATTTTTATAGTACATGTGGCAGTAAAGTAAAGTATGAAAATTAACCTTAACTTATACGGAAACATATAAGCAAGGTATCTTTTACAGGGCTCCCATCGTATAAAGAGTCACATACCAATTTATACGTTGGGGTGTCGGTTATTATCAGCAATATATATATAAAGAATTTAACCTTAATTTATAAACTTGCCCACACAATCTTATAGACCAAGGGGTCGTTTTACAGGGCCTATTGTATAAGCGCCCCATACCACTTATACAATAGGTGACAAGGGTTTTATGTTATGATTATGTTATGACATCCAAGTTGGTTATGATGCAATCATGCAAGTGCAACTCACCCACCTGACTCTGTGCACACAGACCTTTAGTTCCCCCTTTTTGGAGCCGAACTGTAACAACCTCATCCATTCATATGATATATTCTAGAAGGTCCGGCCGGGGCCCCACAGGATATACCACAAAACAGTCGGTGAAGGTACAGGATGATACCAGAGTAGCGCATCGCACCTATCACAAGCATTCTAGCGGAAGCCTAAACTACTTGAACTCCTCATGAATGTCCAAACATAAAACTCCACATTTTATATATATAGGAATGTCTTACAATATGAACAAGCGTTGGCCTTATGGCCTTACATAGCTTTCACACAGTGGCCTAAAACAGATTGGCGCGCAGGCCGGCCACAATAAAGAAAACACTCAAAAGAACATATTTAGCCTTCGAGGGCTAACAGCAGCAGCAGCAACACCAGCAGGAGCATCAACCTCTATGCGTCCCGCTCGGCTCTCCAGCACCTGTGCAAGGACAATCCACCCACCGGTGGCAAACAAAAGCAACGGTCAGCGTTCAGCTGACCAAATTATAACGACCCTACCTTCTCTCGGGGCAGCGGTATTTTTCCCTGCAGGCATATCATATCACAAGTATGGCAAGCTAGATCATCAAAAGGTGCTTTCACGCAAACACCATCACAACCGTTCGCCACCCGGCCCAACGGTCCGTGCACTCAGGGCACATTCTTGGTGTTTCTGGCAACCTCTTGCCCACCACCGTATCAGGGTTCATCACCCAACGGTAAATCTCTTGAGCATTTACTCCATGGCGTGCAGCCGGAGTTAGTCCTCGGATACCGGGATGGCCCGTAGCCCCCCATTGTGTCATGGCGCGCAGGCCGAAGACTCTTGCTATGCGCTCCAACAGACCGCACTTTTTGGTCTCACGTCAGACGGACATAGCGCAGGTCGGATCCTCCACCCCCCCGTTGCTCAAATCGCCTTGCCTTTTCCTACACTATACGTTTATCACGGAGTCTTCTCCGGTTCGTATGCAACATCACCAATCCAGACCAACCTGTCCAGATGGGCTTCACACAGCATGCCTATTCCGTACTCCATTTCCGGATCTATATGCAACACAAAGGGGATTTCAAGCATCCACCCAAAGATTCCCAAAATCAGCCACCTCTTGGTGGGGGAAATCACAAGATATGCCAAAAAGGAAGCCTTCACATGGCTAGGAATAAAAGTCGTTACCCTTGACGATCGCTTCGGTGCCATGGCCTCCAAGCTAGCTCGCAAGACTCGCAAGAGCGTTTCCTCCGCAACGCTGGCTTCGGATCTCTCGTTGGTAAACCGCAGCACCACCAGCAGCAGCCCCCTTTCTTCTTCCTCCTCCTTTTTCTCTCTCTTTCTCTCTCTTGAAGAAAGATGAAGGCCAAAGCAAAGTGAGAAATCATTCTCTGATTTCGGCCCTTAAGGAAAAGAAGAAGAAGCTCCAGCCCTTGGATCCAGACTGAAGGAATGGACGGCCACGATTCTGCCAAAAACACAAATTTTGACCTGACACGGCCTCGAACACGGCCGTGTGCCAGGCCGTGTGTCTCAAGCGGTGGTCAACCGACTTATCCAAACCAGTGACAAGCCCACGGGACACGCCCGTGACATGGGCCGTGTCACCAACATGCCTTCAGACACGCCCGTGTCTGTGGCCGTGTACCTGGGGAAAAAAAATCCCAAATCATCCTGAGACTTCACACGGCCTGTGACACGCCCGTGTCCCAGGCCGTGTGCCCAGACATGGCACAAAGACACGCCCTGTCGAAATCCTTCGGCGGGCTGAGTTCGTCGCCTGATTCGACACGACGCCCTGTGACACGCCCGTGTCACAGGCCGTGTTCAACCTCGACACGCACTTCTCGACACTCGACGATCGTCGAGAAAAACTCGTCGAGAATGCGACACGGCCTTGGACACGCCCGTGTCCTGGGCCGTGTGCCTCCTCTCGACGGATCGTCGAGAACAAAAAATCGTCGAGACAAAGCCCAATCGTCGACACAACCTCGACACGCCCTGCAACACACCCGTGTCGCAGGCCGTGTCACCTGACACGCCCTGGGACATGCCCGTGTCCCAGGCCGTGTCACCCAAAAATTCCTGTTTCTGTACTTTGGGCTGTTACAATCCTCCCCTCCTACAAGAAATTTCGTCCTCGAAATTTAGAGACAGGAAAGTATAGAAACCAGCAAGAAAAATGTTACAACATCTAACATTTTATGTTACAACATTCTCGATATAAGTTACAGAAACAACTCAGGGAACTCTTCTCGCATGGTCTGCTCGCGTTCCCATGTCAGCTCTTCACGGCCGCAGTTGTCCCATCGGACTTTTACCATACCGACCGTCTTGTTCCGCAACTATTTCTCAGCTCGATCTTCGATCTGAATGGGTCTAACTCTCGTTGTTAGCCCATACTCCACCGGCACACGATCATCCGTGATCACTTGAGCTGGATCTTTCATGGCCTTCCGAAGCACCGAGATGTGAAAGACATCATGTAACCCACCCAAGTCCGCCGACAGAGCTAGCCGATAAGCCGCTTCGCCAATTCGCTCAACCACTTCAAAAGGACCTAAATATCTTGGACTCAACTTTTTCAATCGTCGAATCCTGGAGACACTTTGAATGGCTTGATCTTCAAGTAGACCCAATCGCCAACCGCAAATTCAACATTTCGGTGCTTGGCGTTGTAGTACTTCGCTTGTCGATCTTGAGCAATCAGCAATCTCTCTCGAATAGTCCGAATGGTTGAGTTTGCTTCATCAACCTCATTTGGTTTAACAACCCGGGCTTCACCCGCTTCTACCCAAGCCAAGGGAGTACGACACTTCCTTCCATATAGGGCTTCATATGGTGCCATCCCAATGCTTGCTTGGTAGCTGTTATTATATGCAAACTCGACCATATAGAGATGATCTTCCCATCTCTTTCCGAAGTCAAGGGCGCACATTCGGAGCATGTCCTCCATTGTTCTGTTGGTACGTTCCGTCTGGCCATCCGTTTGGGGATGAAAGGCCGTACTGAAAGTCAATTTCGTGCCCAACAGTCGGTGAACTAGCCTCCAATCATTTGACGTGAATCGCCCATCTCGATCACTTACGATGCTCCGAGGAACACCGTGAAGCCGCACAATCTGATCAACATCAAACATAAAACTTTGCCAAACTTTCAACTGAATCATCCCGCCTATTCGGGAAAAATGTGCTACTTTCGTTAGCCGGTCAACAATCACCCAAATGGAATCATTTCCTCGCTGCGATCTTGGCAATCCATGCACAAAATCCATGGAAATATCATCAAATTTCCACACTGGGATCGGCAGTGACTTCAAATAACTGCCCGGCTTTTGGCATTCCGCCTTCACCATCGCACATGTTTGGCATTTGGCTACATAAAGGGCAACATCTTTCTTGAGCCCTGGCCACCAGAAAAGCTTCTTCATATCATTGAACATCTTTGTGCTCCCGGGGTGAATGGAATACTTGGTATAATGTGCTTCATACATCAGTTCTTCCCTCAACTTCCCCACATTTGGGACGCACAACCGGCCCTCTTTTCGCAAAAGACCGTCATTCCAGGTGAATTTGCCTTCTGGCCCTTCATTCACATAGCGTAAGAGATCGTCATCCAACTCCGTTGCCCGTCGAACTCGGTCTGCAAGGTCACATTGCACCTCAGTCCAGTTCAAACATGCAATGGCAGTGGAATTCTTGTCAACACAATAGATCTCCAATGCCTCCAACTCCTGGATAAGACGTTCATCATGCCTTTGTAACCAAATTGCTCTAACCGGAACTCGCCGACTCAAGGCATCCGCGACAACATTCCCCTTCCCGGGTGTATAGTGAATCTCAAAAGTGTAGTCCCCAAGGAACTCCAACCACCTTCGTTGTCGCATGTTCAAATCTTTCTGCTCCAAAAGATACTTTAGGCTCTTATGATCGGTATAGATCTCCACTTTCACTCCATAAAGGTAGTGTCGCCACAACTTGAGTGCAAAAATCACCGCCGCTAATTCCAAATCATGGACGGGATAGTTTCGCTCGTGCACCTTCAGTTGGCGTGAGCCATAAGCAATCACCTTTCCGTTCTGCAAAAGAACACAGCCTAAGCCGCTCCCTGAGGCATCACTATAAATCACAAATCCATCGGTTCCACATGGAGAAGACAACACCGGCGCTGTGGTCAACCGAATCTTCAGCTCTTCAAAAGCTCGTGCGCACTCTGGCGTCCAAACGAACTTCTGATCTTTTCGCGTCAGTGTGGTTAGCGGCAAAGCGATCCGCGAGAAGTTCTCCACAAATCTTCTATAGTAGCCCGCAAGTCCAAGGAAACTCCTGACCTCGGCCACGGAAGACAATATTGGCCATTCTTGTATGGCCCTTATCTTCGCTGGATCCACTGCAATGCCCGCTCCACTCACCACATGGCCCAAAAATGCACTGACGATAGCCAAAACTCGCACTTCGAGAACTTGGCATAGAGCTAATTTTGCCTCAACGTGTTCAACACCAACCGCAAATGAATCTCATGCTCAGATTTGGACTTCGAGTATACCAGGATGTCATCAATGAACACAATCACAAACAGATCCAGGTACTCACGGAAAATACGGTGCATCAAATCCATAAACACCGAAGGCGCATTGCACAATCCAAAGGGCATGACTGTGAACTCATAATGCCCATAACGCGTTCCAAATGCGTTTTGGGAATGTCACCTTCCCGAATTCTTAACTGGTAATAACCAGACTTCAGGTCCAACTTCGAATAGACGGTCGAGCCCACTAGCTGATCGAATAACTCATCAATCCGAGGTATAGGATACTTATTCTTCTCGGTCAGCTTATTCAATTCACGGTAATCGATACACAACCGTAACCCACCATCTTTTTCTTTACAAAAAGCACAGGCGCGCTCCAAGGTGACATACTTGGGCGGATATAACCTTGCTCTAGCATTTCTTGGGGTTGAACCTTCAATTCAGCCATCACTTTAGGCGCAATGCGATATGGCGAGCGGGCCACGGGTTTCGCACCTGGGACCAACTCAATTGTGAAGTCAATCTCCCGCTGGGGTGGTAGCCCAGGGAGATCCGTGGGAAACACATCTGTAAATTCTGCCACAATCGGAACCTCGCACAATGTGGCCTTAGGCGCAACAGCCTGAATTAGTGCAAAGTAACACTCTGCACCCTTCCGAACAGCTTTGACTACCTGGAGTGCAGACATCAACGTCCCGCCTACTCCTCGCATACCCGCGAACTTGGTCTCCTGTTCGGTATTCTGGCCCAACGTGATTTCTTTGGACTGGCAATCAATCATAGCATGCTGCTCCGCAAGCCAATCCATCCCAAAAATCACATCGAATTCCGATATTGGCAAAACAAAATGCGGTTAAACAAAAATCCCGACTTTCGAACTGAACCGCCACATCGCAAGCTTGATCCACAAGCATCCAACAACCATTCGGCAACACCACTCTGACGCTATCTGTCTTTGCACGACTGGGTATCCCAAGCCGCGTAACAAATTCACGAGACATAAAAGAATGCGATGCACCTGTATCGAACAGTGCTCGTGCCAGCGTGTCCCGAATCATTACAAAACTTATGACAAACATGTCACACACACAAACCACAAACATAGAAGGACTACACAAAGCATACAAACCATCGCATCAGCAAAACTAAACTCATACTTGTGACCACGTCACTCTGCTTGATGGCCTCTTGCAGGCCAAGATTGTAGACTCGGGGTTGCGCCTGCGAGGCAGAGGAATCCACCACCGCCTTGCCTTTTTCCGCATAAGATGCTCCCGCCTTCTTTCACTTTTCGGCGGCATCCGACAATCTCGCGCAATATTCCCCATCCTACCACAATTGAAGCAGGTACGAGTGTCTGGCCTGGAGGTTGCCCCTGATGTTGCTCCCGTTGCAACTGAGGAAGGAGCTTGTCCACTAGGCTTGGACTTCTTACCCCATCTCTTCTTATAAAATGATTTTCCGATCGGGGCGCCTTCCACTCCAGTTGAGACATAGCCAAAGCTCTCTTCCCTTGCACCCTCTTCATATCCTTTTCCAACGCTGTCGCGGTGTCAACCAATGCTTGGAAACCTTGGTTCACAGAACTGGACACAAGGAACCTCAGTTCGTCCCTCAGTCCTTCATAGAACCGATTAGTCTTCCTCTGCTCATCAGTAAAAATCGAACCCGCATACCGCCCTAAGCGAGTAAACTAATGCAGGTACACGTCAACACTGCCATCACCTTGAGTCAATCGTTGGAATTCATTTTCCATGGCTATCCGTTGCGCCACAGGAAGGTGCTTCGCTAGGAAGAGCCGAGAGAATTCTTCCATCGATACTTGGGTTAACGGACGACCCGCCAAATGATGCAACTCCATCTCATCCCACCATAAACGCGCTTCTCCTTCAAGCAAGAAGGTGGCTAAGGTAACTTTCTGATGTTCCGCCGTGCCTATCGCCGTCATCACTCGCTTGACGCGCGATAACCAATCCTCAGCCTGCGTCGGGGTTCCCGCTCCCGAGAACGTAGGCGGATGGAAACTCATAAACCGTGTTAGCTGCTTCTCAGCCGCTCGAGGAGCCACACCCACGACAGGTTCAGGCCTTGCCACCACCTGTTCTGGCCTCACAGCCTCTTGTTCCTGCCTAAGTGGCTGACCTTGGATCATGGTAAATAAGGCCTCCGCAACTAAACGGACATGTTCCGCAGACGGTGGAGGTGTAGGCACCGCGGCTGGTGCCGTACTTTCATCAGAACGCTGGGGCTCAGACGGCCCAGCTCCACTTCGTGTCACCTAAAGGTGGACAAGACACATACATTAGCGGTCGTACCCAAGCAAACAACACAAAATAGGAACACGCAGGTTCCTCAAACATACAAAAATACATTCCTATCATGGACATTCAGGAGTTCATTCGTAGACTTTGGTGTGCACAAACACGTGCTCGCCACCCCACAAAAGAAGTCGACCACGACTTCGAGAGGGAAAGACCAAGACAACCGATACCAAAAATGTAACAACCCCATCCGTTCATATGATATATTCTAGAAGGTCCGCCGGGGCCCCACAGAATATACCACAAAACAGTCGGTGAAGGTACAGGATGATACCAGAGTAGCGCATCGCACCTATCACAAGCATTCTAGCGGAAGCCTAAACTACTTGAACTCCTCATGAATGTCCAAACATAAAACTCCACATTTTATATATATAGGAATGTCTTACAATATGAACAAGCGTTGGCCTTATGGCCTTACATAGCTTTCACACAGTGGCCTAAACAGATTGGCGCGCAGGCCGGCCACAATAAAAGAACACACACAAAAGAACACACTTAGCCTTCGAGGGCTAACAGTAGCAGCAGCAGCAACACCAGCAGGAGCATCAACCTCTATGCGTCCCGCTCGGCTCTCCAGCACCTGTGCAAGGACAATCCACCCAACGGTGGCAAACAAAAGCAACGGTCAGCGTTCAGCTTACCAAATTATAACGACCCTACCCCTTCTCTCGGGGCAGCGGTATTTTTCCCTGCAGGCATATCATATCACAAGTATCCCTTCTCTTGTGGCTTTCACGCACACAAGCCATCACAACCGTTCGCCACCCCGGCCCAACGGTCCGTGCACTCAGGGCACATTCTTGGTGTTCTGGCAACCTCTTGCCCACCACCGTATCAGGGTTATCACCCAACGGTAAATCTCTTGAGCATTTACTCCATGGCGTGTAGCCGGAGTTAGTCTTCGGACACCGGGATGGCCCGTAGCCCCCCGTTGTGTCATGGCGCGCAGGCCGAAGACTCTTGCTATGCGCTCCAACAGACCGCACTTTTTGGTCTCACGTCAGACGACATAGCGCAGGTCGGATCCTCCACCCCCCCCCCCCCCCCCCCCCCGTTGCTCAAATCGCCTTGCCTTTTCCGCGTACAGCGTACTCATGGCTATATCAAAGGCGCGGGTCGGTCTCACCAATCCTGTTCTGGCATTCAAGCCTGGGTATGTCACTATACCCATTTCCTCACAGCAACAGCGGGTCTTTCCTGGGCACACCAGTACTTCCTGTGACTCCCGTCACAGGTGGATACCGCAAATTACAAATGTCAGGGGTCTTTCCTGGGCACACCAGTACTTCCTGTGACTCGCTTCACAGGTGGACACCCTATGACATCAAGCATCACAAAAAGGGCCTTTCCTGGTCCCACCAGTACTTCCTGTGCCTCATTCACAGGTTGGACCCAAAACATCACATGGCTATTTTCCTGGGCTACCACCCCAGTACTTCCTGCTACTCCTTTTCGCAGGTATAACCCGTAGACTCCGTACACTACACGTTTATCACGGAGTCTTCTCCGGTTCGTATGCAACATCACCAATCCAGACCAACCTGTCCAGATGGGCTTCACACAGCATGCCTATTCCGTACTCCATTTCCGGATCTATATGCACAACAAAGGGGATTTCAAGAATCACCCAAACGACTCCCAAAAGCAGCCACCTCTTGGTGGAGGAATCAAAAGATATGCCAAAACGGAAGCCTTCACATGGCTAGGAAGAAAAGTCGTTACCCTTGACGATCTCTTCGGTGCCATGGCCTCCAAGCTAGCTTGTAAGACTCGTAAGAGCGTTTCCTCCGCAACGCTGGCTTCGGATCTCTCGTCGGTAAACCGCAGCACCACCACCAGCAGCCCCCTTTCTTCTTCCTCCTCCTTTTTCTCTCTCTTTCTCTCTCTTGAAGAAAGATGAAGGCCAAAGCAAAGTGAGAAATCATTCTCTGATTTCGGCCCTTAAGGAAAAAGAAGAAGAAGCTCCAGCCCTTGGATCCAGACTGAAGGAATGGACGGCCACGATTCTGCCAAAAACACATATTTTGACCTGACACGGCCTCGAACACGGCCGTGTGCCAGGCTGTGTGTCTCAAGCGGTGGTCAACCGACTTATCCAAACCAGTGACACGCCCACGGGACACGCCCGTGACATGGGCCGTGTCACCAACACGCCTTCAGACACGCCCGTGTCTGTGGCCGTGTACCTGGGGAAAAAAAATCCCAAATCATCCCGAGACTTCACACGGCCTGTGACACGCCCGTGTCCCAGGCCATGTGCCCAGACACGGCACAAAGACACGCCCTGTCGAAATCCTTCGGCGGGCTGAGTTCGTCGCCTGATTTGACACGCCCGTGTCACAGGCCGTGTTCAACTCTCGACACTCACTTCTCGACACTCGACGATCGTCGTGTAAAAATCGTCGAGCATGCGACACGGCCTTGGACACACCCGTGTCCTGGGCCGTGTGCCTCCCTCTCGACGCATCGTCGAGAGAAAAATCGTCGAGACAAAGCCCAATCGTCGACACAAACCTCGACACGCCCTGCGACACGCCCGTGTCGCAGGCCGTGTCACCTGACACGCCCTGGGACACGCCTGTGTCCCAGGCCGTGTCACACAAAAATTCCTGTTTCTGAACTTTGGGCTGTTACACCAGGAATCTAAGGAACATGAAGCTGAAAGGCCCTATTCTCCTCCTGAAGGTCCAGAAACATCCAACACAGCCAGAATGGCAAGGTTCCAAGAGATCATTGGCTTATCTCTAATCAACAAAGTTAAAGTTGAAGGCAAGGACACAACAGGATTAATTACTATGTCTCAGTATAGGAGAGATGAGCTAAAGAGATTTGGGAAAGCAAACAAGCTACTCAATGTTGATGAGTACATGCACCTTCACCCAGAAGCAGTTGTCCCCAGAGCCACTTCACTGAACATCATAGGGGCAGCTGACATGACTATGACCAAGGCTCAAGCTTCAGATCCCAACAGGGAAATCATTTTCAAAAAGCCAGGAGATAAAGCACTAGAAGACAAGCCAAAACAGAAGAAGACAGAGAAGTAATTTTGTGATTATTTCATTTCTGCTTCTATTTCAGACTATATCTTGTATTAAAACAAAGCCAGTATGTATATATATATATCTGTTGCATGTGTTGTAAATTCTCTGCCAGATATATCTCTTAATTTTGCTTTGTTTTTCTATTTGTTCTTTGCTTGGAGTCTCTGTTAGTGACCTCACCCAAATAGGGGGAGATTGTTGGATCCCTAGTTAATTTGGGCTAGGTTCACTGACTTAGGATGTGACCCATCATGTATAGTCTGGGTCAAGTTTTTGTCTTAGAGTCTAGGACAGTCCTCTTTCTCAACTTCAGATAGACCAGCCTTCTTCAAGACCATCAGGAACTCCAGATCTATCAGTTTTTCAGACTAAGTGAAATGAGTTCAACGTTCGTCGAACTCAGCTCGACGAAGGGAGTTCTGCGCTCGACGATCGTGAGACAATTTGTAGTGCTGAGATCGACGAACTATTTTCTGAGCTCGACGAACTTGGACCTCAAGTTCACAGCTTCTCAGGTCGACGAATGCTAATCTCTACTCGACGATTTTTGTACTCAGAGAATCTGTGTCGACACTTAGGGTTCGTGTCGACACCAGACGATTTGTGTCGACACCAGGATTTCAGTCGACACCAGCTTATGTCGACACCAGAGGATTTGTGTCGACACCAAGATCAATCTGTCGACAACAATTTGTGTCGACACAGCATTTCAGCAGATGCAGAGTATTTCGTCCAAGTCCAGAACTTTTCTCAGGTCGACGAATTTGGTTCTCAGCTCGACGAATTTAGTTCTCTGCTCAACGAATAATGTTTGTCTGATATTGAAGATTGTCTGTTCAACGAATGAAGACTGTCAGCTCGACGAACTCAGCTTAGCTCGACGAACTCAGGCTTAGCTCGACGAACTCAGGCTCAGCTCGACGAACTCAAAACTCAGCTCGACGAATTATGTTCTTCGGTCGACGATCCCAGACTAGGTCTTCTTCTGTTCCCGTCTCATTCCATGGCGCTGATTCCTGAACATTTAATGGCAGTTCTTCACAGTATACTACCGTTAGAATGCGCAGTTAATCCTGGATTATTACATACCATTTTCCCATGGAAACAGTTGGGGAAATAATTAATTACTGCTTCCTTCCAGGTCGTCTGCCATTACTGCTCGATATTCAAAAATTCGAACGTGTTCTTATGATACATAGACATATACAGAAACAGGAAGTAATACAGAGATACACAACAACAAGAAAAAAGATAGACAGTGATTCAGACAACACAAGAAAAAGGAATTCATTCTTGGCCTAGAGAGAAACTGATCAAGAAGAAGAAGAAGAACACTACATCAATATCAAGAGTCTTCTTCATCTGTTTTTACTCAGGATAACTTCAAAAACAATACATTCATATCAGTTACAAGAAGTTCCTGAAGACTTTCTCTGGACCTGGAATTCTAGGTCTTTGAAGACCTATCACCCTGAAGCAGTGCTCCGGCATTCCTCATGATTCATTCTACATCTCATGGGGAGCAAAGCTGCTAAACAACAATCCACAAGTCTTCTCACTTGAATTAAGAAAGAGAAGACCTCATCACCCTCTCACTCCACCTCTATACAGGGTTTTAATTCCCTTCAAAATTATTCTGGTTGCAAGTCTCCCTCTAAAAGACTTGAGGGTTTGGTTTTTGGGAACCTGATCAAAACCCCATTGGTGCCAGGACACCTGTTCAACCCCTTCCTGCAGTGGATTCCTACCAGGGTGGTAGAAGAGTGGACTACCCAGATTTGGGGAACCACTATAAAATTCTTGTGTCGTCTGGTTGCTTTCTTTTCCTTTTGTTTTCTGGCCTTGCTCTGTGAATGTGCTGTGATTAGATAATTGCTGCATCTTGGTTTATTGTATTTGCTTCCCTGCACACACACACCTAAAATACAACAGCAGTTGTAAAAGTTTTATAATCACCATATACTCTATTCACCCCTCCCCCCCCCCCCTCTAGAGTATATCAGATCTAACTGCACTTTCAATTGGTATCAGAGGGAGGTTGGTTAATAATACCACATCTTCCAGGTTGGTTAAATTACCATACCTGATTGGTTGTACAGGCTAACACCTGAACCCAAAGATCCCTTAGTTAGATCTGTTTGTTTTTATTCTGTTATTGGACTTATCCTTCTCACAGACATGGCCCAAAACAAGGATTATACAAGCATCAGACCTCCAGTGTGCAATCTTAATACGTTTGCCATCTGGAAGGCAAGAATTAGATTATATATGAACTCCATTGATGAGGATATTTTTTCTGTCATTTCAACAGGTGTTCCTCCAGCTCCTACAACTTTTTCCAGTACATCAACTAATCTGAGTGCAGTACCACCTCCAGACAATATTGAAGCCTATAAGAAAGCCAAGATGGCTGATGTAAAGGCTATGAATATTCTGGCCCAAACAATGTCAGATGACATATTTCAGAAGGTGGCTGAGTGCACCTCAGCCAAGGCCATTTGGGACTCTCTCAATCAAATGGTAGCAGGCTCAGCTGATGAAAGAAAGGATAGGAGATCCAGTCTCATTTCACTCTATGAGAATTTCAAAAAGGATGAGACAGAATCTGTGGCTGAGATGTACAATAGATTAAGTTCAATCATCAGTGAACTCAAGACTCTTGACAAGGACATCACCTTAATTGAGGTGAATGACAAGATACTGATGTGTTTTCCCAGTTCATGGGACTCCAGAATCTGGCCAATCAAAGAAGCCAGAAGCCTCAATGAGATCTCAACAGAATCTCTGTTAGGCAAGCTGAAGTCATATGAGCAGCTTGTCAAATCAAGAGAGGCAGCAGAACAGAAGGCAACTACCCCAGTTTGGAAGGAGCACAGCTTGGCCCTCAAAGCTTCTGAAGACAATGAAACATCTACATCCAATGAGGAGTTAATGAGTCTTTTTGCCAAAAGATTCTACAAAATGGCAAGAAAGGACTTTAGAAGAAAATCATCCAGGCAGGATGATAAGCCCAAATATGACAAGACACCAACTAAGGAGGTTGTGTGTTTTGGATGCAGAAAGCCAGGGCACTATATTTCAGAATGCCCAGAGAATCAGAAAAAGGACAAGGGCAGGGACAAGGATTCTAGAAGAAAACAAAGCAGCAGACCCTCCTCCAACAAGTATAAAAGGAAAGACAAGGGATTTGTTGCTGAGTCCTGGAGTGACACAGAAGAGGAAACATCCTCCTCCAGCTCCAGTGAAGAAGAGGAAGAAGCCAGATCCAAGGAGGTGTGCCTAATGGTAATAGATGCCTCCAGAAGCAACTGTGGATCAGAAGAGGATTCTGAAGATGAAGGTGCCTCAGACTCAGAGGCTGATCAGGTGATTTCTAGTTTTGATTTCAATTCTGACTTATTTAAAGTAGAATTTAAAACTATGTGCATGGATCTAATAAACTCAGAGAAAGAAATAAAAACCTTGAGGACTAGACTAGAAAACCTTGAATCTGTCAGCACAGAAAATAGAAAACTAACTGACCAATTGACACTAGCTAATGAACATATAATCAAGTTAAAATCTGAATTATGTGAGGCAAAACAACTTGAGCAATCTCTCAATGGGAGAAGCCTCAAGCTGATGGATATCACAAGCACAGTAAATGCCAGATTAAATGGCAGGCTGGGCTTGGGTGCTTCATCAGGTTTACCCCCCATAATAAAGAAGAATATACTTTCTACTCCCATAAAGTTTATCACTGCTAAGGGTAAAGAGAAACTAACTGAAAAACTCAGGTCAGAAAACAAGTCAAATCCCCTAGACAATAGAAACAGAAAACAGAAGAAAGCTGTAAAAACCCAAGTTCAGCAGAATTCGTCGAACTTAGATCGACGAAATCCTGCAAGATCGTTGAACCCTGATCGACGAACGCTGAACGCAAACTTCATAAATAATTATTCGTCCTACTGTGATCGACGAACTGTGTATGGTTCGTCGAGCATAGGTCGACGAACGTGGGACGCAGAAAATGACCATGGTCATTCTCTGAGTGGAGGTCGACGATCTCATCCCCATTCGTCGAACTCTGGTCGACAAACTTACAATAATTAGTCGATCTCAGAACGGCCAAATATAAATAATTTCTACTATAGAAATTTTAAAATAGCTAACAAGACATTTAATCCAGTAGCTGATTGGATAATCCCACCTAGGAGATATCACCCTCTAGGGTATAAGTCTCAACCTGCATTATCAGTCATTTCTAGTTTTATTTTTCAGCCAAACAAAGGACCCAAGGTAACCTGGGTCAAGAACAATTGAGCTTTATTTTTTAATGCAGGTACAGGTGAAGAGCTGTCCAAGGCTAAGTCAGACCTGGTACCTGGACAGTGGCTGCTCCAAGCACATGACTGGCAGCAAAGCAAATCTCTCCAGCTATAAGTCCAAGCTAGGACCAAAGGTGATATTTGGAGACTCAAAGAGTGGTCAGTCAGAAGGGTATGGAAGAGTAAGCATTGGAGCAGTGACCTTCAAAAAGGTAATATATGTAAGAGGACTTAAACATAACCTTATATTCATAAGTCAATTATGTGATGAAGGTTATCAGGTACATTTCAACTCTACCTCTTGCTCTATTATAAATGATAAAAACCAAACTGTTTTAATTGGACTTAGACAAGAAAACATATATTTAGTAGATTTCATTTCTGCCACAACTGATATTTGTTTACTCAATATCACTAGTAACCAAAATGAGTTATGGCACAAAAGGCTAGGACATGTAAACCTTAAGAACATATCTAGGTTATTTAATGACAACCTTGTTAGAGGTTTACCTTCTGGTCCCTACAAGAAGGAAAGCCTATGCAGGGCTTGTCAACTAGGCAAGCAAACTAAAACTAGTTTCAAATCCATTAATAAAAGTGATTCACCTAGGATATTGTATCTGCTTCATGTGGATCTTTTTGGACCCATTGTAGTACAAAGCCTAGGAGGGAAGTCTTACACCTTAGTCATTGTTGATGATTTCTCCAGATTCAGTTGGGTAGCCTTCCTGAGAGCTAAGTCAGATACATTCAAAGTTCTTACAGATTTTCTCAGGACCATACAGATTGAGTTCTCTACTCATGTTGCATTGATCAGAAGTGATCATGGCACAGAGTTTGAGTCTCTTCTTATGCATGAGTTCTGTGAGAAGGAAGGTATCAGGCAGTGCTTCTCAGCTCATAGAACTCCCCAACAAAATGGGGTTGCTGAAAGGAAAAATAGGACACTCATTGAAGCTGCAGGTACATTGTTAGCAGATGCTTACTTGCCTCTATCCTTTTGGCCAGAAGTTGTAAACACAGCTAACTATGTCCTGAACAGATGTCTTATACATAAACTAAAACATAAGACCCCCTATGAATTACTTAAAGAAAAGAAACCTAAAATCACTTACTTTAAATTTTTTGGTTGCATATGTTATATCCACACTAATAACAAAAAATACATTAGAAAATTTGAGGCTAAGGCTGAAGAAGGGATTTTCTAGGATATTCTCAAGTAAGCAAGGCCTATAGGGTGTTCAACAAATCATCCCTTAAAATTGAAGAATTTATTCATGTGTCTTTTGATGAAGCTAACATGTCTTATAAGGAGAAAGACATTTCTACCAATAGTCTTTTGCAGTTTTCACCAATGTGTGAGTCTATGGATGGACTAAACCTTACCCAAGAGGTTCCAACTCATCCCACTCCACAGGCTGCTGAAGATAGTGAAGAAGAAGTCCAAGAGGAAGTAACTGAACTTCCATCAACAGCCAGTACCATTCCTCAAGAGGAATTATTTACAGAAGTTGTTGCTCAACCAACTCCACAAACTGATCTTGTCACACTTAGAGATCACCCCAGATCTCAAGTGATTGGAGACATTTCAGTTGGTGTGCAGACAAGACATCAGCTCAATCAAGACTTGATGCATGCCTGTTTTCTCTCCCAAATTGAACCTCTCACCATCTATGAAGCTGAGCAAGATCCCCACTGGATTCTTGCAATGCAAGAGGAACTAAATCAATTTGAGAGATGTAGAGTTTGGGATTTGGTTCCAAGACTCCACAAACTGATTTAGCTGCACTTTCAAGCTCGAAGACTGGCATCCTTAGGATCGTTGCCGATACTTCGAATGACTTCCCGCCAATCTCCGCCTCCATGTTGCAGTGGGCAGAGGTGATTAGCTCTGATCCGTCGGGTAGACGCACCCTCCTTATTAGGCCTGTGAACTGCTCCACTCCTTCCAGCCCTTCCACGAAGGCCTCCAACACGAACGAGTGCGAAGCACCCATGTCGAACAGTGTATAGGCGGGCTTGCCGCTGATGAAGACTATACCTGAGGTGATTAAATGTCTTAATTCTATAACGAGTTTTCTTTCCTATTTATTCTACCTAGTGCAGTTCTACTAATTTGACAACTGAGAAAGGGAATCCTACTTAAACAATTAAACATCTTGGCATACCTACTATGACCTGCTCTGGGTTCCGAGGCTGCGCCAGGTCCAAATCATACACCTACTCCCTTTCTTGCCTACGATCCCCTCCCTGGTATCCACGTCCTCGGCCACGACCTCGGCCTCCAAAATATTGCGCTGGCTGGGCAGCTGGTGGTGCTGGTGGGGGTGCCCCCCTCATGGGGCAGTTCCTCCTGATGTGCCCCACCTGATGGCAATTGAAGCATTCTGACGGGGGATATGTCATTCCCCCGGGTCTCTGTCCCTCCCGTGTCTGAAGAGGTGGTGGAGCCACCACCACTGTCTCCCTTATCTCCTGTCTTGCCTCCTGACGAGGCTGGTCCTCGACCCTCCTCCCTTCTATGATACGGGATCGTCTCTGATCGTTCCTTGCTCCTCGACCCTGATCCTCTGTTGGCCGTTTCCGGCCCCGGGTAGCTTGCCAATCAGCCTCTATCCTTTTTGCCATCTCTAGTATCCTGGAAATCGGCCCGTCAGATACAAATAGTAGAGTCTCCCTCAGCTCCTCCCGTAGGTACTTGTAGAACCTTTTGGTATATCCTGCCTCGTCTAACTAGTAAGAGTCTGCAAACCGGGCCAGATGGTTGAACTCTCGGTGGTACTCCACCATCGTCTTGTTCCCCTGTCTCAACTGCAAAAACCTATCCTCTAGCTCATCCTTGGCCGACTGTGGAACAAAGTGTTCCAACAGTTCGCCCCTGAAATCCTCCCAAGAAATCTTTGTTACTTCCCTATCCGCAAAAGTCGTGTCCAGCGAGGTCTTCCACCATCTCTTTGCATGCGACTCCATGTAGGAAATCACCAAGTGCACCCTCTCCTCCCAAGGGCACCGTATCCCGGTCAGCATCTCGTACATAATACCCAGCCACACCTTTGTCCGAACGGCCGACTCAGTCCCCAAGTAGGATGGGGGAGCAAGTCCTCGGAAAATGCTCAGCCAGTTGGCCCCCGGGTTTGGCAGTGGAGCCGGAACCTATTGGGCCCTAAAAGCTTCCAAGATGGCCGTCAGAGTCTATCCCATCTCCAACTGTAGAAATGGAGTGGGGACCGGAGGAGGTCGTGCAATGTCCGGAGTCTGCTGGGCTCCGCCTTGTGAGTGGGCTAAGCTGGGGGCTGCAAAACAACTATATTAGTAGGTAATCGACTCAATACCTAATAAAAAGTGGACAATTTCCTTTTGATCCCTCATATGGGCACACCACTGCTTCCGCTGCTTAGTTTGTCCCCAAACTAAACTCGTGCGGGGGTGACCCAGGGGTTGTGGAGTGTTACTTTTCAATCGAGGTTTCCTCTGATACCACTTGTAATACCCCCCCCCCCCCTCCCTTTCTTTTTGAAACACTGGGGTCTTAGGCCCAGAACCGCCGCTTAGCGGTGACACCTTCATGCCATGAAGGTCATCACCGCAAAATGCCGATCGTGCCGGCCGATTCGATCATAGAAAAGCAAAAAAAATAGAGTAAGCACAACAGTGGTAAAACTCTAACCAGAACTCCACAAAATACAATCACATCAGAGTAAATATATCTCCACGAAGGGAGAGTCCACAGAATATAATGTACTGAAAATAAGGGCTTAAGCCCGCTACATGAAATCCTCACTACATAGTCACTCAAGCGGAAGCAAAATAAAATACTACTAAGGTCAGGGGCTCACAGTCCCTGTCGTCTGAACACCGGTGCTAGACTGCCCCATCTCCAAGCATGCCGACCTGCGGGACTGCTCCTCCATGCTGGGTACCACGATCCCCTAAATGATGTGGTTCGAAAACCGTTAGTCTATAAGACTAAGTCCTATCATCACCCACCCCTTCCCCCATGGCCCCTAGGCACCGAGCGTAGAGGAAGAAAGGGGAGGACTTGAAGGTGGAGAGTAATCAAGAAACATATGGCAGCGGACCTATACTAATAATTTTTATAGTACATGTGGCAGTAAAGTAAAGTATGAAAAATAACCTTAACTTATACGGAAACATATAAGCAAGGGATCTTTTGCAGGTCTCCCATCGTATAAAGAGTCCCATACCAATTTATACGTTGGGGTGTCGGTTATTATCAGCAATATACATATAAAGAATTTACCCTTAATTTATAAACTTGCTCACACAAGCTTATAGACCAAGGGGTTATTTTGCAGGGCCTATTGTATAAGCGTCCCATACCACTTATACAATAGGTGACAAGGGTTTTATGCTATGATTATGCTATGACATGCAAGTGGGTTATGATGCGATCATGCAAGTGCAACTCACCCACCCGACTCTGTGCACACAGACCTTTAGTTCCCCCTTTCTCGAGCCGAACCTCCCAGGATACCTCTGTAGTGGCAGACGGAAGTGGTGGGTTGGGCCTCGCCCACCTCTAAACCAGTAAAGCACTACCGGTCAGACCTATCGTACGCCTCAACGATGGTGCACAAAGCGGAGCTCCTGCGTACTCTTGCCGGCTGGCGCATCGGACTTCTGTTGGCAAAGTGCTAGCCACACTTGCCGAGTCAACGTACTGGAGTCGGTGCATCGACACTCCAATACCGATGACCCACCACGTTTACTTTATGCACATGCAAGCTTATGTATCAACACCGAGCCAAAGCTCCCCGGACAATCCCGTCCGTCACAAACATCAACCGAGCCAAAGCTCGTCGGGCCATCCTGCCCCTCGCAAATATCAACCGAGTCAAACCAGCTTCCCGAGACACCGGGGTGTGTGAAAGTGAACCCCTAATTATTCTAGTTGCTCTTTAAGATTTATCACTCCTATAGTTTACGTTAGCCCAGGACTGCCCAAGGTATACCCCGTGAAGAGCTCTCGAAGGCACTAGGAACTACGATGGGATTACGCCCAAAGCTCCCTTTCGCAAGGCACTTATTATTATTGGTTGCTACCCGATTTCCCGACCCTTAATTAATTTTACTGAATCTAGCCCTAGTGAATTAAACACTTCCTCCCTACGGGAAGGACGATCTTTCGCCGATCCCGAGCACCACCTAACACTAGTCAACCTCTCACTCTACAAATCCTGTCTTCTAATGATGAATTCCTTCATTTACCCAAACCAGCAACCTACTGAGGATTTAACTCCCCAAAATTCACTACCCACTCCACAGGCTGCTGAAGATAGTGAAGAAGAAGTCCAAGAGGAAGTAATTGAACTTCCATCAACAGCCAGTACCATTCCTCAAGAGGAATTATTTACAAAAGCTGTTGCTCAACCAACTCCACAAACTGATCTTGTCACACTTAGAGATCACCCCAGATCTCAAGTGATTGGAGACATTTCAGTTGGTGTACAGACAAGACATCAGCTCAATCAAGACTTGATGCATGCCTGTTTTCTCTCCCAAATTGAACCTCTCACCATCCATGAAGCTGAGTAAGATCCCCACTGGATTCTTGCAATGCAAGAGGAACTAAATCAATTTGAGAGATGTAGAGTTTGGGATTTGGTTCCAAGACCCCATAACTACCCAGTTATTGGAACCAAATGGGTCTATAGGAACAAATTGGATGCACAAGGGAACATAGTAAGGAACATGGCTAGACTGGTTGCCCAAGGCTATAGACAAGAGGAAGGAATAGACTATGACCAAACCTTTGCCCCTGTTGCAAGGTTGGAGGCCATTAGAATATTCCTAGCCTATGCAGCATACAGAAAGTTCAAAGTATTCCAGATGGATGTTAAGAGTGTCTTTCTGAATGGTGTACTTCAAGAAGAGGTTTATGTAGAACAACCTCCAGGTTTTATCTCCCTAACTCAACCCTTTTATGTTTACAAATTGCATAAAGCTCTTTATGGTTTAAAGCAAGCTCCAAGAGCTGGTATGAGACCCTAGCTAGCTTTCTTTTAGAGCATAAATTTACAAGAGGAACCATAGATAAACCCCTTTTCACTAGACATCATAAGGACCAAATCTTATTGGTACAAATATATGTGGATGACATTATTTTTGGGTCTACTGATCCCAATTTGTGCAAGAGGTTTGCTGACCTCATGCATTCCAAATTTGAGGTGAGTAGCATGGGTGAGCTTTCCTACTTTCTTGGTCTCCAAGTGAAGCAGCTCCCTGATGGTATCTTCCTCTCCCAATCTAAGTATGCTAAATAGCTTATTAAAAAGTTTGGGATGGGTGATGCCTCAGGAATGAAAACACCTATGGCTACCAATGTTGTTGTGGATTCTGATGCAGCAGGGAAACCTGTAGATCAGAAACATTATAGGGCAATTGTTGGATCCCTATTATACTTAACAGCAAGCAGGCCTGACATAATGTTTGCAACATGCCTTTGTGCTAGATTCCAAGTGAATCCTAAAGAATCTCATCTTATTTTTTCTAAAAAGGATTTTGAGATATATAAAGAGTTGTCCTAGTTTAGGACTCTGGTATCCTGCAGAGTCAGAATTTAAGTTAACTGGATACTCAGATGCTGATTATGCTGGATGTAGAGTGGACAGGAAAAGTACCTCTGGAACTTGCCAGTTCCTGGGTATGAGACTTGTCTCTTGGTTTTGCAAAAAGCAGACATCTGTGTCTACATCAACTGCTGAGGCAGAGTATATGGCTGCTGGCAGCTGCTGTTCACAGATGCTATGGATACAAAACCAACTCCTCGATTATGGTATCAACTTAAATAATTCAACCTTATTTTGTGATAATACAAGTTCTATTGCTATAGCTCAGAATCCAGTTCATCATTCTAGGACTAAACATATTGAAATAAGACATCATTTTATTAGAGATAATGTGGACAAAAAGAAAATTAACTTGATCCACATTCCTACTGATCTACAGAGAGCAGATATCTTCAACAAGCCTTTGGATGAGAAAACCCATCTGTTCTTTATAAATCAACTGGGAATGATTGATGGAGAAGAGTTAAATTAATTTATGTCTGCATTCGACGAATTTTCCAGAGTTCGTCGAACGGAGTTCGACGAATTAGGGAAGGTTTGAGAGATTCTTGTCGAACGAAGATCGACGAATTCTCTGTGTGGAAACATTTTTCGTCGACCGGAGATCGACGAACCTTGCTTCAGAAACCATTTCGTCGAACGGAGTTCGACGAACTGTTTTCAATTCTTCTAAATGAGTTCGACGAACTACTCACCTCTAACTTATTTCGTCGATCTCAGTTCCAAGATCTGTCTCTTTTCATGGAACGGAGCTTGTCGATTCATATTCTAAAAATCTTATATCTAGGTTTTCTTCGACCTCCGTCCTGCGCTTTCAGTTCCTTTGCTCTTGATCGTCGTTTTCTCTGTGATTTTCTTTTCAGGTCATCAATGGCGATTCCTCCAGGAGCACTTGCGGCGATGAAGTTTGATGCAGCATTCTCCATGGACTTTGAGTCCTTCCAACATTCAGATCCAATTTTTCTTTATATCCATGAATTACTTGAAGAATTGCATCTCAAGGATTTCATGACACGCAGCATCAAGCTACACTCAACCGAGATAAGAGAATGGGTGTACACTGCCACAGTTTCTGAAGACGGAAATCTGACAGGACATATTGGAAACACTGTCGTTTCCCTGTCTCCGGCAGTACTCTCTGAAATTTTTGGACTGATCAATGGTGAAGACAACTTGGAAATGGACGCTGAGGAATATGCTGATATGTTGAAAGTAATGGGTTTCTCCGGCAACAACCCTAATAAGCTTCTGAAGAAGCAACTGTCAGCCGCCTATCAATTTTTGGCCGACATTGTAGGGAAAATTCTGAAGGGCAAGCACTCGGCACATGACTATATCACTCGCCATCAATTCCTGATTATGTGCGCAGTGCTCAACAAGCGTCAGGTCGATTGAGGCATGGTCTTCTTTGACCTAATCAAGAAGAAAACAAGCAAGAAGGAAGTCTGCTATGGCAGAATCCTGGGGATTTTCCTCCAGGAAAAGGCCAGTGAATGTTTGGTATCCCCAACCACATTCATCAATGCCAGCAAGCGCCTCACATGCGCCTTGTTTGGCCGATGGGAGAGGACAATCACCAAACCCTCCAAGGGTTCCTCCTCCTCCATCAATGCTTCTGAGAGCACCAGGACCGTCAAGGTCACTCCCCACCCTGATACTGAAGAGGCCATTCCACCTACCAAATCTCTTCCCACTCCTCCTACACCTCAATTGACTCCACCTCAACATCAATCTCCACCGCCTGATCTTGCACATATCCCTACACCTCCAGTTTCCCCCACTTAAACACATATTCCCTCACCTCCTCAATCCCCTCTTCCCCCACACCTCTCCACCATTCCATCCTACACCATACCCACTGAACCACAACCTGTTCTCCCTCCTTTATCCCCTCCACATATTCTTCCTTCCTCCTCTGCTTCTCTCCCCTCCACTATTCTTTCTCCACTTATGGACTCCTCTACCATTCCCTCCATCATCTCTCTTCTGACTCCTCTTATTAAATCACTCATCACAGAGGCCATTACACCTCTGGTGAATTCCATTCATTCTTTATCTGCACAAATCACAGCCCTTTCTGCTGCCCCCTCTTCATTCAGGGGTCTGGCTCCAGGTTCTCCTGAACCCAGGCAGGGGGAGATGCTCCATGATGAAGCTGGTGCAGCAGCTGCAGAAGTTGATACAGTTGATAATGCAGATACAGTTGATACAGATACAGTTTTTGATAATACAGATACAGTTGATCCAGTGCTTGATAATGCAGTTGCAGCTATAGATACAGCAATTGATTTTATTCAATTCATGGACACTGACAGTAGCTTTGATGAGTCAGTAGATACAATAACAACTTCTGGTGATTTCCTTATAAATCCCACAGTTAATTTATCTGAGATACTTCATATCTTTGATCCTGTATATATGAAGCTTCCTTCAGTAGAGATTGCTAGGCCACATTTGGCTATTCCTTCAGTAGAGGTTGCTAAGCCATATTTGTCTATTGTCCAGTATACCTCTCCAGCTAGTCCAGCAGTTGCCAAGCAACTTTGTGACACCTTTGCTGCTCCTACTACTGCTCCAATTCCTGTGACTATTCCAGCAATCTGCTCTGTCCCAGATTTTGTCATGGATGACTCTCCCATGCCTGATCTGGATGAGCTCATTCTGGCAGACATTGAAGAAGAGAACAAGGCAGCAGCTGCAAGCTCTGTCTCTACTACTGTTGAACCCTCACCCTCTGAACCTTCTATCCCCCCTCAAGAAAAACCTCTTATCTTTCCTGATGCCACTCTGAGGAAGTTGAATGCTTTGTATGACAACCCTCAGAGTTCAGATTCTAATGATGATGATGATGAATCAGATGAGGAGGCTGCTAAAAAAAAGAAGTTGCTCTCTAAGGAAAGGAAGGCTCCTCCTCCTCCTGCTCCCAAGCCTAATCCCACTGCAGACACTCCATACTATATTCTGCACAATGTTGCTCCTTACAAAGGGATGCCTGCATGGATGTGGCTATCAAAGAACCAGCAAAAAGTGAGGAAGATGAGTAGGAGATACTCTCCTCCCCCAGTTCATAGATACAGAAAGGATCCTCCTCCTCCTCCTCCAGCATCAGGTGTCTCTGGCTCTGTCTCTCAGAGATCTACTCCTATTCAAACCTATCAGAGACAATCAGGGAGATCCTCTGGTGGTAGTCAGCCAAGGCCACCATCTTCAGGCAGTCAACACCCTCAACAACAGCAGCAGCAGCACCAGGAATCTAAGGAACATGAAGCTGAAAGGCCCTATTCTCCTCCTGAAGGTCCAGAAACAGCCAACACAGCCAGAATGGCAAGGTTCCAAGAGATCATTGGCTTATCTCTAATCAACAAAGTTAAAGCTGAAGGCAAGGACACAACAGGCTTAATTACTATGTCTCAGTACAGGAGAGATGAGCTAAAGAGATTTGGGAAAGCAAACAAGCTACTCAATGTTGATGAGTACATGCACCTTCACCCAGAAGCAGTTGTCCCCAGAGCCACTTCACTGAACATCATAGGGGCAGCTGACATGACTATGACCAAGGCTCAAGCTTCAGATCCCAACAGGGAAATCATTTTCAAAAAGCCAGGAGATAAAGCACCAGAAGACAAGCCAAAACAGAAGAAGACAGAGAAGTAATTTTGTGGTTATTTCATTTCTGCTTCTATTTCAGACTGTATCTTGCATTAAAACAAAGCCAGTATGTATATATATATATCTGTTGCATGTGTTGTAAATTCTCTGCCAGATATATCTCTTAATTTTGCTTTGTTTTTCTGTTTGTTCTTTGCTTGGAGTCTCTGTTAGTGACCTCACCCAAATAGGGGGAGATTGTTGGATCCCTAGTTAATTTGGGCTAGGTTCACTGACTTAGGATGTGACCCATCATGTATAGTCTGGGTCAAGTTTTTGTCTTAGAGTCTAGGACAGTCCTCTTTCTCAACTTCAGATAGACCAGCCTTCTTCAAGACCATCAGGAACTCCAGATCTATCAGTTTTTCAGACTAAGTGAAATGAGTTCGACGTTCGTCGAACTCAGCTCGACGAAGGGAGTTCTGCGCTCGACGATCGTGAGACAATTTGTAGTGCTGAGATCGACGAACTATTTTCTGAGCTCGACGAACTTGGACCTCAAGTTCACAGCTTCTCAGGTCGACGAATGCTAATCTCTACTCGACGATTTTTGTACTCAGAGAATCTGTGTCGACACTTAGGGTTCGTGTCGACACCAGACGATTTGTGTCGACACCAGGATTTCAGTCGACACCAGCTTATGTCGACACCAGAGGATTTGTGTCGACACCAAGATCAATCTGTCGACAACAATTTGTGTCGACATAGCATTTCAGCAGATGCAGAGTATTTCGTCCAAGTCCAGAACTTTTCTCAGGTCGACGAATTTGGTTCTCAGCTCGACGAATTTAGTTCTCTGCTCAACGAATAATGTTTGTCTGATATTGAAGATTGTCTGTTCAACGAATGAAGACTGTCAGCTCGACGAACTCAGCTTAGCTCGACGAACTCAGGCTTAGCTCGACGAACTCAGGCTCAGCTCGACGAACTCAAAACTCAGCTCGACGAATTATGTTCTTCGGTCGACGATCCCAGACTAGGTCTTCTTCTGTTCCCGTCTCATTCCATGGCGCTGATTCCTGAACATTTAATGGCAGTTCTTCACAGTATACTACCGTTAGAATGCGCAGTTAATCCTGGATTATTACATACCATTTTCCCATGGAAACAGTTGGGGAAATAATTAATTACTGCTTCCTTTCCAGGTCGTCTGCCATTACTGCTCGATATTCAAAAATTCGAATGTGTTCTTATGAGACATAGACATATACAGAAACAGGAAGTAATACAGAGATACACAACAACAAGAAAAAAGATAGACAGTGATTCAGACAACACAAGAAAAAGGAATTCATTCTTGGCCCAGAGAGAAACTGATCAAGAAGAAGAAGAAGAACACTACATCAATATCAAGAGTCTTCTTCATCTGCTTTTACTCAGGATAACTTCAAAAACAATACATTCATATCAGTTACAAGAAGTTCCTGAAGACTTTCTCTGGACCTGGAATTCTAGGTCTTTGAAGACCTATCACCCTGAAGCAGTGCTCCAGCATTCTTCCTGATTCATTCTACATCTCAGGGGGAGCAAAGCTGCTAAACAACAATCCACAAGTCTTCTCACTTGAATTGAGAAAGAGAAGACCTCATCACCCTCTCACTCCACCTCTGTACAGGGTTTTAATTCCCTTCAAAATTATTCTGGTTGCAAGTCTCCCTCTAAAAGACTTGAGGGTTTGGTTTTTGGGAACCTGATCAAAACCCCATTGGTGTCAGGACACCTGTTCAACCCCTTCCTGCAGTGGATTCCTACCAGGGTGGTAGAAGAGTGGACTACCCAGATTTGGGGAACCACTATAAAATTCTTGTGTCATCTGGTTGCTTTCTTTTCCTTTTGTTTTTTGGCCTTGCTCTGTGAATGTGCTGTGATTAGATAATTGCTGCATCTTGGTTTATTGTATTTGCTTCCCTGCACACACACACCTAAAATACAACGGCAGTTGTAAAAGTTTTATAATCACCATATACTCTATTCACCCCTCCCCCCCCCCCCCTCTAGAGTATATCAGATCTAACTGCACTTTCAATTGGTATCAGAGGGAGGTTGGTTAATAATACCACATCTTCCAGGTTGGTTAAATTACCATACCTGATTGGTTGTACAGGCTAACACCTGAACCCAAAGATCCTTTAGTTAGATCTGCTTTGTTTTTATTCTGTTATTGGACTTATCCTTCTCACAGACATGGCCCAAAACAAGGATTATACAAGCATCAGACCTCCAGTGTGCAATCTTAATAAGTTTGCCATCTGGAAGGTAAGAATTAGATTATATATGAACTCCATTGATGAGGATATTTTTTCTGTCATTTCAACAGGTGTTCCTCCAGCTCCTACAACTTTTTCCAGCACATCAACTAATCTGAGTGCAGTACCACCTCCAGACAATATTGAAGCCTATAAAAAAGCCAAGATGGCTGATGTAAAGGCTATGAATATTCTGTCCCAAACAATGTCAGATGACATATTTCAGAAGGTGGCTGAGTGCACCTCAGCTAAGGCCATTTGGGACTCTCTCAATCAAATGGTAGCAGGCTTAGCTGATGAAAGAAAGGATAGGAGATCCAGTCTCATTTCACTCTATGAGAATTTCAAAAAGGATGAGACAGAATCTGTGGCTGAGATGTACAATAGATTAAGTTCAATCATCAGTGAACTCAAGACTCTTGACAAGGACATCACCTTAACTGAGGTGAATGACAAGATACTGATGTGTTTTCCCAGTTCATGGGACTCCTGAATCTGGCCAATCAAAGAAGCCAGAAGCCTCAATGAGATCTCAACAGAATCTCTGTTAGGCAAGCTGAAGTCATATGAGCAGCTTGTCAAATCAAGAAGAGGCAGCAGAACAGAAGGCAACTACCCCAGTTTGGAAGGAGCACAGCTTGGCCCTCAAAGCTTCTGAAGACAATGAAACATCTACATCCAATGAGTAGTTAATGAGTCTTTTTGCCAAAAGATTCTACAAAATGGCAAGCAAGGACTTTAGAAGAAAATCATCCAGGCAGGATGATAAGCCCAAATATGACAAGACACCAACTAAGGAGGTTGTGTGTTTTGGATGCAGAAAGCCAGGGCACTATATTTCAGAATGCCCAGAGAATCAGAAAAAGGACAAGGGCAGGGACAAGGATTCTAGAAGAAAACAAAGCAGCAGACCCTCCTCCAACAAGTATAAAAGGAAAGACAAGGGATTTGTTGCTGAGTCCTGGAGTGACACGGAAGAGGAAACATCCTCCTCCAGCTCTAGTGAAGAAGAGGAAGAAGCCAGATCCAAGGAGGTGTGCCTAATGGTAATAGATGCCTCCAGAAGCAACTGTGGATCAAAAGAGGATTCTGAAGATGAAGGTGCCTCAGACTCAGAGGCTGATCAGGTGATTTCTAGTTTTGATTTCAATTCTGACTTATTTAAAGTAGAATTTAAAACTATGTGCATGGATCTAATAAACTCAGAGAAAGAAATAAAAACCTTGAGGACTAGACTAGAAAACCTTGAATCTGTCAGCACAGAAAATAGAAAACTAACTGACCAATTGACACTAGCTAATGAACATATAATCAAGTTAAAATCTGAATTATGTGAGGCAAAACAACTTGAGCAATCTCTCAATGGGAGAAGCCTCAAGCTGATGGATATCACAAGCACAGTAAATGCCAGATTAAATGGCAGGCTGGGCTTGGGTGCTTCATCAGGTTTACCCCCCATAATAAAGAAGAATATACTTTCTACTCCCATAAAGTTTATCACTGCTAAGGGTAAAGAGAAACTAACTGAAAAACCCAGGTCAGAAAACAAGTCAAATCCCCTAGACAATAGAAACAGAAAACAGAAGAAAGCTGTAAAAAACCAAGTTCAGCAGAATTCGTCGAACTTAGATCGACGAAATCCTGCAAGATCGTCGAACCCTGATCGACGAACGCTGAACGCAAACTTCATAAATAATTATTCGTCCTACTGTGATCGACGAACTGTGTATGGTTCGTCGAGCAGAGGTCGACGAACGTGGGACGCAGAAAATGACCATGGTCATTCTCTGAGTGGAGGTCGACGATCTCATCCCCATTCGTCGAACTCTGGTCGACAAACTTACAATAATTCGTCGATCTCAGAACGACCAAATATAAATAATTTCTCCTATAGAAATTTTAAAACAGCTAACAAGACATTTAATCCAGTAGCTGATTGGATAATCCCACCTAGGAGATATCACCCTCTATGGTATAAGTCTCAACCTGCATTATCAGTCATTTCTAGTTTTACTTTTCAGCCAAACCAAGGACCCAAGGTAACCTGGGTCAAGAACAATTGAGCTTTATTTTTTTAATGCAGGTACAGGTGAAGATCTGTCCAAGGCTAAGTCAGACCTGGTACCTGGACAGTGGCTGCTCCAAGCACATGACTGGCAGCAAAGCAAATCTCTCCAGCTATAAGTCCAAGCTAGGACCAAAGGTGATATTTGGAGACTCAAAGAGTGGTCAGTCAGAAGGGTATGGAAGAGTAAGCATTGGAGCAGTGACCTTCAAAAAGGTAATATATGTAAGAGGACTTAAACATAACCTTATATCCATAAGTCAATTATGTGATGAAGGTTATCAGGTACATTTCAACTCTACCTCTTGCTCTATTATAAATGATAAAAACCAAACTGTTTTAATTGGACTTAGACAAGAAAACATATATTTAGTAGATTTCATTTCTGCCACAACTGATATTTGTTTACTCAATATCACTAGTAACCAAAATGAGTTATGGCACAAAAGGCTAGGACATGTAAACCTTAAGAACATATCTAGGTTATTTAATGACAACCTTGTTAGAGGTTTACCTTCTGATCCCTACAAGAAGGAAAGCCTATGCAGGGCTTGTCAACTAGGCAAGCAAACTAAAACTAGTTTCAAATCCATTAATAAAAGTGATTCACCTAGGATATTGTATCTGCTTCATGTGGATCTTTTTGGACCCATTGCAGTACAAAGCCTAGGAGGGAAGTCTTACACCTTAGTCATTGTTGATGATTTCTCCAGATTCAGTTGGGTAGCCTTCCTGAGAGCTAAGTCAGATACATTCAAAGTTCTTACAGATTTTCTCAGGACCATACAGATTGAGTTCTCTACTCATGTTGCATTGATCAGAAGTGATCATGGCACAGAGTTTGAGTCTCTTCTTATGCATGAGTTCTGTGAGAAGGAAGGTATCATGCAGTGCTTCTCAGCTCCTAGAACTCCCCAACAAAATGGGGTTGCTGAAAGGAAAAATAGGACACTCATTGAAGCTGCAGGTACATTGTTAGCAGATGCTTACTTGCCTCTATCCTTTTGGGCAGAAGTTGTAAACACAGCTAACTATGTCCTGAACAGATATCTTATACATAAACTAAAACATAAGACCCCATATGAATTACTTAAAGAAAAGAAACCTAAAATCACTTACTTTAAAGTTTTTGGTTGCATATGTTACATCCACACTAATAACAAAAGATACATTAGAAAATTTGAGGCTAAGGCTGAAGAAGGGATTTTCTAGGATATTCTCAAGTAAGCAAGGCCTATAGGGTGTTCAACAAATCATCCCTTAAAATTGAAGAATCTGTTCATGTGTCTTTTGATGAAGCTAACATGTCTTATAAGGAGAAAGACATTTCTACCAATAGTCTTTTGCAGTTTTCACCAATGTGTGAGTCTATGGATGGACTAAACCTTACCCAAGAGGTTCCAACTCATCCCACTCCACAGGCTGCTGAAGATAGTGAAGAAGAAGTCCAAGAGGAAGTAACTGAACTTCCATCAACAGCCAGTACCATTCCTCAAGAGGAATTATTTACAGAAGCTGTTGCTCAACCAACTCCACAAACTGATCTTGTCACACTTAGAGATCACCCCAGATCTCAAGTGATTGGAGACATTTCAGTTGGTGTGCAGACAAGACATCAGCTCAATCAAGACTTGATGCATGCCTGTTTTCTCTCCCAAATTGAACCTCTCACCATCCATGAAGCTGAGCAAGATCCCCACTGGATTCTTGCAATGCAAGAGGAACTAAATCAATTTGAGAGATGTAGAGTTTGGGATTTGGTTCCAAGACTCCACAAACTGATCTAGCTGCACTTTCAAGCTCGAAGACTGGCATCCTTAGGATCGTTGCCGATACTTCGAATGACTTCCCGCCAATCTCCGCCTCCATGTTGCAGTGGGCAGAGGTGATTAGCTCTGATCCGTCGGGTAGACGCACCCTCCTTATTAGGCCTGTGAACTGCTCCACTCCTTCCAGCCCTTCCACGAAGGCCTCCAACACGAACGAGTGCGAAGCACCCATGTCGAACAGTGTATAGGCGGGCTTGCCGCTGATGAAGACTATACCTGAGGTGATTAAATGTCTTAATTCTATAACGAGTTTTCTTTCCTATTTATTCTACCTAGTGCAGTTCTACTAATTTGACAACTGAGAAAGGGAATCCTACTTAAACAATTAAACATCTTGGCATACCTACTATGACCTGCTCTGGGTTCCGAGGCTGCGCCAGGTCCAAATCATACACCTGCTCCCTTTCTTGTCTACGATCCCCTCCCTGGTATCCACGTCCTCGGCCACGACCTCGGCCTCCAAAATATTGCGCTGGCTGGGCAGCTGGTGGTGCTGGTGGGGGTGCCCCCCTCATGGGGCAGTTCCTCCTGATGTGCCCCACCTGATGGCAATTGAAGCATTCTGACGGGGGATATGTCATTCCCCCGGGTCTCTGTCCCTCCCGTGTCTGAAGAGGTGGTGGAGCCACCACCACTGTCTCCCTTATCTCCTGTCTTGCCTCCTGACGAGGCTGGTCCTCGACCCTCCTCCCTTCTATGATACGGGATCGTCTCTGATCGTTCCTTGCTCCTCGACCCTGATCCTCTGTTGGCCGTTTCCGGCCCCGGGTAGCTTGCCAATCAGCCTCTATCCTTTTTGCCATCTCTAGTATCCTGGAAATCGGCCCGTCAGATACAAATAGTAGAGTCTCCCTCAGCTCCTCCCGTAGGTACTTGTAGAACCTTTTGGTATATCCTGCCTCGTCTAACTAGTAAGAGTCTGCAAACCGGGCCAGATGGTTGAACTCTCGGTGGTACTCCACCATCGTCTTGTTCCCCTATCTCAACTGCAAAAACCTATCCTCTAGCTCATCCTTGGCCGACTGTGGAACAAAGTGTTCCAACAGTTCGCCCCTGAAATCCTCCCAAGAAATCTTTGTTACTTCCCTATCCGCAAAAGTCGTGTCCAGCGAGGTCTTCCACCATCTCTTTGCATGCGACTCCATGCAGGAAATCACCAAGGGCACCCTCTCCTCCCAAGGGCACAGTATCCCGGTCAGCATCTCGTACATAATATCCAGCCACTCCTTTGTCTGAATGGCCGACTCAGTCCCCAAGTAGGATGGGGGAGCAAGTCCTCGAAAAATGCTCAGCCAGTTGGCCCCCGGGTTTGGCAGTGGAGCCGGAACCTATTGGGCCCTAAAAGCTTCCAAGATGGTCGTCAGAGTCTATCCTATCTCCAACTGTAGAAATGGAGTGGGGACCGGAGGAGGTCGTGCAATGTCCGGAGTCTGCTGGGCTCCGCCTTGTGAGTGGGCTAAGCTGGGGGCTGCAAAACAACTATATTAGTAGGTAATCGACTCAATACCTAATAAAAAGTGGACAATTTCCTTTTGATCCCTCATATGGGCACACCACTGCTTCCGCTGCTTAGTTTGTCCCCAAACTAAACTCGTGCGGGGTGACCCAGGGGTTGTGGAGTGTTACTTTTCAATCGAGGTTTCCTCTGAATACCACTTGTAATACCCCCCCCCCCCCCCATTCTTTTTGAAACACTGGGGTCTTAGGCCCAGAACCGCCGCTTAGCGGTGACACCTTCATGCCATGAAGGGTCATCACCGCAAAACACCGATCGTGCCGGCCGATTCGATCATAGAAAAGCAAAAAAAATAGAGTAAGCACAACAGTGGTAAAACTCTAACCAGAACTCCACAAAATACAATCACATCAGAGTAAATATATCTCCATGAAGGGAGAGTCCACAGAATATAATGTACTGAAAATAAGGGCTTAAGCCCGCTACATCAAATCCTCACTACATAGTCACTCAAGCGGAAGCAAAATAAAACACTACTAAGGTCAGGGGCTCACAGTCCATGTCGTCTGAACACCGGTGCTAGACTGCCCCATCTCCAAGCATGCCGACCTGCGGGACTGCTCCTCCATGCTGGGTACCACGATCCCCTAAATGATGTGGTTCGAAAACCGTTAGTCTATAAGACTAAGTCCTATCATCACCCACCCCTTCCCCCATGGCCCCTAGGCACCGAGCGTAGAGGAAGAAAGGGGAGGACTTGAAGGTGGAGAGTAATCAAGAAACATATGGCAGCGGACCTATACTAATAATTTTTATAGTACATGTGGCAGTAAAGTAAAGTATGAAAAATAACCTTAACTTATACGGAAACATATAAGCAAGGGATCTTTTGCAGGTCTCCCATCGTATAAAGAGTCCCATACCAATTTATACGTTGGGGTGTCGGTTATTATCAGCAATATACATATAAAGAATTTACCCTTAATTTATAAACTTGCTCACACAAGCTTATAGACCAAGGGTTATTTTGCAGGGCCTATTGTATAAGCGTCCCATACCACTTATACAATAGGTGACAAGGGTTTTATGCTATGACATGCAAGTGGGTTATGATGCGATCATGCAAGTGCAACTCACCCACCCGACTCTGTGCACACAGACCTTTAGTTCCCCCTTTCTCGAGCCGAACCTCCCAGGATACCTCCGTAGTGGCAGACGGAAGCGGTGGGTTGGGCCTCGCCCACCTCTAAACCAGTAAAGCACTACCGGTCAGACCTATCGTACGCCTCAACGATGGTGCACAAAGCGGAGCTCCTGCGTACTCTTGCCGGCTGGCGCATCGGACTTCTGTTGGCAAAGTGCTAGCCACACTTGCCGAGTCAACGTACTGGAGTCGGTGCATCGACACTCCAATACCGATGACCCACCACGTTTACTTTATGCACATGCAAGCTTATGTATCAACACCGAGCCAAAGCTCCCCGGACAATCCCGTCCGTCACAAACATCAACCGAGCCAAAGCTCGTCGGGCCATCCTGCCCCTCGCAAATATCAACCGAGTCAAACCAGCTTCCCGAGACACCGGGGTGTGTGAAAGTGAACCCCTAATTATTCTAGTTGCTCTTTAAGATTTATCACTCCTATAGTTTACGTTAGCCCAGGACTGCCCAAGGTATACCCCGTGAAGGGCTCTCGAAGGCACTAGGAACTACGATGGGATTACGCCCAAAGCTCCCTTTCGCAAGGCACTTATTATTATTGGTTGCTACCCGATTTCCCGACCCTTAATTAATTTTACTGAATCTAGCCCTAGTGAATTAAACACTTCCTCCCTACGGGAAGGACGATCTTTCGCCGATCCCGAGCACCACCTAACACTAGTCAACCTCTCACTCTACAAATCCTGTCTTCCAATGATGAATTCCTTCATTTACCCAAACCAGCAACCTACTGAGGATTTAACTCCCCAAAATTCACTACCCACTCTAGTTCAGTCTCCGCAGTGACTATATGCAGATCACCCTATACTATATGAGATGTATAAAGGAGGTACTCTGGATTGTCTTCCAAATCTCCTATAAAATTTACCAGAGGTCTATCATAACAAATTTAGTCTAAAATCAGAGATCCATAATTTTTCTAATTAATTTGATATTTATTGAATTTTCCCAAATATTTGGCGAAGGGAAATTTTGAACATGAACTATATGTTCTACTCCAGTAATGGCCACCCAAAACTTTTGAACACTAAATAACAGAGATATATGACTAGATACAAATTTCCATAATTTTTCAGAAAATATTTGACCTCTAATTAATTTATCCAAAATATTTCCCTTAATCATATGTAAAGAAGGAAGTACCAAAATTATTCATCAGAAAATTATATAAAAATTGCAGAATCTTAATATGGTTTAGAAAAGATCATTATACAAAAAGCATAATTTTAGAGGCTTTCTAGACTCCAAAATAAATTAAATTAAGTTTTCATGGGAAACCATACATAATGAAGCAACCCTTAAACATAGTCATCCAAAAATTCTATAACAATTCACAGAGCTTGAAAACATAATAAGAAGTCCTCTGGCTAAATTTCCTCAATTTCCAGCAAGTAGTTTCTTCCTAATAAATTTCCAAGTAAATAATACAAATTACCAATTTGTTAATGAAGTATCCAAAATAAAATTCATAAATTCATAATAAAATCTCTAGAGCTTGTACTAACCTCACAAACTACTCAACCCAAATCTCATAACTTTTCAAAGAGTTTTTGTGACATTTTCTACCCCTATAAGGTTTGTGCCCTAAGCTAGGGTTAGGGTTTTGAGGGGGTTTAGTGCTTCCAAATTCCCTAAAATTTTGACCAAAGGGCCATACTAACCCTATGGTCCTTTGCACAAATTTTCAAGTCATTCCAAGGTCATTTGACCCTATGTCCTTCAAACCCTAAGAATCCCCATTAAGGGACTTACCCTAGGGTTCTAGGGTTACCCTACACTTAACCACCCCAAATTCCATTGGAGGGTGAGCTATACTATAAAAAGTCAGTGGCCAAAATATCAACCTCTGTTGAGGTGATTTGACCACTCAAAACCCAAAGGGGATGCTTGACCTATTTAACCCTAAAAGGGGTCAACCTAGGGTTGGATCAATACCCAACCAAAACATCTCCAAAGGAGATGAAAAGTTTTACCAAATCCCTAACATGCCCTCTAAGACCTCCCACCCAAATTTGGGGAGATTTTGAGGAGTTTAGGACACCTAATTTATTTATTCATAGATTATTAATTTTTCCTAAAAACTATATAAAATGTTCTCTAAAAATTCTGAATTTTGAACAGGCCCTAGGTATAGCTAGGGTAGGCTCTTTGCCAAACTTTCAATTAATTTGGACCAAGGATGAAGTGTGGGCACTCAGTTTAATGTCTGCCTAACCCTAGGTGTAGGTCCCACCAAAATGAGTGCCCTGGTCAATCCATGCACCCAAATTGGTTCAAACCAATTTTGTATTAAAGTAGACTCACTGGTCTACAATTTTCATGCTGATGAATTTTTATGAAACAGCATCTATGTATTTTTTTAAAATTAGAAAGTTTAAATACATAAAGTGTGACACAATGAAATAATCTGATATTATATCCTATAGTATATTATCATATATAGCACGAATCTTGACTCAACAGTCGACGACATCTGGTCATCTTCAACCTTGCACCGACGACCAAGAATTATCCCTCCTGGAGCTCCTTCTAAGCGCTACCGCCGGCGATCCAGCCACCTCCCCGGCCGGCCACCGCCACCACCACCTTCGTTGAGGTGGTGGCTGTCGCCAGGCGGCGGCTTGGCCGCCGGAGGGCCACTTTCTAGCGAACCTGATAAGTGAAATTTGCGGAAAAACCAGGGGAAATTTCGAATTGGAATGGGCTCAATTGAGCCCGAACCTTGGCCCTAATGATTCCTAAGATCTACCCATTGAAGAAAGAGTAGAGGAGGACCTTGCCGGCGGCCTGAAGTCGAGAAGATCACCGAAAAGTCATCTTTGAAGGCAGCGCCGCTCGGTTTCTGCAACAACATAGTGGGGAGGCTCGGTTTCTTCAGGTAAGGGCTGGGAAATCCTCCTCTCGGCCCACTGATGGTGTTTAAAGCCTCAGTTGGGCAGGGGAGAGGCTGGATCATCAATGGCCATTAATGGCCTTGAAAGCCACCTCTCGGCCTTGGTGGTTCAATGCATCCAGCCAGTAGAAGGGCCTGAAAAGTCTCCTGATCTTCTCAGGGCTGATAGGGGAGATGAATCAAGCAAAGAAGGATGGCCCTTGACTTCCCCATGGCATGAATGGCCTTAACTCCATTTTCTCTCTCCTCCATTAAAAGGAATTTGGAGTTTTCTCTCCCCTGCCCCCTCATGGTCGAATTTGTCCATCACTCTAGCCTATTTGCAGCGCTTAAAATCATTATGATTAATTAAAATAAAGTTAGCCCAAGTGGGGGGAAATGGGCTTGAGCTTGGGTTAGCCTATTTGGCTTATTTGACTTGACCTTAAGGTAGAGTTGACCTTAGTCAACATGGCCATTTGGGTTGACCCCAATGGGTCCCTGGTGACCTATTGGCCTCCCCTAAGGTCTAAGAAGGCTTGGGTGGGGTTGGTTGGGCACCTTGGTGGTCACTTGACCCTTAGTTAGGGCACTTTGACATTTTTAGGGCAAGGGTTGACTTTGATAAACTTGACCTTTTGGGTTGACCCCAAGGGGTCCTTGGTGACCTCATGGCTTCCCCTAAGGTCTAGGAAGGGTTATGTAGGGTTACCTTGCACTTTGTAGGTCACATACCCTTAGTAAGGGTACTTTGACCAGATTAGGGGCTTGAGTTGACTTGGGTCAACTTGGCCTCTAGGGCTGACCCCAATGTGTCCTTAGTGACCCATTGACCTCACTTTAGGTCTAGGAAGGCCTGGACAAGGTTGGTTGGGCAACTTAGAGGCCAACTGCCCTTGTTAGGGCACCTTGCCCAATTTATGCATATGATGGTCCTAGGTTAAATTGGCCACCTTGGGTTGACTACAATGGACCCTTAAGGCTCTAGTGGACCCTCTAATAGGTTAGGGATGTTGTGGTGGGGTCATGAAGTTATGGTGAGGCCCTAATGTCAAACCCTAGATTTGGTGATGTGGTTGCGCCATAGGCAGACCAAGGTGACTCTCACATTAGCCTTCTATCTCTTGGCCCTTTTTAGCTTCCTTGGGTTCTGTCATGACCTAGTCATGGCCAAAACCACTCTTAGGGGTCTAGTTGGAAATGGGATGTTACATTCTAAAAGTTTGTAATTTTCATGTCTTCTTCTTATAATCCTTTAGCGTTTAATTACAAACTCGCGCCTCATCAAATTATAAAGTCGTCCCCATATCGATGTGTGGCTAATCGTTATTAGTCTCGGCATCGAAGAGCATTGGGACATTTAAAATGATTTGAAATAATTAAAGTTCTTTATTTTCACTTTAATTTTAGGACTTAAGGTTTACCCCGGGTTAACGACGTGTAGGACCACAAATCGATGTGTGGGCCCTATTTCCGTTATCCATACTCTAGCTAGCCGAGAGGCCGTGCATATGGACAGATCACCCCTGGGTAAAGAGAGTTGCGTACATACCCTCGAGAGAGGACAAGCGTAATTCTTCCGGATTGGGTTACCCACCCAATAGCATGGTTCTTAGCGTAAAGCGGGCGTTAAGAGGAATCCTTCGTCGGACTAACATTCGGTCAAATAGTCTTAGCGTTCAGATGAGTAATATCCCTATAGTTAGGTGAGCTCATATCTGTGGAACCTCCACGGCCAAGTTGACTTTTATTAATTTGAAAACTAAGTTCAATAATTATTAAAAGTTATTTTCGTCTTAATTCGATTCGGTACCGAGCGTTAACCCTTCATCGAATTTTTCTAAATCGTTTTTCGCTCTTTTATTTTTCCCGTCTTTAGTTAATTAAAATCTCCACCTTACTTTTAGTAAAATAATAGTCCTCCTGGAGGAGTAATAATAATCAACCCGACCCCGAGAACAATACGACCTCGGTATTCCCCCGAATATCGAGTACTACTTGCGATAGGTGCACTTGCCTACCTCAGCAAGCCTGCGGCATTCGACTCATCGAACCAACCACCCACATAAGAGTCTGTTCGCGGGCCATCAAGTTTTTGGCACCGTTGTCGGGGAATCTCTTGAGTTGTTATTCTGAATTCCGGAGTCTATTACTTTTACTTATTTTCTACCATAAAAACAAAAAAACAAACAAAAACCAAAAAAAGTTTCTTTCGTTTTAATTTTTTTTAGAGTGTATGACCCATGGAAAACCCTCCGAGTCTGAAGATTTTGACTTCGACCCTGAGATCGAACGCTCCCTTGCACGTATTCGATCTCAACGCCGAATTCCTTCTTTAGACCCCAAAGAATCTATCGGAGAACCCTCTGTTGAAGTAATGGCCGACCCTAATCTGAATGCGGTCGCCGAGCGTACAATGTCATATTACGCCCGACCAAATTTGGACGATACTGGGTCTAGTATTATTCGCACTACGTTGGCGAATAATAATTTTGAAATAAAATCAAGTGTCATTCAAATGGTCCAAAATGTCGTGCAGTTCGATGGACCGCTGGATGAGGACCCGAATGTCCACTTATCCAACTTTTTGGAAATATGCGACAACTTCAAGATTAATGGCGTCACTGATGATGCCATTCGTGTGCGCCTATTTCCTTTTTCCCTTAAGTCCAAAGCCAAGGAGCGGTTGAATTCCCTCCCGCGAGGATGTATCACCACGTGGGCTGAGTTGACAGAGCGGTTCCTAACGAAGTACTTTCCGCCCACAAAAACTGCAAAGTTGCGGGCGGACATTTCTTCGTTTGTGCAAAATGAACTCGAGTCTCTATATGAGACTTGGGAAATGTTTAAGGATTTCCTCCGCCAGTGCCCGCACCACGCGCTGCCAATGTGGTTGCAGGTACAGATTTTTTACAACGGCCTTTATTTTCAGATGTGTCAAATGATTGACGCGGCTGGCGGGGTACCTTGAACAACAAAACCCCCGAGGCCGCCCAGGCTTTATTCGAAGAGATGGCTTTGAACGCCTACCAATGGAACGTCTCGTGGGGACGCCCAAAGCCGACGATCGTACTTTTTGAAGTGGATGCCACTGCTCTCTTAACCCTTCAAGTTGAAAGGTTAATAAAGCAGGTGGCAGAGATGTCTGCTGCCTCCTCCACTCTGCCTTGTTTTATTCCCCCTAACGTCTGCGTGGTTGAAGAGTTCATGGACTTCGTAGGAAATGCGGGTCGTCCTTCCTTCAACCCCAACAACAACCCTTACAGTAATAACTATAATTCGGGTTGGAGGAATCACCCCAATTATTCTTGGAGCAACCCGAACAATGCGCAGCGCCCCCCAATTTCTTATGCACCCGGATTTCTTCCGCCTCCCCCTCTTCAAAAACCATTCCCGATGGAGGAGAATTTTTCTAAATATATAGCTTCCAACGAATCAAATATCCGGAACATCACCGGATCGCTAAAAACACTTGAACAACAAGTTGGACAACTGGCGAGGATGATGTCCGAGCGCGCGCTCGGGGCACTGCCGGGAAACACGGAGCCCAATCCGCGGGAGAACGCCAATGTTATAACCCTCCGTAGCAGAAAGGAGGTGATCGATCAAAAACGGATCGATCCACGGGTACATATTTCACATCTGACCCCTCTTCCCTCTTCTTCGTTTACGCAGCCTTTACCAATTTTAAATGAAAAAATTATTTTAAACAAGGTCTTACCATGTCCGCATAAATTAGATAATGAGCGTAAGGACGCGCAATACGAAAAATTTATTTTATTATTAAAACAAATTCATACTAATGTTCCTTTTTGCGAGGCTATCTCGCAAATGCCCAAATATGTGAAATTTTTAAAAGAATTACTTTCTAATAAACGTAAATTAGAGGATATTTCGCATGTATCTCTCAACGCTGTCTGCTCGGCGGCCCTTACTAATAAATTGCCCACAAAACAAAATGACCCGGGATGGTTTTCCATCCCCTGCCTTTTTGGTGATATATTAGTAAAATACGCCTTAGCTGATTTAGGGGCTAGCATTAATCTGATGTCGTTCTCTCTCTTTCAACGTTTAGGTTTGGGTACTCCTAGTCCTACGAATATGAGCATCCAATTAGCGGATCGCTCGGTTAAGTTCCCTATCGGGGTAGTGGACGACGTACTTGTCCGAGTAGACAAGTTTACCTTTCCGACAAACTTCGTCATCTTAGACATCGAGGAGTACGCCGAGGTACCAATAATACTTGGTCGCCCTTTTCTCGCCACCTCTCGCGCACTAATAGATGTTAGTATTGGTAGTCTTCTCCTCCGAGTAGGAGTTGATCAAGTTACTTTCTCTATTAATCCCTCGATGGACAATTTGTCATCGAGCGATGATTTCTGTTATTCTTTAGATACCTTTTTTGGAGATTGTTCTTCTCCCATTTTCGAGTCCGTATTTTTAAATGATGATATTTATGCGCTCGAAAATTTTAAATGCGATGAGGATACCTCTATAGACTTGCCTTTCAAACCAATTGGTAAGAAAGACAAAGGAATTAAAACCTCCCTAGAAGAACCGCCCATCCTAGACCTCAAACCCTTACCCGCATCACTCAAATACGCTTTTTTGGGAAAAGGCAATACGCTTCCCGTTATTATTTCTTCGGACTTGAGTGATTCGGAGACTTCCTATTTATTGGATGTTTTACTTAAACATCGCCACGCAATTGCGTGGCTAATCTCTGACTTAAAGGGGATTAACCCCTCCTTTTGCACCCATAAGATATTTCTTAACGATAATTGCCGCAAAACGATTCAGCTGCAGCGTCATCTTAACCCAAACATGAAAGACGTCGTTAAAGCCAAGATTATTAATTTATTAGATGCGGGGATTATCTACCCTATTTCGGACAGTACATGGGTTAGTCCCGTGCATGTCGTGCCCAAGAAGGGCGGTCTAACCGTAGTGGCGAATGAGCATAATGAGCTCGTCTCAACTCGTACTGTTACGGGTTGGCGAGTATGCATCGATTATAGAAAACTTAATGATGTCACCCGCAAGGACCATTTCCCACTACCGTTTCTGGACCAGATATTAGAGCGTTTATCCGGTCATCCATATTATTGTTTTCTTGATGGTTTATCGGGGTTTTTCCAAATCCCCATTTCCCCCGATGATCAAGAGAAAACAACTTTTACTTGCCCGTTTGGCACCTTCGCATACAGAAGAATGTCTTTTGGACTCTGCAATGCGCCGGCTACATTCCAAAGATGTATGCTAGCGATCTTTGGCGAGCTAGTGGAAGACATTATGGAAGTCTTTATGGATGACTTTTCTATTTTCGGACGCTCTTTTCCTGATTGCCTTCACAATCTTGATCGTGTCCTCCAACGGTGTGAGGACACAAGCCTTGTTTTAAATTGGGAAAATGCAACTTTATGGTTCGAGGAGGTTTGTTCCTCGGCCATATGATTTCATCTAAGGGAATGGAGGTGGATAAGGCCAAGATAGAAATCATAGAAAAACTTCCGCAACCAACAAACGTAAAATCTATTAGGAGTTTCTTAGGCCATGCGGGCTTTTACCGACGATTTATTCAAGACTTTTCAAAAATAACAAAGCCGCTAACTCACCTCTTGGAAAAGGAATCACGTTTCGTCTTTAGTAAAGAATGTGAGTCTGTCTTTAATTTAATAAAACAAAAACTTATCACCTCACCAATTTTAGTGGCCCCTAATTGGTCCCTTCCATTCGAAATTATGTGTGATGCTAGTGATATTGCCTTAGGTGTCGTTCTTGGCCAACGCGTAGAAAAATATTTTCATCCAATTTATTACGCTAGCAAGACGCTCACTTCCGCACAAGTAAATTACACGACGACAGAAAAGGAACTCTTAGCCGTCGTTTTCGCTTTTGATAAGTTTCGCTCGTATATAATGCTATCTAAAGTTATCGTATTTACCGATCACGCTGCTCTTAAATATTTATTAGCTAAAAATGATGCGAAGCCCCGCCTTCTTCGATGGATCCTCCTCCTACAAGAGTTTGATTTGGAGATCCGAGATAAGAGGGGCGCGGAAAATCTAGCGGCAGACCACCTCTCCCGCTTAGAAAATCTGGGTGCGGAAGCGCTCGTCGAATCTGAAATAAATGACAGATTCCCCGAGGAACGCGTCCTAGCCATTCATAATTCTTCGTCATCTTCGCCTTGGTTCGCAGATTTAGCAAATTACTTAGTAGCGCGGGTGCTTCCAAAAGATATTAAGCGAATATTAGAAAAAACTGTTTCGCTAAATAGGAAAGATTGGTCTGTTAAACTCGACGATCCATTGTGGGCGTATCAGACGGCATACAAAACCGCAATTGGTTTTACGCCTTTCCGGTTAGTCTATGGCAAAGCGTGTCATTTACCCGTAAAACTAGAGCATCGCGCTCTTTGGGCTTTAAAACTCTTAAACCTAGACACCAACTTAGCCGCTCAGAATAGAAAACTGCAACTAAACGAGCACGATGAATGGCGTGCAAACGCTTACGAGAGCAATAAGTTCTATAAGGAGCGTTCTAAGTTATATCACGATCGAAAAATAAAGTCCCCAAAAATGTTTTCTCCGGGCGATCTTGTCCTTCTTTATAATTCACGTCTTAAGCTTTTTCCCGGAAAACTAAAATCTAGATGGTCTGGTCCCTTCATAGTTGAAGAGGTTTTTCCATATAGGACCGTACTCGTCTCCTACCCGGAAAGAGATTCGTTTAAAGTAAACGGTCATCGGCTAAAGTTATACATAGCGGGCGACCCAGTGATCGAGTATTATGAAACCATAACCCTTCTCGATTTATAACCCCGCCAAAATAGTCAAGCTACACGACTATAAACAAAGCGCTCCTGGGAGGCACCACTCGCTTATCTTTTTCGCTTTTTATTTATTATGTTTGCTACTTTTTCTAATAAATGCAGGGTTTCTAATCAGTGCTTCCTCCATGAACGCGTTTCAGGGAAGCTTCTACCCCCCCCCCCCCCTCTCTCTTTATTTTCTTTTTACATATTGTCTTTTTTGTTTGTTCTGCATACTTACGTTACAACATTGGGGACAATGTTGGACTTAAGTATGGGGGTATTTTCGTGCTTTAATTCCTGCACTTCTATTTTCTGCATTTCAAAAACACAAAAAATATATATAATAACAAAACAAAACAAAAAAATTAAAATGAAAAATCAAAAAAAAAATTCTTTTCTTTTAAACAAAAATTCAAAAAAAATTAAAACACAAAATCCAAAAAATTTATTCTTTTCCTTTCTTTTTATTAAAAAAATTCCAATAAAAAATTTAGTTTTATTTTGTAAATATCTTTTGTAAATATTTTTTTCTTCTTTTTTTCCTCTTTCTTTCTTTTCTTTGTAATTATCGTTTCTCTCTTTCCTTATTTTATAAATATTTGCTCATAAAAACTACAAAAAAATATCCAAAAAGTTAGAAAAGAAAGAAAAGAAAAAATATAGTTCAAAAAAATATATATATTTCTTATCATTTTCCGTATGTATATATTAACAAATTTAAAAACAAAACAAAAAAAAGAAGATAATAAGTCAAAAATACAAAAACATTGAGTAAAACAAAACAAAAATTCAAAAAAAGATAATAAATTAAAAACAAAAAAATGATGATAAAAACTATAAAAATCCAAAAAAATATTTTGAAACAAATAAATCAAATACATCATCTTTAATTTTCTTGCTATCCAAAAATTTTGTTTTGAGTTTATTTATATGTGAATTTTATTAATTTTTTGTTTGCTATTCGTTTGTTAATTATTGATTGAAAAATTTAAATAGCCGGGGTTAAGTTTTAAAGAATTCATTATGCTTTGTTAAAAATAGCCAACTCGTTTTAGGCACTACTTCTAATTTTTCATTGATAGGAGCACTTGTATTATGTTAGAAACAAATGACTATAGAATTCAATTATATTTACTTTTAGCTTTCTGAAAAATTGGAACGTACAATTTATTAAGGTTGCTCACAAAAATTTTTTTAATTAAAAATCTAGTTTTCTTTTCTCCCCTTATCATGCCTTACTTGGCATGATAAAATTTTTATCCAAAAAAAGATCCTATGTCAATGGGAATAAAATTTCGTTTCGTAAACATAGGCACCCAATAATTTAAAAAGATTATATGTTACGGAGTAAGAAGATAAAATTCATTACTCCCACACATATACACTGGGTCAATTTTATTATGAAGTTGAAAAAAAATGATATTAGGAAAATAAGATTTCATTTTCCTAATAATCCAAAAGAAAAAAAATGGAGGTTCGAGAAAAAATCACCTCACCTCAATATCCAAACCCTCTTCATAAACCAACATCAACCCCCTTAGCCAGTTTCACGATTCTAGAATTAATTCCAAAATCTTTTTGAGAGCATAATTTATAAATTGCATTATTTCCAATAAAACTCCTATAAGCTAAAGCTCATATAATTCCAAACTATTTTTTTATCTAACCATTACATTTATTGCTTTCTATTTGACTACATCAAGAAGTCTTTTGGCCAAAACTTTTGCGCTATTTAAATCATCTACATAATTTTAGGACTTAACTCTTACACCCCGTATGTTTATTTAGATCTCTCTTATAATTAATTAAGCGGTAGCTAAACTTTGAATTTCTTTTATTCCTTATAAATTCACCTCAAACTTTTGCTCTGGAATAGCAAAAGCTTAAGTATGGGGGTATTTGATAAGTTGTAATTATACGTATTTTTCTATGTTTTTATTATGATATTTTTGTTTAGTTTTGCCTTTTTTTAGTTAGTTTTATTTAATAAATTGCTCCTTTTTGTAAATATTGTTTCTAACATAACTTAAATTTGATTTCTGAAATTTTTCAAAAAATGGTCAAAAATTGGCCTAACACGCCCGTGTCAGCCAACCCGACACGCCTGTATCATTCCCGATCGACAATCAAGGCTTTCAGACTCGAGACAACGCTCTCGACGTTCGTTGACCAACATGACACGCCCGTGTCAGCCAACTCAACACGCCCGTGTCATTCCCGATCGATGATCAAGGCTTCCAGACTCGACACAACGCTCTCGACATTCATCGAGACCAACCCGACATTCCCAACGTCACGCCCGTGACCTAGGGCGTGACCGCCACATGTGCTCCTCCACCTGGCCGACAAGACCAGCGCCGGCGACTTTTTACGCAACCCGCGCCCGGATCTACCTCCCCGACACGCCCAGAGTCACGCCCGTGACCTGGGGCATGACATCCTCGTATACAGCCCGAAGTCAACTTTCCAGTCAAATCATCGGATCACATCGTGAACAGTAGTGACACCCCCCCCCCCCCGACACGCCCGTGTCGGAGGGCGTGTTCTTTGATTTTTTTCTATAATTTGCCCATTTCTGTAAGGTCCAAGGGTTCACTTTTTTGAGGCACTTTAGTCTGTTTTGTGGGCTACCCTGTTGTATTCCTTTGCCATGTAAGGAGAACTTTCTCCTCCTTTCTCTTTATGTTTGTATTAGATTTGTATTAGCCTTGTAATAGTTCATTTTAATCAATAAAATATGTTAGCTTTTCTCTTCTTAAATGGCTTTGGAATGAACTTGTGTGCTCACTTTCTTTCTCATTTTTTCCCTATGTATTTCCTTTTTCTTCTCTTTATGAAAAGTGTGTGTGTGTGTGTATGAGTGTAACGTGTTTATTTTCTATGTTTTTAACTTGTCTTCATGTTAGATTTTATCATAGATTTAATCTCCAAATGAAATGTAATATGTTTAGTTTTTTTATTTCTCACCATGTCCCTTTTTAGAGTTTTTAAATTTCATTCTTATGAATTTATAAAAGAGGTTTGAAAGTGATTTTGGTTTTTTTTTATTTAGCTTTTTTGTAGGATTGTAAAACTTTTTTGTTCTTTTCACTTTCTTTTCACTTTTTAACCATTTTTATGAATACCTAAGAATGAAAAAGTTGTTATTTTAATTTTTGAAAGGCTTTAGTTTCCTTTTATTTTTAATTTGTTCTTTTTATTTGTTTTTGGGAAAATCTAAGAATAAAAAAGTAGATGTTTTAATTTTTAGGTAACTTTCATTTTGTTTTTAATTTGTGTGTGTGAGTGTATGAGTTAGTTTTTCACTTTGTTCTTTTAAATTTCATGTTGTGTGTGTGAGTGTATGAGCATAATTTTTCATGCTTTCTTTTATCGCTTTCTTCAATTAGGTAGAGTGCATGTGTGTAGGAGATAAATTTTCACGCTTTATTTTTATCGCTTTCTTCAAATTATGTAGAGTGTGATGTGTGTAGAAGATAGTTTTATTGCTTTCTTTTAATTCGTGTAGAGTGTGCGTGTGCGCATCTATTTCCGCCCACTCGTTAAGAGTTAAATGGCGTGTTTTTATCTCCTACCTACTCGTTTGAGTAGGACTTGTAATTTTCTTTTTTTTCCCCTACTCGTTAAGAGTTAAATGGCGCGCCCTTATTTCCCGCCTACTCATTTGAGTAAGACTTGTAATTTTCCTTTTTTGTAACTTAGTTTTTTTATTTATTTATAATTTGAAGTGTGTGTGAGTTCTCGTTTTAGCTAACTTTTTAAGCTTTCTAAATGTTTGTTATTTTCATGTCTTCTTCTTATAATCCTTCAGCGTTTAATTACGAACTCGCGCCTCATCAAATTATAAAGTCGTCCTCATACCGATGTGTGGCTAATTGCTATTATCCTCGGCATCGAAGAGCATTGAGACATTTAAAATGATTTGAAATAATTAAAGTTCTTTATTTTCACTTTAATTTTAGGACTTAAGGTTTACCCTGGGTTAACGACACGTAGGACCACAAATCGATGTGTGGGCCCTATTTCTATTATCCATACGCTAGTTAGCCGAGAGGCCGTGCGTATGGACAGATCACCCCTGGGTAAAGAGAGTTGCGTGCATACTCTCGAGAGAGGACAAGCGTAATTCTTTCGGATTAGGTTCCCCACCCAATAGCGGGGTTCTTTGTGTAAAGCGGGCGTTAAGAGGAATCCTTCGTTGGACTAACATTCGGTCGAATAGTCTTAGCGTTCAGGTCAGCAATATCCCTATAGCTAGGTGAGCTCATATCTATGGAACCTCCACGGCCAAGTTGCCTTTTATTAATTTGAAAACTAAGTTCAATAATTATTAAAAGTTATTTTTGTCTTAATTTGATTCGGTGCCGAGCGTTAACCCTTCATCGAATTTTTCTAAATCGTTTTTCGCACTTTTATTTTTCTCGTCTTTAGTTAATTAAAATCTCCACCTTACTTTCAGTAAAATAATAGTCCTCATAGAGGAGTAAGAATAGTCAACCCGACCCCGAGAACAATACGACCTCAACATTCCCACGAATATCGAGTACTACTTGCGATAGGTGCACTTGCCTACCTCAGCAAGCCCGCGGCGTTTGACTCATCGAACCAACCACCCACATAAGTGTCTGTTCGTGGGCCATCAGAGAGTTTATTCTCCGAGTGGTAGGAGCTTCATCTCCAAGGTGTAGGAGTTACGACTCCGAGGTGTAAGATTTGACAAAATCTGAATTTGGTGAAGTAGCCGAATCTGCCCTTCGTGGGAGATAGGTGAGGCGGGACAGTGGATGTACCCAACTCGGGGAACCACTATAAAATCTCTGCATTTGTGTGCTTGATATTTTTGATTATTTTTATTCCACAAAAAGACGCAAACTTCACCTATTAACCCCCCCCCCCTCAAGGTGATTTAGGTTAACGCTAGATACTTTTAATAACAATATGGTTCAAAGACATAATTAAAATTTGGAATCCTTCTGAGGTGCATCAGATGAAGGATCTGAAGAAGATTTTGTAAAAATCAGTTTCCTTGTTTGATCATTAGACTACCTTTTGCTCCGTTTTAGATCTTGAGAACCAATAATCATCTGGGAAGAGACTGTAGGAACAACATCTTTTGGATGCAAGCTTATATATTTTTCAACATTAAACAAGCTTCTCTTGTCATATTTGTCCATTTCCTGTTGCATGTAAGAAGACATAGTAGTAAACTGGGAGGTATCATTACCTTCAGTTCTTGCCTTCTTTATTTGAGAAAGTACAATTTGTTTCTTGAACCTAGCCATTCTGTATACAGGATCTAACTCTGGTCCAATCACAGAAGAGGCTGGCCTATCTTGGCTAGAATATAGCTGACTGCTCTGACTGCCATAAGTGTCAGACCTTGTAGGTCTGTCTTGCCTGAACTGAGTTGTTCTAGAATAATGAGAAATAGGCCTCTGAGAAGAAGGTAAAATACCTGCAGATCTTGTTGCTGGAGGAGGAGGACCTCTCAAAGACTTTGGATGTGAATGAAACCTTTTCATTTTCTTCCTTCTTTTCTACTCATTCTTAGAATACCATATCCAATTTGGATGTTTTGGAGTAAGAGTTATCCCATGCAAAATATAGTAAGGGATATCAGCAGTAGAAAAAGGTTGAGGAGCAACCTTGGCTTGAGCCTTTTTACTGATTTTCCTTTTCTTAGAAATAGAGTTTTCTGATTCATCAAAATCTGTATGATCATCAGAGTGCACCTCTGCCTGTTCATATAATACATCAATTTGTTTAACTATTTTATCTACCTCTTCCACATCTTTTTTAAGAAGATCATCAAAATTAGGCATGGGAGATTCATCCCATTTAGGAGGGAAATAAGCCTGCTCAGAAATATTCATTATATCATCAATCATTATAGTCTGTGAGACTGGATCAAAACTAGTAGAAACATCTCGAAAATGCTATTTTAAAGCTAAGGCATCAATAGGAGCAGAGTAACAAACTATTGCTCTAGAGAGATCCTCTCCAAAATCTGGGAAGCTAGTAATATGACTATGCAGTAAATCAAAATCTGATAGCAAAGAATATATATTAACTGTGGTATTAATAATGAAATTACCAACAGTAACAACCTCTGTAGGATCTGAAACTCATCCTCAACTATCACAGAATTTCTATAGTGAGCTAGACCAGTTAACACAGAGATGACTTAAATCAATTCTGAATCAGGAACTTCAATAAAATCGGCTGCTGAAACTGGAGCTTCTTCATTGGGAGCTTCTTCATCAAGCATCTCCCCTGCCTAGATCTAGGGAAAACCGAATCTAGGCCCCCCAAAAAAGGGACAAAATGGGTATAGGCAATCCTAGAAGAGAGTTCTTGTTGAAATTTGTGAAGTGAAAGTGGGTGATGGAGCAGGCCGGGCGGTCTGAGCGGTCTGAGTCCGCGGCCTGGTCGGACTGATGGTTGCGGCCTGGGTGACCTGGCTTGGTTGGTCTTGGTGGCTTGGATGTTCTTATAGAGCGTCCTGTGCGGCCTGGTGTGCGGCCTGGGCAGACTGGTGTGCGGCCTGGATGGTGTATGGCCAAGGAAGTCTTAGCAACTTGGGCATCTAGTGGAGTGGCCTGAGAGGACTGTGTTTGGCGGTCTGTTGGCGATGCTGAGATTGATCTGCGGCCTTGTAGTTAGCCAGCTCTTGTGGTAACCACGCAGATTGTAGTTGTATCCACGGTGTTGTGGCTGACTTGCTTTGCGTCCGCGGAGTCTACCATTGCGGACTGGCTTTGGAGATCGGTTTTGGTCCTTGCCGAGCTCTCCGGTGATGCAGTAGGTGTTGGCCACTTTCTTTGTGGCGGACTGTCCTGATGATTGGTGGTCTGGGTCTTCTGTGTCAGCCATGCACGTGCCAGTTGCTTGATGAGCTACTAGACTTGGTCATTTTCTGTGATAAGTCCATGGTGTTCGTAGTGTCCGCAGAATCCACTATTGACCGGGCAGAATACCTATTGGTCGTGGACTCGTGGCGGACTGTGGCGTTTTGTCGAGCTGTGCGGACTGATGTTGTGTCCGCATGCTATGTTGAATTGTGGACTGATACAGCATGAGTTGCGGTTGTGTCCGTGTTCTATGTTGAGTTGCAGATGGATGCATCATGAGTGCGGCTGTGTCTGCGTGCTGTGTTGAGTGGCGGACTGGCGCTATACTTGCGTTGGGCGGACTGGCGTTGTGCTTGTGTTGTGTGGGCTGGCTTTGTGTCCGTATGTTGGCGGACTGACTTTGACCTGGCGCCTGACGGGTTGAAGTCTGGCCAAGTCCTTGCGGACTTGGCGGACTGGGATGTGTTAGCGCGCGGGCTAGGGCAGTGACTCTATTCACTAGGGTGGTGACCACACTCCTCACCTCGCCTATAAATAGACCTCCCCGGCACATCTACAGTAACTGAGTGAACAATAAGTTGAGTCTTGGTTAAGTGTTTTGGTCTGGATTTTCCTATCTGCATGGGTTGAAGAGAACTGTTTGCTATTTGCAGGTTGCACGGCAAACACTGATGAGCCAGGAGTTTGGCTTTGACTGCGGTCAGCATTAGTGAAGTTTGCGGTTTCAATCGGTGGTCTCAGTAGGTCGCTTCTGCGGCTTGTCAGTTTCTCTACTTCAGCTTTCCAAATTCAATAACCTGACCGTCGTACTCGGCAGTCTAGGCGGTCTGTTCTTCAGTTCGGCAGCAGCTTGTAGCAGTCAGCAAATAACGGTGTGTCTGCGTGACCTCGCGGTCTCGGTAGACTCCGTGTTCTATTCGTCTTCTAGAAGCAACAGCAGTTCGGGCGGCCTCGGTGACCTTGGCGGACTGGGCGGTCTTGGCGGTCTCCAGAACTATCCGCTCGAATTGTTTTTACTTGTAATTTTTTCTTTGTTTCTGTGTACTGGCGAAATCATGTCTCGCCATGTATACCTCGCTCTGTAAAGATGAAATAAATATATGATCTGCTTGCCCCTATGATTGCATTTGGTGTTTGAGCTTGCTTTCCTGGTTTCCGCATGATCAAGGTGAGATCCTGATAGTTCTGAGGATATTAATTTGGCGTTATACTATCTTGTTGACCACTTTGAGAAAATTCAACATGGTATCAGAGCCAGGTTCAGTTGCTTGAGTGGTGATCAACTTGCGTTGTTGCTCTATGCTTCTGGAAGCTTAACCAAGGTTGTTGTAATGGAAGGGAACTATGCAAGAGGTCTGGGTATTGAACTCTTGACCACGACTAACTTTAAGAAGTGGAAGTAGTGCATGAAGAGTTTTCTTCTTGGCGAGGAGCTATGGGAGGTCGTCGGTGGTGTCGACAGACGGGAAGTTACTGCTGTGTTTGGGACGGCTGAGCAGGTGAGAGTCTGGAGGAAAATAAATGCAAAGGATGAGTTTACACTCAAGTGGGATGTTTCACCGGAGTTGTTTGATCACATCATAGGATGTGAGTCGGCTGCTGATATTTGGACAACTATTGATGGGTTATTCGGCGAGAAGAATGTGGCGAGGCTACAGTTCCTGGAGAATGAGTTGGCTAGGACAACTCAAGGAGATCAGACCATCTCAAAGTTCATTCTGAAGATGAAGAGCTTGTGTGCTGAGATATCAGCGCTTGATCCTGATGAGCCTATCTCTGAGGCCAAGTTGAAAAGGAAAATTATTCGCGGCTTGCGGAAGGAGTATGTTGCCTTTGTAACTTCTGTTCAAGGTTGGGCAACTCAGCCATCTCTGCTGGAGCTTGTGAACCTGCATGCTTCACAGGAAAGTTTGTCAAGACAGATGGCAGGAGTGACTATCTCTGAAGGAGGTAGCAAAGATCTCTTCACAGGAAAGAAGAAGAAGAGATGGGAAGGGAAGAAGAAGAACACGCTGCTGAAAATGAGCCTTCAACTTCTTATCAGCCAGAGAGGAGCGCTTCTCCTAAGAAGGATTGGAAGAAGAACTTGAAGTGCTACAGGTTTCATCAGCGGGGACACTTCAAGCGTGACTGCAAGGTCAAACTGTAACCTGGGTATGTTGCAGGCAAGGAGGAAGCTTGCTCTAATACTGAGGAAGCTAGATGGAGTGAAGCATTCATGACGGGCACTTGTGTCCGTGCTTTATCCGCTATCGACTTCAACGATGAGTGGATCGTGGACTCCGGGTGTGGTCATCACCTCACCGGAGACAAGTCAAAGTTCTCCTCACTACAAGCTTACTCAGGTAACGAAGCTATCATAACTGCTGATAATACTGTTTATGCAGTAGAGAAGGAGGGGGTCATGTCCTTGGGTAGTGATAAGGGGCCACTCATGTTAAGGAGTGTGTATCATGTGCCGGGCATGAAGAAGAACCTCTTCTCTGTGATCAATGCGGTATACGCAGTTTATCACGTTCTGTTTGGGCCAACAGAAGTGAAGTTCCTTCGCAACGTATCAGCGGTAAAGGCTGATGTTGCTCATGTTGGGAGGAGAGTAAAGAACTTGTTTGTTCTTGCAACAAACTCTTATGTTGATCGGATGAAGGCTAATGATAGTACTGTTATATGGCATGAGAGGCTGGGGCATGTAGGAATGGATAAGTTGAAAGCTATGGCAAATAGGAGCCTTGTGAGAGGCTTTCCTAAGCTATCTTCCTTTGGCGATGGTCACGTTTACGCGGGGTGTCAGTACGGTAAGGCTCATCGCCTTCCGTTTGATAAGTCACAAACGAGGTGCAAGAGAACATTGGAGTGTATCCATAGTGACTTGATGGGACCAACCGTCACTGTTAGCCTTGGTGGGAGCGGATACATGCTTGTTCTGATTGATGACTACTCAAGATACACTTGGGTATATTTCTTGAAGGAGAAGTCAGAAGCTTTCCGGTTGTTTGTGGAGTTCAAGGAGCTAGTGGAGGGCAGGCTTGGCTTGCGGATCAAGAAGTTTAGATCAGACAACGGTGGTGCGTTTGTCTCCTCCGAGTTTTCTAACTTCTACAGGAAGCACGGGATCCAAAGAGATCTTACTTGTGCTCATACTCCATAACAAAATGGAGTAGCAGAGTGGAAGATCTGTCATCTGATGGAAACATGCAAGTGTTGGCTTCATGCAAAAGACATTCTTAGGTCCTTCTGGGCAGAGGGGATATCTTGTGATTCTTATGTCATCAATCGGATACCGCTCTGTCTGATCGACATGAAGTCTCCTTTTGAGATATTGCTGAAGGAGAAGCCAAGCGTGGAACACCTTCAGGTGTTTGGATCAACTTGTTATGTGCATGTCCAGGATGCTTCAAGGATAAAGCTTGATTCAAAGGCGAGGAAACTTGTCTTTGTAGGCTATGATGAGCGGAAGAAGGGATGGAAGTGCATGGATCCTGCGACGAAGAAGTTTTTTTTATCAAGAGACGTCGTCTTTGATGAACTGATGTCGTATGGAGGAGGCTTAGTTGAGCTATCAGAGAGAAATATTGATGAAGAGCAGAAGCCGGCTGCTGAAATTCTGGAAGAGGAGCTTGATGTATCACTAGCAGCTCCTATTGCTTTAAGCTCTGGGACAGAGGCTTCTGGTTCAGGAAGCAGGGGGAGCATTGCTCAATGTGTGCCCGATAATGGAGTGGAGCCTGAAGAAGCAATGAAGGTGGTGAGCAAGGAGCAGCCTCTTCGGAGATCAGAGAGGGTTGTCAAGCCACCAGCTCGATACTGTGATGGGAATGCAGTGAGTTTTGTCTCCTGCTTCTTTGCAGGTCCTCTGGATGATCGAGAGCCTGCAAACTTCAATGAGGCCACTGGAGTCAAGGAGTGGGAAGATGCCATGAAGGAGGAGATTGCTGCTCTCAAGAAGAATGAAACCTGGGACCTTGTGCCCAAGGTTGATGACATTACTCCAGTGACTTGCAAGTGGGTGTACAAGTTGAAGAAGAAGGCTGATGGGAGCATTGATAGATACAAAGCTCGCCTTGTTGCTCGAGGATTATCATAATAGTATGGAGAGTACTATGAGGAGACATTTACTCCAGTTGCAAAGATGACTTCGATTCGGGTGGTGATCGCCTTGGCTGCTTGCAAGGGATGGAGGATGTGGCAGCTTGATGTGAAGAACGCATTTCTTTACGGAGAGATTGATAAAGACATCTTCATGGATCAGCCACTTGGTTTTGTTTCTGAAGTTCTTCTGGACTATGTCTGCAAACTCAGGAAAGCTCTCTACGGGTTGAAGCAAGCTCCTAGAGCTTGGTATGGGAAGATAGCAGAGTATCTTCAATTCTGCGGTTATGTTGTTTCCAACTCGGATTCAAGCTTGTTCATCAAGAAGAATGGGGAGCTTCAAGTCTTGGTCCTGCTGTATGTTGATGATATGATCATCACAGGGAATTCATAGGAGGAGGTAGCTAGGCTCAGGGCTGAGCTAGCTATTCGCTTTGAGATGAAAGACTTGGGAGAGCTTCATCTCTTTCTTGGTCTTGAAGTGGAGAGGAAGGAGTGCGGGATACTCATCTGCTAGAAAGAATATGCGGATCGCATTATGAATCAATTCGATATGGGCAAAGGAAAGAGTTGTTCTACTCCTCTAGATCTTGGTCTGAAGCTTCGACGAGATGAAGGAAGGATTCTTCCTGATCCCTTGGTGTTCAGAGCCCTAGTGGGGAGCTTGATCTACCTGACGATTACAAGGCCAGACATTACTTACACTGTTGGCCGAGTAAGTCGGTTTATGGCTGAACAAAGTGTTGGGTACATTGGAAAATGTGTACCAGATTTGAAGAAGCCTCACCTTACTCAATGATATGCATCAAGGTGTATTTGATGTTGTTTTGAGTTTATATGTGCAGGTTAAGAAAATGCAGGAATGCAGGAAAAGTTTCTAAGTCCATGAGTCGACACCAGATGAAGCTGTGTCGACACTTATGAAGGCTTGTGTCGACACTAGAGAAAAGTTGTGTCGACACCTGGATTCAATTGTGTCGACACTTGGAAAGGCTGTGTCGACACCAGAAGAAACTGTGTCAACACACAGAGGCAGTGTCGACACACAGAAAATCTTATTCGACATCAACTGTGTCGACACACAGAAAAGCTTAGTCGATATCAACTGTGTCGACACACAGAAGACTTTGTAGACATCAACTGTGTCGACACACATGACTTGTGTCGACACATAGCAGAGTTTCAACAAAGTTGATTTTTGTGCAGAGAAGAAGTGACTGTGTCGACACACAGAACTAGTGTCGACGCATTCTATAGAAGTTGTGTCGAGAAGCAGTGTCAACACCAAGGGAGCTGTGTCGACACCACCAAGGCTTGTGTCGACACTTAGTCTACTTGTGTCGACACATGATGAACTTCAATCTCGACACTTTGCTGACAGAGACAGTGTTTCAAGAAGTGACTGGAAGTCTTGACAGCTGTCATTACCAACCGGTCTACTGCAACTGTCAGAGCTGTCAGAAGTTTGTTAGAAACCGGATCAGCCGGTTACCATAGAGGAAGTCTATATAAAGGCATTCTCCATCAACAGGAGAGTGATACAAAAAGAATACAGATACATATACACACGAAAAACAGAAGAAGATTTTCAACAGAAGATCTAAGAAGACATTCTCAGGTGGTGATCTACTCAGAGTTTGTCAAGAGAATTCAAAGAAGAATTCAGAAGAATCTTCAGAAGAATTTGGAGAGAGAGAGAGAGTTCCATCTATTCAAGTGAAGAAAGGGACTTACATCAACAAGTCTCTCAAGTGCAGATTCTGAACCAGTCTGCCAAGAAGAATTCAGATTTATTTCTGAATTTCAAGAAAGAAGCTGATTGAAGATCAACTTCAAAGGAGATCAACCCTACTGTGTTCAGATTCAAGAAGCTTTGAAGAAAGCTAAGACAGGTTGATCTCTGTCATCAGATTCTTTCAAGAACTGATCAAGAAACCTTCCATCCTTTCTCTCTCAACCAGGGTGGTGGTAAATTATATATTAAATCTATTTTCAGTAGGATCTTTTTAAGATCTGAGTTGTAAGCCTGATTTATAAAGGCTGAGTTGTAGGAGATTAAGTTCTCTGAGTGGTAGGCCTTGTTGAAGGCTGAGGTAAGGCTGAGAGCCTGAGTTGTAGGAGATTGTCATCTCTGAGTTGTAGGCCTTATTGAAGGCTTAGGTAGGGCAGATTGCCTGAGCTGTAGGAGTATGGACTCACTCTGGGTTGTAGGAGCCTTGTTTGGGTTCTGAGCTATAAGATTTGAGGATCTGAGGAGAAGGAAAGAAGTTAGGCCGAATCTAGCACACTGCTAGATAGGCGAAGGGGGAAAGTGGATGTACCCAGACCTTGGGTAACCACTATAAATCAGTGTGCAATCTGTGATTGTGTGTGGTATTGTTATTTTTGTGTTGTGATAGCTGTAGAATTATATGTTTCTATTAATTAACTAAAGTAAAATTCTGCCTTAGAAGAAAAAGGATTTGAACCTATTCACCCCCCCCCCCTCTAGGTGTTTAGGAACCAATTCTTTCAAGTGGTATCAGAGGGAGGTTCCTCAAAGATAGACTTTACAGTCTGAGTGAGATCTGTGAGGCAGAATAAGTTAAAGAAGATGGATTCAGGAGAAAACCATAAAGAACTTGGTTCAATGAAGTTGTCTATCTGCAGAAAGGAAATCTTTGGAATATGGAAGAAAAGGGTCAGACTATTTATGGAGGCATCTGATCCTAGATGAAAGATATAGTACCTAAACACCTAGAGGGGGGGTGAATAGGTGACCTAATTCTTTTTGACTTTTTATGGCAGCAATCAGTTAATTTCACAGAATTCTATCTACTATAACACAGCACATATGCAACAATCACAGCCAACAACAATCACACAGTAGACACAGAGTTTTATAGTGGTTCTCCAAGCTTTGGGTACATCCACTTTCCCCCTTCGCCTATCTAGCAGTGTACTAGATTCGGCCAAACTCCTCCACTATCTCAGAACCCAAACTGGTTCCTACACCTCAGGCCCAAGGCCCTACAACTCAGCTTTTTACAAAGCCTACACTCAGCCACAAAGGCCTACACTCAGCCACCAAGGCCTACACTCAGCCACCAAGGCCTACACTCAGAGATTTCAATCTCCTACACTCAGGCTCTCAAGCCCTACACTCAGCCTTTATAATTACAGGCTTACAAAAACTCAGATCCAAAGGATCCTACAAGATAAAATGTATATAACAATTGTTAACTCAGCAACCCAAAGACAAGAGAGGGGAGTTGTGAGTTTCTTGATGAGTTCTTGGAAGAACTCAGCTGGAATCAATCTGACTTAGCTTTCTTCAAAGCTTCTTGAAAGTAGAACTCAATAAGACTGACTCCTTCTGCAGTTGATCCTTGATCTCTGCTTCTTAAGATCCAGAATAAATCTGAACCCTTCTTCTCAGCCTAGTTCCAATGGCTGATTTCTTGGATGAAGCTCTCTCTCTCCAACTTCTTAGATCTTCACTTGATAGCTAGATCTTCTTTAAATCTGAACTTGGACTAATGTTCAATCTCTTCAACAACTTGTTGATCAATCTCTTATGTAGACAGTATAAGCCTATTTATAGACCTTCTTCATGGTAACCGGATGGCCCGGTTCATAACTGAATTCTGACAACTCTGACAAGTGCTGTAGACCGGTTGGAACGGCAGCTGTCAAGTCATCCAGTCAGTTCTTGAAAGTTCTCTAACTGTCTGAAAGTGTCGCGACTTTTTGTTTTTAAGTGTCGATACTTATAGACCAAGTGCCGACACAAGTTATGTAAGTGTCGACACAAGTCTACAAGGTGTCGACACAACTCCTTGTGTTGTAAATACTATGTCTCGACACAGTTTCTTCTTCATGTGTTGACACTAAAATTGAGTGTCGACACAAGTACTTGATCTTCTGTATTTTGCTGAATTATTCTAAGTGTCGACACATCTCCTTTGTGTCGACACATCTTCATGTGTTGAATCTGTTAAGTGTCGACACTGCTTCTTGGTGTCGACACATGTCTTCAGTGTTGATACTTGCTGAGTGTCGACACAGCTCCTTGTGTCGACACATCCTTCTTCTGTCGAGACTTCAGCTGTGTGTCGACACATTCCCTTAGTGTCGACACTTGTACTTAGAATAATTTTGTTGATCTTGCTGTTCTTTGATAAGTGTCGACACAGCTCCATGTGTCGACACTTTCTTCAAGTGTTGAGTCTTCAGCTGAGTGTCGACACATTGTTCTGGGTGTCGACACTTACTTCAAGTGCTGACTCTTCTGTTGTGTGTCGACACATTATTCTGGGTGTCGACACTTATACTTAGTCTCTGCTGACTTTTGCTGAGTGTCGACACAGCTCCAAGTGTCGACACTTTCTGATGTAGACACAGCTTCACTGGGTGTCGACACAACTGTTAAGTGTCGACACAGCTTTACTGGCTTTTCTTCATTGAGTGTCGACACAGCTCCTTGTGTCGACACTTTTTGTCTGGTGTCGACTCAGCATCCCTGGTGTCGACACAATGACTCCAAGTGTCGACACTGCTTGTCTGGGTGTCGACACAAGTCTTCTTAAGTGTCGACACTTTCCCTCTGGGTGTCGACACATGTACTTAGAAACTTTTTGCTTCAGTCCTGCAAATACTTAACCTGCACAAGTAACTCAAAATACATCAAATACATTTTGATGTATATCATTGAGTTGGGTGAGGCTTCTTCAAATCAGGTACATTTAAACCAATGTACCCAACAATCTCCCCCTATTTGGAGAAGTCATAACCCTTAGTCAATGATATACACCATTCATAATAAAATTACAAAATGATGTAAAGCGGGATTATATACAGCAGGGTAAACATAAACATGTATCAATCACACATGTATACATATACATCATCACAGAACAAATATGAAATAGACATAGACATCATCACAGAATAAATATGAAATAGATTTAACATATAACACATTGTTCTAATATCTGTCATATTCATTTTCAGAAGTTCACAAAATGTTTTACATCAAAAAGATTACAAAGTAAACTTCAAGAAAATTCTAATTCTATTTCAGTTCTGGCTCCTTAATCACTATTCCTTTGCCAACTTGAACTTTAGCTTGAACAGGAGCATCAGCAACTTCAGCATCAGCAGGCTTCTTGCCTTTCAAGTCTTTCTTCTTAAGCTCTTCTGCTTTGATCTTTTGTCTTTCAAAGTAATGGTATGGCTTTGGAAAGTACTTGCTAGGCTCCTGAGCAGTAGGAGGAAGCTTTCCCATCTTGGCCTTCCTTCTATATTGGACTATTGCCTCCTGTCTAGTTTCATGTTTTCTCCATTCAGCCTCAGAGAACCACTTGTTCCTGTCTTGAATGTTATCTTTGGCAGCTTTCCAGGCAGTTAATATAATGTTTCTAGAGGTAGGGCTCCACTACTCAAAGTCTGGTCTTTGTTCAGATTGTTCCCTAAACCTCTTCTTAGACAATCTGGTTTCCTCTTCAGCTTGCTCCTTCAAGATGGCTTCCTGTAAAGCTTCAGAGACAGGCTGAACAACTTTCTCAATTATGACATTGTCCTTACCCCCAGGTGGGCTATACATGGACTGTATGTCAGCATGGATCATGTCAAAATCTGGAGGAGGGTAGATGACTTGAGTCACTTCAGCTTGCTCCCCTCCTAGATAGGCAGGATGAATTCCAGATTCTGCCACATTATCATAATCACAAAGAGGAGGATAACCCAGGGTAGCTCTGATAGAATTTGATATCCATTTGGCATGATCAGAGCTGGCCTTGACTAAAACCCTCTCCCCCTTTATGACTTCTCATTCTATATGATCTCTCACATCATCTTTTTGAAATCTCACCTGATTATCCAAGTAATTAACTCCATCTTTGAAGAAAGGTTTTAACCTTTGGAGTTTGTCAGTTATATTCTTTTGAGATTCTTGAATGGCAGTTTTAAGAGCAGTGATTTCTTCTAGGAAGACTTTGTCAAAATCTGCCTTTGCTATAGCTGGAGTCTGCCCTGCAGCTAGATTCTTCAGTTCTGTGACAATGGCATTGTGAGATGTAGTAAGATTGTCATTCATTCTTATCTGATTTTCAAGAACATAACCTTGCTTCACAGCCATGTCATCCACTTGTACTTTTATCTTCTACTAGTGTGTAGCCAAGTACACCACTGCATTTCCACCCTTGTGGAAACAGTCTATCATCTCCTTCTTGTTAAGATTCATCTCAAATCTTATGGATTTAATATCCTGGGCCAGATCAAATTGCAATGATTTCTGCCCTTCATCCACATACTTCTCTATTGCCTGCCTGTGCTCATCCAGTTTAATTTGCATTGCCACCATTAAAGCACTATAATCAACTGATGGTGTTTGCTGAACTATAGGCTGTGGTGCAATAGATTGTAGAGCCTTCTTATAACTTTGACTCCTTCTTTTGAATACATAAAGTTTCTGCTTCTTAGCCCTGGTAGCCTCCTCATCTTCAGATGCTGAGGAGCTGGCAATGTCAACCCTCTCCTTAGGGCTTGGGGGCCTCTCAGTTTGCACATCTGGTGCTGTCTCAAGTTCTTGTCTCACAGGCTCTTCCATAATTTGCATCTGCTCCCCCTCAACTTGAGCATACTCTCCTTCAGCAGCAGTAGTGTCCTTTCCAAAGTCTTCTTGATTTAGATTTAAGAAAAGATCTTCCATGGTATATTCTTTTGGAGACTGAGCTGGAGAAAGTCTTGGCTCTTCAACCACTGAATCAGGAACTATTGGAGCTGCAACAGATGTGTCCTCCAAGACAGCATCTGGGACTTGGTTATCCAGCTGAGTTTGCTGATGAACATCAGACAAATCAGTATCTTCCATAGGAAATTCTAAAGTATTGAGTTCAGTGATTACCTCTAGGATAATGCTGGTTGCTTGTTCACTTTCCAGTGTAGTGGGTTCATTTACAACTGGTAGCTCCCCCTGGCCTTGATCCTTGTGTATGGGGCTAGCTTGAGGTAGCTCCCCCTGGATCTCAGCATCATCTTGAGGAGCTGGAGACTTCACAGCAGGCTCTTCCTCATTCTCATTTGGAGTGAAGACAACCTGTTCTTCACTATTTGAGCTGCTAGTGGACTCTTGAGCCACTGGGGCAATTTTCCTTTTCTTCTTTAGTGGAATCTCCTTCTCAGAAACTATCTTCTCAGGGGTTGGCATTTCCTTAGTCAACACCCTGTCCCATCTAGAGAATATTCTTAAATCCATCTTCCTCATATGGTTTATCTTGCTTCCAGCAGCCTGATGCATAACCTCTGGTATGGTACCAGCTAGGTATAGACTTAAAATTTTGCCCAGGTTGGGCTTCTTCAAGCTTTCCTTAATCTTCTCATAAACTACCATAGACCAGTCAGTTTGCAGAGAGAAGATTATCCTTGTCATAATACTAAACATATAGGCAGACATTCTGTCATGCCCTCCTGGCTTGCTGAGTATGACTTTGTCAACAATCTCTGAAAGGAATTTCCCTTGATTGTTCATTCCCTTCCTGAGAAACACTGATCCAAGCTTCATCTTAGGATCCAGTCCACACCAGGTTAGAGCTTCCCTGGTCTTTGTAGCTGTAACCTCAACTTCCTCTTTAATTCTTGGTAGCTGTAGAATCTTCCTCAGACTTTTAGGTGACACCTTCACCTTCTCACCATGAACCCTGGATTTGATTTTGAATCCAGTTTCGTCTATCTTAGCGCCATTGAGGAATTCTAGTACCTCTTTCTTCCATATTTTAGTAGGTTCAAGCACTCGATAGTTTAACCATGAATCGTCTACTAGGATTACGACAGCCTTAATTTCTTGATCGGCATCCTCAAAAGCACCGCGCACCAGCTCGTATCCTTCGTTGACATTCTCCTCAAGCTTTGGCGCCATTAGGGTTTGTAGAATTTGTCTTGAGAGAAGAGAGGTGTCGACACAGAAGTTTGGTCTCGAAACTTTGAAAGCGTGTCGACAAACTAAGGCAAAACCCTATTTATACCTTTCTAATATTGAAGATGAACAGGCGGGACAGCCAACTTAAATTGTGTCGACACTGGCATTAAGTGTCAACACTGACTTATAATGTCTCGACACATATGTGTCGACACAAGTTTAGTCAACAGATTTTATGTGTCGACACTTGTTTATGTGTCGACACCACTCAACTCGACACATAGTCGAGACTTTACTTAGAAAATTCTGAGTAAAACTTAAGTGTCGACACCACTTTGGATGTGTCGACACCTACTTGACATGTGTCGACACTAATATTCTGAAGTGTCGACACCAACTTCCTATATGTGTCGACACCTTTTTCCTGAAGTGTTGACACTTACTATCTGTGTCGACACAGAAATCTCTATGTGTCGACACCTTTTTACTTAGCCAATTTCAATACTATAAACTTACTCTAAGTTTATCATTCCTAGTTCAATCTTAAACATATTGAACTTAGCTTCTTCTAGGGGCTTAGTTTACATATCAACTAATTGATTATCAGTTTTCACATATTCCAATAAAATATCTTCTCTTTCTACATGCTTCCTAAGAAAATGATATTTAATTTCAATATGTTTTGTTCTACTATGTGATACAAGATTATTAGCTATTGAAATAGCACTAGTAGAATCACATAAGAGTGGAGTTCTACTTACCTGAAATCCATAGTCCTCAAGCTGATGTTGTATCCACAGAAGTTGAGCACAGCAACTTCCTGCAGCCACATATTCTGACTCTGCAGTGGAGATAGACACACTTGTTTACTTTTTGCTACTCCATGAAATTAGTCTCCCACCTAGGAATTGACAGGTTCCAGTAGTGCTTTTTCTATCTTCTTTGCATCCTGCAAAGTCTGCATCTGAATAACCTGTTAGATCAAAATCCTCATTCCTAGGGTACCAGAGGCATAGATAGGGAGTGCCCTTTAGATATCTCAATATCCTTTTGACTGCTGTCAAATGAGACTCTTTAGGGCAGGCTTGATACCTTGCACAAACACATGTAGCATACATGATATCCGGTCTACTTGCAGTCAAGTATAATAGGGAGCCAACTATCCCTCTATACAAGGTTTCATCTACAGGTTTCCCTGCATCATCCTTGCTAAGAGACATACTTGACCCCATAGGAGTCTTCATGGTACTGGATGAATCCATACCATACTTCCTTATGAGTTCTAGGGTGAACTTAAACTGACAAATAGATAAACCACTCTCAGTCTGTTTAACTTGGAGACCCAAGAAAAACTTCAGCTCTCCCATACTACTCATCTCAAATTGACCTTGCATAAGTTTTGCAAACTTTTTGCAAAGGCTGCTTTCAGTAGACCCAAATATAATGTCATCTACATATATTTGGACTAGTATAACTTTGCCTCTAGATTCCCTAAGGAATAGAGTCTTATCTATTTTCCCCCTTGAGAACTTGTTCTCAATGAGGAAACTAGATAGGGTTTCATACCAAGCCCTAGGGGCTTGCTTTAACCCATATAAAGCTTTCCTAAGTCTATAGACATGATGAGGTAGAGTTGAATCAACAAAACCTGAAGGCTGTTCCACATAGACTTCCTCTTTAAGATTACCATTCAGAAATGCTGACTTGACATCCATTTGGTAAACCTTGAATCCTTGAAAGGTTGCATAGGCAAGAAACATCCTTATGGCTTCCAGTCTGTCTACTGGAGCAAATGTTTGATCAAAGTCAATACCTTCTTCTTGCTTATATTCTTTAGCAACCAATCTTGCTTTATTCTTAATGATGACCCCTTGTTCATCCATCTTATTCCTGTAGATCCACTTGGTTCCTATTATATTGTGGTCTTTAGGTTTAGGAACAAGTTCCCAGACCTTGCACCTCTTGAACTGATTAAGCTCTTCTTGCATTGCTTCAGTCCATTGTGGATCTAGTATGGCTTCTTCAAACTTCTTTGGTTCAACTTGAGATAGAAAACTGGAGTACATTGCTGCATTCAGATTTCTGCTCCTTGTTTGTACTCCTTGTCTTGGATCTCCAATAATCTGCTCTACTGGATGATCTCTAAGATGCCTATTGGCTGGAGGCATCCTAACTTCTGGTTGAACCTCTTCAGCATCTCCATCATGATGTACTCCTTGAACATCATCAGCAATTGGTACATGTAGTTCTCCCCCTGGACAACAGCCACTGTCTTCTACTTGCTATCTTGCAGTAGGTACTTCTTCTATAGTAAGCTTGTCCATCTTCTTTGTTAAACCTGTGGGGCTGCATACACTACTAGACAACTCATTGTTAATAAGTTTAGTCTCATCAAAAACTACATGTACAGATTCTTCTACAACTTGTGTAGACAAGTTGTAGACTCTATAAGCCTTACTGTTATTGCTGTACCCAACAAAAATTCCCTCTTGGGACTTGGCAGCAAACTTAGTCAAGTAAGACTTCTCATTGTTAAGTATTAAGCATTTGCAACCAAAGATCCTAAAGTAGGATAGGTTTGGTTTCCTGCCTTTCACAACTTCATAGGGGGTCTTGTTTAGGCTTTTAGTGATGGTAGCCCTATTTATAACATGGCATGCAGTATTAACTGCTTTAGCCCAGAAATATTCTGGCAGTGATGTATCACTTAATAGGGTCCTACCAACCTCAATCAAGGTCCTATTCTTCCTCTCAGCAATGCCATTTTGCTGAGGTGTTCTAGGTGAAGAAAACTCTTGAAATATCCCAAATTCTTCACATAGTTTTGTCATGCTATCAGACTGAAATTTAGAACCATGGTCACTTCTAATCTTGACCACTGTACTATCTAGTTCATTCTGAATTTGCTTGACAAAGCTATGGAAGACACTAGGTGTTTCAGATTTCTGTCTTAAGAAGAACACCCAGAAAAACCTTGAGTAGTCATCTACAACTACAAAGGTATAGACCTTCCTACCTAAGTTGTGAACTGGCATTGGACCAAAGAGATCCAAGTGCAAGAGGTATAAACACCTCACAGCATCTTTGTTTTTTATGCTCCTAAAGATGGATCTAGTCTGCTTGCCCTTTTGACAAGCTGAGCAAATACCATCTTTAACACACTTAACTTGAGGACCATTCCTCACTAACTCTTTGCTAAAGAGTTTGCTAATAGTCTTGTAGTTAAGATGGGCAAGCCTCTTGTGCCATTTGACACAATGAGAGACTGTCTCATCAGCTACAAGACACACTGGAGAACCATTGTTCTCAACCATAATGTCTAAGCAATAGACATTCCTCTTCCTATAACCTGTCAAAATGATCTCTTGATCAGTTGAGCTCATGATATGACAACCATTTTTAACAAATGAGATGTCATACCCTACATCACTTAATTGACTTATACTTATTAGGTTGTGTTTCAACCCTTTAACATAAGCCACTTGAGTAATGGTAACCAAGTTACTAGAAATGTTACCAAATCCTTTGATGATTCCTTTTTCAGAACCACCAAAGGTGACTTTAGGACCATCTTTTATTGGAATGTAGTCCCTTAGTAATCCTTTAGTTCCAGTCATATGTCTGGAACATCCACTGTCAAAGTACCATGTTGGGGCATGGCCACTTGGACTCACCTGCAAAACAGATTAATGAACCTTAGAACCCAAAGAATTCTTGGGTCCTTGGTACTTGTTAGTTTGCAGCCTGACAAAGCTACCTACTGGTTTTTCAATAGGCAGTTTGCTACTCACTTTGGCACTAGCATTGTGCCAACAATCCATTGCAAAATGGCCAACTTTGCCACAACACCAACATTCAAACTTATTGTACCTTTGCTTAGGTACTGTCTTTGCTATCTTATCTACAGCTGACTTGTTGAATGTTGGGGCTTTGCCCTTGGACTTGGACTGGACAGTCCTTACAGGTTTAATAAAACTCAGTCCAGCTTTACCCTTGTGATGAACAAATTCATCAATTATGGGTAACACTGACTTAGGTTTGGAAAACCTAGCAACAAGCTCTCTCTCCTTCTAAAGATTGATCTCCAGACTCTTGATTTGATCATTCTTATAGTTGATAGTCCCCATCTGAATCACTGTTATGTGCTTCAATCTGGCTATCTCATTAAGCTTTTGATCAAATGACTTCTCAAAATCTGTTGCTGCAGCTTTGAGATTTACAATTTCCTTTGCCTGACTTTTGGCTAGGGACTTGCTCTTCTTTTAAGCTTGCAACAGTACTTTGTATTCATCTATCAACTGATGAATATCTGCTTCAGACTCAGATGCACTCTCATCATTTGATGAGGATGAATCTGATTCTGTACTGGCACAAGAAATTGAACTAAAAGTTGAACTTTGTACCTTACTAGGTCCTGGCTGCTCCAGGATTTTGTCACTTTCTGTCAATGCCATTAGCCCTTGGCATTGACTGTCTTCTTGTTCATATATAGACTTCATAATCTGCATGAACTCTTCTTCTTCTTCTTCAGCAAACAGCCATATGTATGCCTCAGCATCTGACTCAGTTTCTGAAGAAGAGATATCTGACAGAGTCTTCTCCTTCTTGGCAACAAAAGACTTCTCTTTCTTGCCTTTGAAATGAGTCTTCTTCCTGTCACTAGACTCCTTTCTCTTTTTTGGACAATCTGCAACAACATGGCCTTGTCTATTGCAGCAATAGCACACTATTTTTGAAATAGTTGTCCTTACTAGATTTAGTCCTCTTCCTGTCCTTCTTTGAAGCCTTTTTATTCTGATAAAAGTCTTCTTTTCCCTGTGAAGTAGAAGGTCCTTGACCTCCACTGTTTCTTCTTCAAGAACTTCTGAAAATGTCTAGTAAAGGCAGCAAAGTTTTCATCACTTTCACTGCTTTCAGATTTTGTGCTGACTGACTCATCTGACTCTGATTCAGCAACCTTTGGAGGTGGAGTTGGTGACTTACCTCTGTACTTTCTGGTGGCTTCTGTCTTGAAGGCTACTGTTCTTTCCTTATGTTCATTTCTTGTTAATTTCTCCTCCTCTTTTCTCACTGTCAACTGCATTTCATATGACAACAATTTTCCAAACAGTGTAGGTGGAGGAATTTCTCCCAACTTAGCCATTTCTCTAATGGCACAGATCTTGGTGTCCCAATCTTTAGTTAGGGACCTTAGGAACTTGTCATTTAGTTCATAATTACTGAACTCTCTTCCATAAGACATGAGTTCATTCACTATCCTATAGAACTTCTTATAGCACTCAGTTATGCTATCACCCTTTCCTTGTCTAAAACTTTCATACTCTTGATTTAGCAAAGATTTTATGTCTTACCTTACTTCTTCAGAACCCTCCATATACACAATAAGAGTATCCCACATCTCTTTGGCTGTCTTACAGTGTATTAGATTCTGAAAAGTTGCATCATCTATGGCACTCACTATAATGTTTTGAGCCCTTTTGTCCATGGTGGCTAGGACAATCTCATCCTTTGTCATTTCAGAGAAATCCTTTGGTGTTCTCTGATTTGTATCTAGAACTGATATCTTCATGGGCACATATGGCCCCTCTTTGACTGTGATGTAAATCCTAGGGTCTGAGGCTTCCATAAACAGCCTTACCCTTTCCTTCCAGATCCCAAATATCTCTTTCCTACATATAGGTAATTTCATGGATCCCAATTCCTTGTGATTCTCAGAGGAACCCATGGTTCTTGATTTTCTTGAATCTGTAATTTGACTTAGACTGAATCTGCCAATCAGGATCTCCTCAGACTGTTAGTCCTTTTTGAGGAACCTCCCTCTGATACCACTTGAAAGATATAGTACCTAAACACCTAGAGGGGGTGAATAGGTGACCTAATTCTTTTTGACTTTTTATGGCAGCAATTAGTTAATTTCACAGAATTCTATCTACTATAACACAGCACATATGCAACAATCACAGCCAACAACAATCACACAGTAGACACAGAGTTTTATAGTGGTTCCCCAAGCTTTGGGTACATCCACTTTCCCCCTTCGCCTATCTAGCAGTGTACTAGATTCGGCCAAACTCCTCCACTATCTCAGAACCCAAACTGAATCCTACACCTCAGGCCCAAGGCCCTACAACTCAGCTTTTTACAAAGCCTACACTCAGCCACAAAGGCCTACACTCAGCCACCAAGGTCTACACTCAGCCACCAAGGCCTACACTCAGAGATTTCAATCTCCTACACTCAGGCTCTCAAGCCCTACACTCAGCCTTTATAATTACAGGTTTACAAAAACTCAGATCCAAAGGATCCTACAAGATAAAATGTATATAACAATTGTTAACTCAGCAACCCAAAGACAAGAGAGGGGAGTTGTGAGTTTCTTGATGAGTTCTTGGAAGAACTCAGCTGGAATCAATCTGACTTAGCTTTCTTCAAAGCTTCTTGAAAGTAGAACTCAATAAGACTGACTCCTTCTGCAGTTGATCCTTGATCTCTGCTTCTTAAGATCCAGAATAAATCTGAACCCTTCTTCTCAGCCTAGTTCCAATGGCTGATTTCTTGGATGGAGCTCTCTCTCTCCAACTTCTTAGATCTTCACTTGATAGCTAGATCTTCTTTAAATCTGAACTTGGACTTGTGTTCAATCTCTTCAACAACTTGTTGATCAATCTCTTATGTAGACAGTATAGGCCTATTTATAGACCTTCTTCATGGTAACCGGCTGGCCCGGTTCATAACTGAATTCTGACAACTCTGACAAGTGCTGTAGACCGGTTGGAACGGCAGCTGTCAAGTCATCCAGTCAGTTCTTGAAAGTTCTCTAACTATCTGAAAGTGTCGAGACTTTCTGTCTTTAAGTGTTGATACTTATAGACCAAGTGCCGACACAAGTTATGTAAGTGTCGACACAAGTCTACAAGGTGTCGACACAACTCCTTGTGTTGTAGATACTATGTCTCGACACAGTTTCTTCTTCATGTGTCGACACTAAAATTGAGTGTTGACACAAGTACTTGATCTTCTGTATTTTGCTGAATTCTTCTAAGTGTCGATACATCTCCTTTGTGTCGACACATCTTCATGTGTTGAATCTGTTAAGTGTCGACACTGCTTCTTGGTGTCGACACATGTCTTCAGTGTTGATACTTGCTGAGTGTCGACACAGCTCCTTGTGTCGACACATCCTTCTTCTGTCGAGACTTCAGTTGTGTGTCGACACATTCCCTTAGTGTCGATACTTGTACTTAGAATAATTTTGTTGATCTTGTTGTTCTTTGATAAGTGTCGACACAGCTCCATGTGTCGACACTTTCTTCAAGTGTTGAGTCTTCAGCTGAGTGTCGACACATTATTCTGGGTGTCGACACTTACTTCAAGTGCTGACTCTTCTGTTGTATGTCGACACATTGTTCTGGGTGTCGACACTTATACTTAGTCTCTGCTGACTTTTGCTGAGTGTCGACACAGCTCCAAGTGTCGATACTTTCTGATGTAGACACAGCTTCACTGGGTGTCAACACAACTGTTAAGTGTCGACACAGCTTTACTGGCTTTTCTTCATTGAGTGTCGACACAGCTCCTTGTGTCGACACTTTCTGTCTGGTGTCGACTCAGCATCCCTGGTGTCGACACAATGACTCCAAGTGTCGACACTGCTTGCCTGGGTGTCAACACAAGTCTTCTTAAGTGTCGACAATTTCCCTCTGGGTGTCGACACATGTACTTAGAAACTTTTTGCTTCAGTCCTGCAAATACTTAACCTGCACAAGTAACTCAAAATACATCAAATACATTTTGATGTATATCATTGAGTTGGGTGAGGCTTCTTCAAATCAGGTACATTTAAACAAATGTACCCAACACTAGAATTTATATAACAGTTAAGGAAGGACCATATATTCCAATTAAGATTTCTGTTCTTGATGCTAATCAAAGGATTCCTAAGGATTTTTCAGAAATGACTAAGGATGAGATCATCTTGGCTACAATGGATAAAAGAGCACATAATATTATAGTGAGTGTCATAGATGACTCAACATTCCAGAATCTGATTCACTGCAAAACCTCCAAGGAGATGTGGGACACATTGATTGTCTACATAGAGGGTTCTGAAGAGGTTAGGCAAGATAGAAAGTATATGCTTAATCAAGAATATGAGAGTTTCAGACACGCCAAGTCTGATAGCATAACTAAATGTTATAAGAAGTTCTATAAAATTGTAAATGAACTAATGTCCTATGGAAGAATCTTCAGTACATATGAGCTGAATGACAAATTCCTTGGGTCTTTGACTACGGATTGGGATACAAAGATCTGTGTCATAAGGGAAGTGGCCAGACTAGCAGAAATTTCACCTCCAACACTGTTTGGCAAATTGTTGTCTTATGAGATGCAACTGTTGGCCAGAAAGGAGGAAGAGAAAAATACAAAGGTTGACTCTAGAGAAAAGTCAGTGGCCTTCAAGGTAGAAGCTACAAGGAAGAATAGGAGGATATCTCCATCATCTCCTAAGAAAACTGCAGAAGTGATCTCAGAAAATTCTGATAATCACAGTTCAGACAGCAGTAATTCTGATGAAGACTTTGCTGCTTTTACAAAGCAGTATCAGAGATTCTTAAAGAAGAAGCAGTGGAAATCTAAGCCATACTCATCTCAGTCCAAGGATGACTACTATCAGAAGAGGAAATCATCCAGGAAGGACAGGAGTGGGACAACGCCTAGCAAGTCAACTACATTGAAGATTATTTGTTATTGCTGCAATAGACCTGGACATGTTGTGGCTGACTGTCCAAACAAAAGAAAGGAGTCTGCTGATAAAAATAAGTCTCAGCACAAGAACAAGAAGGAGAAATCCTTGGTAGCTAAGAAAGAGAAAAGTTGGACAGATCAATCAACTTCAGAGTCTGAATCTGAGGCTGAGGCCTATATTGGTTTGTTTGCAACAGAAGAAGAGGATGAGTTCTTGAAATTACTGGACTCTATCTATATGCAAGAAGACCATCAGTGCAAAGGCCTGATGGCTGTATCTGAAGAAGACCAGTGCTAGGATCAACCTGGTCCCAGTAAGGTAAAAAGTTTATCTGTAGATTCTGATTACTACACTGGGTCAGAATCAGATGTATTTGCATCAAGAGATGAAGATGGGTCTAAATCTGAAGGAGATATTCATCAGCTTATAGATGAATATGGGGATTTGTTGCAGGCACTTAGGAGAAGCAAAAACCTGGCCAAAAATCAGGCTAAGGAAATTGCAGCTCTTAAGTTGGCTGCCTCTGATTCAGAGAAGCTGCTGGATCAAAAGATGAATGAGATTGCCAAGCTGAAAAACATAACTGTTATTCAGATGGGAACAATCACAATCAAAAATGATCAGATCAAAAGTCTGGAAGACAGACTTCAGAAAGAGAAGGAGATAGTGGCTAGTTTCTCTAAGCCAAAATCTGTCCTCCCCTTAATTGATGACTTTGTGTCTCAAAAGGGTAAGACAGGATTAGGCTTTAAGGGAACTGCTTGGGCTGCCCAGTCCAATAATAAAGGCAAAGCCCCAACACAAAACAAAAGATCTGTTGCAAACAATACAACTAATATTGTACCTAAAAAGAGGTATAATAAGTATGAGTGCTGGTGTTGTGGCAAGATAGGCCATTATCCCTTAGACTGTTGGCACAACACCAGTGTTAGTAAGAATAGCAGTCTACCTGTTAGAAGAGCTGCAGACAGATTTGTCAAGTTTCAGGCTAACTTGAACCAAGGTTAACTTAGAACCCAAAATTTATTTGGGTTCTAAGGTTAAGTAATCTTTGTTGCAGGTGAGTCCAAGTTGCCATGCCCCTACATGGTACTTGGACAGTGGATGTTCCAGGCACATGACTGGAACAAGAGGATTGCTGAAGGACTACTCACCAATATTGAATGGGCCTAAAGTAATCTTTGGTGGTTCTGAAAAGGAGTCATCAAAGGTTTTGGTAACATTTCTAACAACTCAATTACAATCACTCAAGTGGATTATGTGAAGGGTTTGAAACATAACTTGATAAGCATAAGTCAGCTGAGTGATCTTGGATATGACATTTCATTTATCAAGAATGGGTGTCATATCAAGAGGTCAAGTGATCAAAAAGTCATACTGACTGGCTATAGAAAAAGAAATGTGTATTGCCTAAACTTTAAGTGTGAGAATAAAAATTCTCCTATCTGTCTTGTGGCTGATGAGAAAGCCTCTCATTGTGTCAAATGGCACAAGAGGCTAGCTCATCTTAACTACAAGACTATTGGCCAACTCTTTAGTAAAGAGTTAGTGAGGAATGGTCCTCAAGTTAAGTGTTTTAAGGATGGAATATGCTCAGCTTGTCAAAAAGGCAAGCAGACAAGATCCTCCTTTCATAGCCTAGAAACAAAAGACTCAGTGAGGTGCTTATACCTCTTGCATATGGATTTATTTGGTCCTACGCCAGTTCAGAGCCTAGGTAGGAAAGTCTACACATTTGTGGTTGTAGATGACTATTCTAGATTCTCATGGGTTTTCTTTCTAAGGCAGAAATCTGAAACCCCAAAGGTCTTCTGCAATTTTGTCAAACAAATTCAGAATGAAATAGATAGTTCAGTGGTCAAAATCAGAAGTGACCATGGAACTGAATTCCAATCTGAGAGTATGACAAGATTGTGTGAAGAATTTGGGATTCATCAGGAATTCTCCTCACCTAGAACACCTCAGCAAAATGGCATTGCTGAAAGAAAGAATAGGACATTGATTGAGGCTGGAAGAACACTATTGAGTGACACTACTCTCCCAGAATATTTCTGGGTTGAGGCAGTAAACACTGCAGGCCATGTGCTCAATAGGGCTTCCATCACCAAAAGCCACAAAAAGACACCCTATGAGGTTGTGAAAGGTAGAAAACAAAACTTATCCTATTTTAGGATCTTTGGTTGCAAGTGCTATGTGCTTAACAATGGCAAGTCTTACCTAACTAAGTTTGCTGCCAAATCCCAAGATGGGATATTTGTTGGGTACAACAACAATAGTAAGGCTTATATGGTCTACAATTTGGTTACTCAAGTTGTAGAAGAGTCTGTTCATGTCATATTTGATGAATCTAGACTTATTAACAGTGAGTTGCCTAGTAGTTCTTGTAGCTTCACAGGTATACAACAGAAGATGGACCAGCTTACTATCAGAGAAGATCCAACTGCAAAGCAAGATGAGGAAAATGGTAGTTGCTGTCCAGGAGGAGTACAAGACACTCAAGAGGCTGATGAAGACCATGAGGTGCAGCATAATGAAGAGATTGTAGAAGGTCAAACTGTTGATAGATTACCTCCAGCAGTTAGACATTTAAAGGATCATCCTGCACACCAGATCATTGGTGATCCAAGACATGGAGTACAAACAAGAAGCAGGAACTTAAATACAGTTCTTTGCTCAAGCTTCTTATCTCAACTGGAACCCAAGAGATTTGAAGAAGCTATTCAAGACCCACACTGGATTGATGCTATGTAGGAGGAGTTAAATCAATTCAGAAGGTGCAAGGTCTGGGAGTTGGTTCCAAAACCAAAGGGCCACAATGTCATAGGGACAAAGTGGATTTATAGAAACAAGCTTGATGAGAGTGGGATCATAGTGAAGAACAAGGCAAGACTAGTTGCCAAAGGATACAGACAGGAAGAGGGCATAGACTTTGATCAGACTTTTGCTCCAGTGGCAAGGTTGGAAGCAATAAGGCTATTCCTTGCCTATACAACATATCAAGGCTTCAAAGTGTTCCAAATGGATGTTAAGTCAGCATTCTTAAATGGAGACTTAAAAGAGGAGGTCTATGTAAAACAGCCCTCAGGTTTTATTGATCCACTCTATCCTAATTATGTGTATAGGCTTAGGAAAGCCTTATATGGGTTGAAACAAGCCCCAAGGGCTTGATATTAAACCCTGTCTACTTTCCTCATTGAGAACAAATTCTCAAGGGGGAAAATACACAAGACTCTATTCCTTAGGGAATCCAAAGGAAAGATCATCCTAGTCCAAATATATATTGATGACATAATATTTGGTTCTACTGAAAACAACCTTTGTAGGAAGTTTGCAAAACTTATGCAAGGGAAGTTTGAGATGTGTAGTATGGGAGAACTTAAGTTCTTCTTGGGACTCCAAGTAAGACAGACTGAAGATGGCTTGTCCATATCCTAGTCTACGTTCACCCAGGAGTTAATTAAGAAGTATGGTATGGATTCATCCACTACCATGAGAACTCCAATGGGGACAAGTATGTCTCTAAGCAAAGATGATGCAGGAAAACCTGTAGATGAGTCTTTGTATAGAGGAATAGTTGGCTCCCTCCTTTATCTGACTGCTAGTAGACCAGACATCATGTATGCTACATGTGTTTGTGCTAGGTACCAATCCTGCCCTAAAGAATCTCATTTTACTGCTGTCAAAAGGATTTTGAGATATCTTAAGGGCACACCTAATCTAGGCCTTTGGTATCCTAGGAATAGATATTTTCTACTAATAGGCTATTCAGATGCAGACTTTGCAGGTTGCAAAGTAGATAGGAAAAGCACAACAGGCACCAGTCAATTTCTAGGAGGAAGATTGGTGTCATGGAGCTGTAAGAAGCAGACTAGTGTGGCAATTTCCACAGCTGAGTCTGAGTAAGTTGTTGCAGGAAGTTGATGTGCACAACTGTTGTGGATACAACATCAGTTAAAAGATTATGGTATTCAGGTAAGTAGAAATCCATTATTATGTGATTCTACTAGTGCTATTTCTATTGCTCATAATCCTATTTCTCGTAGTAGAACAAAGCATATAAAAATAAGATACCATTTTCTTAGAGATCATGTAGAGAAAGAAGATATTTCTTTAGAATTTGTTAATACAGATTTACAACTAGCTGACATGTTCACTAAGCCATTAGATGAAACTAAATTCAATAATTTCAAAATTGAATTAGGGATGTTGAACATAAATTAGTTTAACAGAATTTGGCTAAGTAAAATTGTGTCGACACAAAAAGTTGTCTGTGTCGACACATAGTAGTTGGTGTCGACACTCCAGGAAAGTGGTGTCGACACATCTAAAAAAAAGGCTCAAGTTGTAGGGCGTGTCAGGTGAGACACGGGCGTGTCTGAGCCCATGTGAGTCTCTGTGTTCGACGATCGTGCCTGGATCGAGGCACGCGGCTTGGGACACGGCCGTGTGCCAAGCCGTGTTCGGCCCAGGTCATGGCTGCTTGAGCCTTTTCTTTGTCGATCACCATCATGTCGTGATCTTCTGTAGGAGGCATCCTTGCCTTTTCCTTGCTTCTTTTTGTTCAAGAATTTCTTGAACTGTCGTGAGAGTAAAGAGAACTCTCCATCAGATAGCTTAGAGCCTGAGGTACTTGGCTCCGAGAATTCTTCTTCACTTACTTCTTGTGCTGGGGCAGGAGAGGCAGCCTTTGACTTCCTTGAGGTGTCTGCCTTTAGAGCAACAGACTTTTCCTTGGATGCAGACCTGCTCTTCTCTTCTTCAGCTTTTCTTGTGTTAAGTTGAAGCTCATATGACATTAGCTTCCCGAAGAGATTCTGCGGGTCTGTCTCAGCTAGCTTTCCAAATTCCCGGATAGCACAAATCTTGTTATCTCATTCCTTGGTTAGGGATCTTAAGAACTTATCATTTAGTTCTCCGTTTGTGAAGACTCGGCCATAGACCCATAGGTCGTTGACTATCATGAAGAAACTCTCAAAAGTGTCAGCAATGGTGTCCTTGTGTCCTTGTCGGAAGGCTTCGTATTTCTGATTCAGAAAGGATCTTCTATCATCCCTAACTTCTTCTGTGTCTTCCATCAAAGTGACGAGGGACTGCCACATCTCCTTAGCAGACTGGCAGTGGATCAAGTTCTGCAGCATGGAGTCATCGACTGCACTTGTTACTATATTCTTGGCCTTCTTATCTAAAGACACAAGTGTAATCTCATCTTTGTCTAGATCCATCAATTTCTTTGGAACTTTCTTTGTAGGATCTATGGTGGAGACGGTCATGGGAATGTAAGGACCTTCTTCAACGATCATGAAGATCCTTGGATCCACAGCTTCCATGAAAAATCTGATTCTTTCTTTCCACATGGGAAAGTTATTCTTGGTGCACAATGGAAGCTTGGCAAAATCTTTAGCCTTGTCCATGCTTGGAAAATTCTCAAAACACAACTAGGAAGATCTGATTAAGGTGTTAACCTTTTAATGATCAACCTGGCTCTGATACCAATTGAAAGTGTTCAGTTGTCAACCTAAATCACCTAGAGGGGGTGAATAGGTGAGTTGTGCGTCTTTTTGCGGAATAAAAATTTAGAGATATATGCACATATTATCAACCAAACAATCACAGATGACAAAAGATTTATAGTGGTTCCCCAACCTTGGGTACATCCACTTTCCCTCACCGATCTAGCAAAGCACTAGACTCGGCTACTCCACTATCTCGGATTGAAAACCAATCCTACGCCTCGGAACAAAGTTCCTACAATCTCGATCCACAACACGGATCTACACTTGGAAGATAAACACTTCCTACAACTCGGAGGCAAAATCTCTTACACTCGGAGAGGGATCTCCTATAAGGATTAAATTGAGAATAATGAAATACAAACAGTAATAATTTCTCAGATCTGGAAACAGTCAGCCAAGGTCTTCCTTTTGATCTTCACGTCTTTATCATAATAGGTTGAAGAAGAACTTCAGCAAGAACTGGATCTGAAATTCTTTGACTTCACACGATCCGAGAGAAGATGAGGAGATGAACAGCAATCTCGATCTGGAAGTCAATCTTGATCTGAATCTCTTGAATCGAAATCCCTAGCGACTTGCACGAAGAAGATCGGCGGCGATGGCTTCCATTTTTAGACAGAGAGAATAGGATTCAGAAATTCTTAGAATAAATCTTAATAGCCCTTAGGGTTAGTCGGTTTTGACAAGACCTTATATAAGATCTCCCTAATGGTCATAATTAGTCTTAATGACGTACACGTGGACCAATCACGTCACGACATTTGAAATTCCCGTCAAATCTGGACTTAGCAATTTTCTGGAAAAGACTGACTGAATTACTCGAGTAAACAATTACCTACTCGAGTACTTAATAAGATTACTCGAGAGAGTAGAATGAGACTACTCGAGTAGATGACTTAGAGAAAATCCAGAAATAATGAGTAACTACTCGAGTACACAAAGACTTACTCTAGTGCTAATATAGTTACTCGAGGCGTGGAGTTGAACTACTCGAGTACAAGAAGTATTACTCGAGAGAATAGAAATTTAACTACTCGAGAGGTAGAAGGAATACTCGAGTCAAAGACTTAGAATAATTTCTGAGAGAAAAAATGGGTTACTCGAGAACTGGAACTGGACTACTTGAGAGGAGATAACCTACTCGAGTATATGGATATTACTACTCGAGTAATGGACTTAGAAAAATTCTGAGGGATGAAAAGCTTATCACTCGAGTATTAAACCTGGACTACTCGAGTAGTAGATAGACTACTCGAGTATATGATCTTTACTGCTCGAGTGAAGTAAAACAACACAAAATCCTGTCTTCTGTAACTCGAGACAAAAGACTAATCTACTCGAGTACTAATATGACTACTCGAGTAAATGACTTAGAAAAATTTCAGAGAGGAAATTATGTTAACTCGAGAATAAGAGAGGATCTACTCGAGTAATTGACTTGGCTACTCGAGAGCTATATTTTGACTACTCGAGAGCTAATTTCCTTACTCGAGTACAGTTAGGCTTACTTGAGTATAAACTAAGTATTCAACTCGAGTATATAAAATACTACTCGAGTGAAAGACTTAGAAAATATTTCTTCAACAGAATTTTCTCTTCTTTAATAAACTCAGTAACATTTCTTTCTCCAATCAATCCTAGTACTTGAAACATGAAGTGTATCCCAATAGAGAGGCTACACATGAGTCAATACTATGGATCACACAATGAGGGATTACACTGTATGGTCCTGTGTATGGTGACCCATTGTAGACTGACATTGGTCTACACTTGGCAATATAGTCCTGCAAACATATAACTCAAACAAGACATCAAATACAACTTAATTCATCTTAGTTCAAGGGTGACTTCACCAAATCTGGGTTATTGTGGACACAATACCCAACAATCTCCCCCTATTTGTAGAAGTCAGAACTCTTTACACTAAGGTGAATTATATAGACATAAAAAGAATAAGATATGCAATAAAGAAAGTAGTGCAACAAATATAAGGATTAACATCAAAGAGTAAATGATCAAAATTAGAAGTTATATAAATAAGATTGTCCAAAAGAAAATCATTTCTACATGAATCATGTCCACACTCTCATAATTCTCTATGCTTGGACTTGATGGTGTTGCTTGTCTTTCTTCTCTTACTGTCTTCTTTGGTAGCTGTAGGGCTTGGGATAGTACTTTGGAGGCTTTGGAGGAGCAGCATGGTTGTTCCTTCCAAATTCTCTGTCATAAAGCCTTCTCTTTGTCATTGCCTTTTCATATAATCCCCATTCTTGGGAGCGGTAATGATCATTCCTATTTTCATTGAAGTCCATGACAAGCTTGAGAGTATCTAGAATGAGAGACTTTGAAGTTGGAGACCAGATCTCTGCAAACTCTGGAGCTTTCCTCTTTTCTGTATCTAGAACTGGGATTGACCTACTTGATGAGGCACCATCACCATACTTTCTCTTCTTCTTTGAAATGTTAATCTCAGGAGGAGCTTGGAAGAATATGTCTGCTGGGTCTGCCTCCCAAACTTGAGCATATGATTCTGGAGGAGGACCTTCACAGCCTTCAGGTCTAGGAGAGAAGGTAGGCTGAGGAGCTGGAGCAACAGGGGTCAGGGGGTTCTGATGGTGAGGAATGATGTTCGGATCAGCTGGAAAGTCAGGAAGAATCTGATTGTGCATCTAAACTACAGTATCATAGGCTTGGTCCTTGGTATTCATTCCCGAGTCTCATTACATGCCATGATAATGTGAAATTGAATGCTGTGTGAGTTGACACACGGTGTCGTAATCCTGGGTTGAGGATAGTATGGCAGGTCTACGGGCCCGCCAGTCATCACACCGACGGGAGTTGACAGTTAGACCTTGGGTGGTTGGGCTTGGTACTCAGTGCTCATTTCCCGGGGCTCCATCTGTGCCAAGTGAACGGTTGGGCTTGGTCCTCATGCTTTTTCCGAGGCTCCTTCCAGGTCACAACATAGGCCAGATCGGGGCTTGGTTCTCGGTGCACATCTAACTGAGACTCCCACTGAGCCGTAGTACGCATGTGAGCTCCGTTGTTATGTTCTTAGCGTCGAGGCGTATGGAGGCCTAAGCGAGGTAGTGTGGATGCCCGCTTAGTAGTAGAGAAGCCTGCTCTACTATCACCGCCTGGCCACGATGGTTGACGTCTGAGAGGTTATCTACCTGCTCGAAAAGTGGGAACTACAAGTCTATGTCAACATAGCAACTACATGTGTGTGATCATGGGTGAGTCATTGCATTGCATACATACCATTACAATACATTGCATAAACAAGATCCTCATCGTATAAGTTTGTATGGGCACTCCTATACGATGAGTTACTTTACTGCTAAACCGATCCTTAACTTATAAGTATGTATGGGCACTCTTATAAGTTAAGATACTTTACTGTTATAGATCTATATACTTGATGTGTCGATATAGCTCGTGTAGAATTGTTAGAATAAACTGTTGTTAATGATGTTATACATTTCTTCTAGTGTTGCTCACGACATATGTACTTATTCCACGTACTTGTACCTGCTTATATTACTATATATACATTGTACTCTTGTTCCTTTCTCCGCCCGGTGCCGAGGAGTCATCGGGGGAGCGGATGTGAAAGCCACTTAGTCTTTATGACTAACGGTTGCTACATCTTCCTTTTTAGGAGGAGACCCCGCAGGTAGAGCAGCCACAGATTATGCAGTAGGACTGCCAGGCCAGGACGACATGGCCTGAAGGGACGATGTCGTTGCTACTGTTAGTTACCGATGTGAGTTTTGAGATATTTTTGATGTAGCCCCTTTGGGCATGTTTTAGCTGTACTCTGATACTTTAGAAGCTTGTTATTAGCTTCTTTTCTTATTGTACTTTTGGACTTATTATACTTATGTATGGATTGACTTCTATTTATGTTTTGGTTGGGTTGGCATTTGGTTGATATTGGTTATAGCCGGCAGGATAGGCATCTTGTGGTACAGGTTAGCCCGTGTGCTAATGCTACCACAAGGCGGTTGTTCTGGGCATAAGACCCCCTTCGTGTCGTGTCTTGTGTTCTGGGAGGGGGGTGTTGGGTACATTAGTCAAATGTACCTGATTTGAAGAAGCCTCACCCAACTCAATGATATACATCATAATGTATTTGATGTATGTTTGAGTTACTTGTGCAGGTTAAGAAAGTACTGGACTGAAGCAAAAAGTTTCTAAGTCCATGTGTCGACACCCAGAGGGAAAGTGTCGACACTCAAGAAAGCTTGTGTCGACACCCAGACAAGCAGTGTCGACACTTGGAGTCATTGTGTCGACACCTGGGATGCAGAGTCGACACCAGACAGAAAGTGTCGACACTTGGAGCTGTGTCGACACTCAGTGAAGAAAAGTGCAGACAGAAAGTGTCGACACAAGAAGCTGTGTCGACACCCAGTGAAGCTGTGTCTACACCAGAAAGTGTCGACACTTGGAGTTGTGTCGACACTCAGCAAAAGTCTGCAGAGTCTATGTACAAGTGTTGACACTCAACACAATGTGTCGACACTATGCAGAAGAGTCAGCACTTGAAGTAAGTGTCGACACCCAGCACAATGTGTCGACACTCAACAGAAGAGTCAACATTTGAAGTATGTGTCGACACCCAGAACAATGTGTCGACACACAGCTGAAGACTCAACACTGGAAGAAAGTGTCGACACATGGAGCTGTGTCGACACTTAGCAAAGAACAGAAAGAACAACAAATTATTCTAAGTACAAGTGTCGACACTAAAGGAATGTGTCGACACTCAGCTGAAGTCTCAACAAGAAGAAGGTGTGTCGACACAAGGAGCTGTGTCGACACTCAGCAAGAATCAACATTGAAGACTTGTGTCGACACCAAGAAGCAGTGTCGACACTAAATAGATACAACACAAGAAGTTGTGTCGACACAAAGGAGATGTGTCGACACTTAGAAGAATTCAGTAAAAGCTAGAAGAACAAGTATTTGTGTCGACACTCAATTTCAGTGTCGACACATGAAGAAGAATCTGTGTCGAGACATACAAGGAAATGTGTCGACACCTTGTAGACTTATGTCGACACTTACACAACATGTGTCGACACTTGGACTATAAGTGTCGACACTTAAAGACAGAAAGTCTCGACACTTACAGACAGTTAGAGATTTTCAAGAAGTGACTGGATGACTTGACAGCTGCCGTTCCAGCCGGTCTACAGCAACTGTCAGAGATGTCAGAAGTCAGTTATGAACCGGACCAGCCGGTTACCATGAAGAAGGCCTATAAATAGGCACCCACAGTTTACAGAAACTATTGTTGAAGTTGTTGATCAGATTATTGTTAAGGTTGATCACCTTGTTGAAGTAATTATTAAAGTGGTACAAAGAATATCAACACAAGAAGATCTAGCAGTTCAAGTGCAGATCTAAGAAGTTGGAGAGAGAGGGATCCATCCAAGAAATCAGCCTCTGGAACTAGGCTGAGAAGAAGGATTCAGATTCAATTCTGGATCTTAAGTGGCAGAGGTCAAGGAACAACTGCAGAGGATTCAGTCTTATTCAGTTCTACTTAAGAAGCTTTGAAGAAAGCTAAGTCAGAGTGAATCCAGCTGAGTTCTTCCAAGAACTCATCAAGAATCTCTCAACCCCCTCCTTTAATTCTGAGTTGTAGAGTTATTATTTGTAATACATTTTTAACTTGTAGGATCCTTTGGATCTGAGTGATTTGTAAGCCTATAATTATAAAGGCTGAGGGTAGGGCTTGTGAGCCTGAGTGTAGGAGACTGAGATCTCTGAGTGTAGGCCTTGTTGGCTGAGTGTAGGCCTTGGTGGCTGAGTGTAGGCCTTGATTGGCTGAGTGTAGGCTTTGGGATAAAGCTGAGTTGTAAGGCTTTGGGCCTGAGGTAGGAACCAATTTGGGTTCTGAGATAGTGGAGAAGTTTGGCCGAATCTAGTACACTGCTAGATAGGCGAAGGGGGAAAGTGGATGTACCCATATCTTGGGGAACCACTATAAAACACTGTGTGTTGTGCTGTGATTGTGCTGTGGATTAGCTGTGTATGTTTTGTTATTGCTGTTTGCTGTGCAAAAGTAGTTAGAAATCTGTGATATAACTGTTTGGCTGCCAATAAAGTTAGAAAAGGATTAGGTCACCTATTCACCCCCCCCCCCCTCTAGGTGTTTAGGTACCATATCTTTCAAGTGGTATCAGAGGGAGGTTCCTCAAAACAAGGACTAACAGTCTGAGGAGATCCTGTTTGGCAGATTTAGTGTTGGCAAAACACAGATTCAAGAAATTCAAGAAAATCAAGAAACATGGGTTCCTATGAGAATCACAAGGAATTGGGTTCCATGAAATTACCCATATGCAGAAAGGAGATCTTTGGGATCTGGAAAGAAAGGGTAAGGCTGTTTATGGAGGCCTCAGACCCTAGAATCTACATCACAGTAAAGGAAGGGCATTATGTGCCCATGAAGATTTCAGTTCTAGATGCAAACCAGAGAACTCCAAAGGATTTCTCTGAGATGACTAAGGATGAAATTGTCCTGGCCACCATGGACAAGAGGGCACAGAACATAATAGTGAGTGTCATTGATGATGCAACTTTTCAGAACTTAATTCACTGTAAAACAGCAAAAGAGATGTGGGATACTCTCATTGTCTATATGGAAGGTTCTGAAGAAGTTAGGCAAGATAGGAAGTCCTTACTAAATCAGGAGTATGAAAGCTTTAGGCAAGGAAAGGGTGATAGCATCACTGAGTGCTATAAGAAATTTTACAGAATAGTTAATGAACTCATGTCTTATGGAAGAGAGTTCAGTAACTATGAACTAAATGACAAGTTCCTAAGGTCCCTAACCAAAGATTGGGACACCAAGATCTGTGCCATAAGAGAAATGGCTAAGTTGGGGGAAATTCCTCCTCCCACACTGTTTGGCAAGCTATTGTCTTATGAAATGCATTTAACAGTGAGAAAAGAGGAGGAGAAATCAACAAGGACTGAGCACAAAGAAAGAACTGTTGCTTTAAAGACAGAAGTTCCCAGAAAGTGCAGGAATAAGTCTTTAACTCCACCTCCAGAGGTAGTTGAATCAGAGTCTGATGAGTCTGTCAGCACAAAGTCTAAGAGCAGTGAAAGTGATGAAGACTTTGCTGCTTTCACTAGACACTTTCAGAAGTTTTTGAAAAAGAAACAGTGGAGGTCAAGGCCTTCTACATCACAAGGAAAGGAAGACTCTTATCAGAAAAAGAGGTCTTCAAAGAATGACAAGAAAAGGACAAAATCAAGCAAGGCAACTGGTTCAAAGATTATTTGTTATTGCTGCAATAGACAGGGCCATGTTATTGCAGATTGTCCAGAGAAGAGAAAGGAATCTGGTGACAGGAAAAATACTCACTTCAAAGGGAAGAAAGAAAAGTCTTTTGTTGCTAAGAAGGAGAAGACTCTATCAGATATCTCTTCTTCAGAAACTGAGTCTGAGGCTGAAGCCTACATAGGGCTGTTTGCTGAAGAAGAAGAGGAAGAATTCATGCAGATCTTGGAGTCAATTTATGAACAAGGAGACAGTCATTGCCAAGGGCTAATGGCTTTGACAGAAAGTGCCAAAATCCTGGAGCAGCCAGGACCCAGTCAGGTACAAAGTTCAAGTTTAAATTCAGTTTCTTGTTCTAGTTCAGATTCAGATTCTTCTTCATCAAGTGATGAGAATGTATCTGAGTCTGAGGATGATATTCATCAACTTATAGATGAATATAGAGTGCTGTTGCAAGCTTACAAGAAAAGCAAGTCCCTTGCCAAAAGTCAGGCAAAGGAAATTGCTGATCTTAAAGCTGCTGCAACAGATTTTGAGAAGCAATTTGATCAAAAACTGAATGAGATAGCCAGGCTGAAACACATAACAGTGATTCAGATGGGAACTATCACTTTTAAGAATGATCAAATTAAGTGTCTGGAGAACAATCTTCAGAAGGAGAAGGACTTGGTTGCTAGGTTTTCTAAACCTAAGTCAGTGTTACCCATAATTGATGAATTTGTTCATCACAAGGGTAAAGCTGGACTGGGCTTTATTAGACCTGCAGGGACTGAGCAGTCCAAGTATAAGTCCAAGGGCAAAGCCCCAACATTCAACAAGCCTGCTGTAGTCAAGACAGCCAAGGCAGTACCTAAGCAAAGGTACAATAAATTTGAATGTTGGTGTTGTGGCAAAGTTGGCCATTTTGCAGTGGACTGTTGGCACAATGTGAGTGCCAAAGTGAGTTCCAAACTACCTGTTGGAAAGCCAGTAGGTAGGTTTGTCAAATTGCAAACTAACAATCACCAAGGACCCAAGAATACTTTGGGTTCTAAGGTTCATTAATTTGTTTTGCAGGTGAGTCCAAGTGGCCATACCCCTACATGGTACTTGGATAGTGGATGTTCCAGACATATGACTGGAACTAGGGGACTACTGAAGGACTACATTCCAATCAAAAATGGTCCTAAAGTGACCTTTGGTGGTTCTGAAAAAGGAATCATCAAAGGGTTTGGTAACATTTCTTCAAACTTAGTTACCATTACTCAAGTGGCTTATGTTAAAGGGTTGAAACACAACCTAATAAGTATAAGTCAATTAAGTGATGTAGGGTATGACATCTCATTTGTTAAAAATGGTTGTCATATCAAGAGGTCAAGTGATCAAGAGATCATTTTTACTGGTTATAGGAAGAGGAATGTCTACTGCCTAGACATTATGGTTGAGAACAATGGTTCTCCAGTTTGTCTTGTAGCTGATGAGACAGTCTCTCATTGTGTCAAATGGCACAAGAGGCTTGCCCATCTTAACTACAAGACTATTAGCAAACTCTTTAGCAAAGAGTTGGTGAGGAATGGTCCTCAAGTTAAGTGTGTTAAAGATGGTATTTGCTCAGCTTGTCAAAAGGGCAAGCAGACCAAATCCACCTTTAGAAGCATAGAAAACAAAGATGATGTGAGGTGTTTATACCTCTTGCATATGGATCTCTTTGGTCCAATGCCAGTTCACAGCTTAGGAAGGAAGGTCTTTACCTTTGTAGTTGTAGATGACTACTCAAGGTTTTCCTGGGTGTTCTTCTTAAGACAGAAATCTGAAACACCTAGTGTCTTTTATAGCTTTGTCAAGCAAATTCAGAATGAACTAAATAGTACAGTGGTCAAAATTAGAAGTGACCATGGTACTGAATTTCAGTCTGATAGCATGACAAAACTGTGTGAAGACTTTGGGATATTTCAAGAATTCTCTTCACCTAGAACACCTCAGCAAAATGGCATTGCTGAGAGGAAGAATAGAACCTTGATAGAGGCTGGTAGGACCCTACTAAGTGATACATCACTGCCAGAGTATTTCTGGGCTAAAGCAGTTAACACTGCATGTCATGTTATAAATAGGGCTACCATCACTAAAGGGCTAAACAAGACCCCCTATGAAGTTGTGAAAGGCAGGAAACCAAACCTATCCTACTTCAGGATCTTTGGTTGCAAATGCTTCATACTTAACAATGGGAAGTCTTACTTAACTAAGTTTGCTGCCAAGTCCCAAGAGGGAATTTTTGTTGGGTACAGCAATAATAGTAAGGCTTATAGAGTCTACAACTTGACTACACAAGTTGTAGAAGAATCAGTGCATGTAGTTTTTGATGAGACAAAACTTATTAATAATGAGTTGTCTAGCAATGTATGCAGCCCCACAGGTTTATCAAAGAAAATGGACAAGCTTACTATAGAAGAAGTGCCTGCTGCAAGACAGCAAGGAGAAGAGAGTAGCTATTGTCCAGGGGGAGAACTACATGTGCCAGTTGCTGAAGAAATACAAGGTGTACAGCATGATGCAGATGCTGAAGTGGTTCAACCTGAAGTGAGGATGCCTCCAGCCCACAGGCATCTTAGAGATCATCCAGTAGAGCTGATTATTGGAGATCCAAGACAAGGAGTTCAAACAAGGAGCAGAAATCAGAATGCTGCAATCTATTCCAGCTTTCTGTCACAAGTTGAACCTAAGAAGTTTGAAGAAGCAATACAAGATCCACAATGGACTGAAGCAATGCAAGAAGAGCTTAATCAGTTCAAGAGGTGCAAGGTTTGGGAACTTGTTCCTAAACCTAAAGACCACAATGTAATAGGAGTTAAGTGGATCTACAGGAATAAGATGGATGAACAAGGGGTCATCATTAAGAATAAAGCTAGACTGGTTGCAAAAGGATATAGGCAAGAAGAAGGTATTGATTTTGATCAAACCTTTGCTCCAGTAGCCAGACTGGAAGCCATAAGGATGTTCTTGGCCTATGCAACCTATCAAGGATTCAAGGTTTACCAGATGGATGTCAAGTCAGCATTCTTAAATGGTAATCTTAAGGAAGAAGTCTATGTGGAACAGCCTTCAGGTTTTGTTGATCCAACTCTACCTCATCATGTCTATAGACTTAGGAAAGCTTTATATGGGTTAAAGCAAGCCCCTAGGGCTTGGTATGAAACCCTATCTAGTTTCCTCATTGAGAACAAGTTCTCAAGGGGGAAAATAGATAAGACTCTATTCCTTAGGGAATCTAGAGGCAAAGTCATACTTGTTCCAAATATATGTAGATGACATTATATTTGGGTCTACTGAAAGCAGCCTTTGCAAAAAGTTTGCAAAACTTATGCAAGGTCAGTTTGAGATGAGTAGTATGGGAGAGCTGAAGTTTTTCTTGGGTCTCCAAGTTAAACAGACTAAGAGTGGTTTGTCCATTTGTCAGTCAAAGTTCACCCTAGAACTCATAAGGAAGTATGGTATGGATTCATCCAGTACCATGAAGACTCCTATGGGGTCAAGTATGTCTCTTAGCAAGGATGATGCAGGGAAACCTGTAGATGAAACCTTGTATAGAGGGATAGTTGGCTCCCTATTATACTTGACTGCTAGTAGACCAGACATCATGTATGCTACATGTGTTTGTGCAAGGTATCAAGCCTGCCCTAAAGAGTCTCATTTGACTGCAGTCAAAAGAATATTGAGATATCTAAAGGGCACTCCCTATCTAGGCCTCTGGTACCCTAGGAATGGAGATTTTGATCTAACAGGTTATTCAGATGCAGACTTTGCAGGATGCAAAGAGGATAGAAAGAGCACTACTGGAACCTGTCAATTCCTAGGTGGGAGACTAATTTCATGGAGTAGCAAAAAGCAGACCAGTGTGGCTATCTCCACAGCAGAGTCAGAGTATGTGGCTGCAGGAAGTTGCTGTGCTCAACTTCTGTGGATTCAACATCAGCTAGAGGACTATGGATTTCAGGTAAGTAGAACTCCACTTTTCTGTGATTCTACAAGTGCTATTTCAATAGCTAATAACCCTGTATCCCATAGTAGGACAAAACATATTGAGATTAAATATCATTTTCTTAGGGAGCATGTAGAAAGAGAAGATATTTTATTAGAATATGTTAAAACAGATGAACAAGTAGCTGATATGTTTACTAAGCCACTAGAAGAAGCTAAGTTCAATAGATTCAAAATTGAACTAGAAATGATAAACTTAGAGTAAGTTTACAGATTTGAAAATGACTAAGTCAAAAGGTGTCGACACATAGACAAGTCTATGTCGACACAGAATAGTGGTGTCGACACTTCAGGAAAAAGGTGTCGACACATCTAGGAATGTGGTGTCGACACTTCAGAATGTTAGTGTCGACACATGTCAAGTAGGTGTCGACACATCCAATATGGTGTCGACACTTAAGTTTTACTCAGAATTTTTCTAAGTAAAGTCTCGACAATGTGTCGAGTTATGTTGTGTCGACACATACCCAAGTGTCGACACATAAAATCTGTTGACTACAACTTGTGTCGACACATATGTGTCGAGACATTATAAGTCAGTGTCGACACTTATTGCCAGTGTCGACACATTTTAAGTTAGCTGTCCCGCCTGTTCATCTTCAAAATTAGACAGGTATAAATAGGGTTCTGTCTTTGTTTTTCGACACGCTTTCAAAGTTTCGAGACCAAAACTCCTGTGTCGACACCTCTCTTTTCTAAAGACAAATTCTACAAACCCTAATGGCACCTAAGCTTGAGGAGAACGTTAACGAGGGCTATGAGCTTGTGCGCGGCGCGTTCGATGAAGCTGATCAAGAAATCAAGTCGGTGGTAACCCTAGTCGCCAATTCTAGACTAGAATACTTGGTTTCAGAACCAACAAAGATTTGGAAAAAGGAAGTTCTTGAATTCCTTAATGGAGCTGCTGTAGATGAATCTGGATACAGAATCAAATCCACAGTTCATGGATCTAAGGTCAAGATTTCACCAAAAAGTCTGAGGAAGGTACTCCAGCTACCTAAAACACAAGATGAAGAAGAAGTAACTGCATCCAAGACCAGGGAAGCTCTTACCTGGTGTGGACTTGATCTTAAGATGAAGATAGGATCTGTATTCAACAGAAAAGGAATGAATAACCAAGGGAAGTTCATGTCTGAAATTGTAGGAAAAGTCTTACTCAGCAAGACTGGAGGGCATGACAGAGTGTCTGCCTACATGTTTGAAATCATGACAAGAATCATCTTCACTATTAAAACTGATTGGTCAATGATAGTGTTTGACAAGATCAAGGAGAGTCTGAAGAAGCCCAACCTGGGCAGAATACTTAGTCTCTACCTAGCTGGTACCATACCAGAGGTAATGAATACAACTGCAGGAAGTAAGATCAACCACATGAGGAAGATGGATCAAAGAATATTTTCCAGATGGGACAGGGTGTTGTCCAAGGAAATGCCTACCCCAGAGAAGACAGTTACTAAGAAAGATTCTCCTCCAAGGAAGAAAAGGAAGACAGCTCCTGTGGCACAGGAGTCCTCCAGCAGTTCAGGGAGTGAAGAACAAGTTGTTTTCACTCCTGATGATCAAGAGGAAGTGGCTGCAGAGAAGACCCCTGCTGCTCAAGATATAGCTGAGATCCAGGGGGAGCTGCCTCAAGCTAGCCCCATCCATAGGGATCACAGCCAGGGGAGCTTCCAGGTGTAGAAGAACCCTCTACACTGGAGAGTGAACAAGCCACTAACATCATACAAGAGGTACTCATTGACCTAAATACATTGAATTTTTCTATAGTAGATTCTGATTTGTCTGATGTACATCAGCAAACTCAGCTAGACAGTCAAGTTCCAGATGTTGTTTTAGAAGACACATCTGCTGTAGTTCAAGATGATACTTCTCAAGTGGTTGAAGAACCAAGAACTTCTCCTGCACAGTCTCCACCTGAATATACAATGGAAGATTTGTTTCTAAATCTAGATCAAGAAGATTTTAACATGGACAAGGATGCTGCTGCTGAAGATAAGAGTGCTGCTGCTGAGGGGGAGCAACTGACAGTTCTGGAAGAGCCTATTAGGCTGGAAACTGAGAAAGCACCTGATGTGCAAACTGAGAAGCCTCAAAGCCCTAAGGACAGGGTTGATATTGCCAGCACTTCTGCCTCTGAAGATGAGGAGAGTGCTAGGGCCAAGAAGAAGAAACTCTATGTCTTCAAGAGGAGAAGCCAGAGTTATAAGAAAGCCTTGCAATCCATTGCCCCACAGCCTATAGTTCAGCAAGCTCCAACTGCTGATTATAATGCATTAATGGTTGCCCTACAGATAAAATTGGATGAGCAAAGGCAGGCAATAGAGAAGTATGTAGATGAAGGGCAGAAATCACTTCAATTTGATCTGGCCCAGGAAATAAAGTCTATAAGGTTTGAGATGAATCTCAACAAGAAAGAGATGACAGACTGCTTCCACAAGGGTGGGAATGCAGTGGTGTATTTGGCAACACACCAGGAGAAGATCAAAGCACAGGTAGATGATATAGCATTGAAGCAAGGGTATATACTGGAAAATCAGTTAAGGATGAATGACAACTTGACTGCTTCACACAATGCTATTGTCACTGAAATAAAGAACAAGGCTGCTGAACCTTCAACATCTACTGCTGCTGCCAAAGATGATTTTGATAAAGTATTCCAGGAAGAACTTACTGCTGTTAAGTCTGCTATTAAAGATTCCCAGAAAGTCATCTCTGAACAACTTACAAAGCTGAAATCATTCTTTAAAGAGGGAATCAGGTATTTGGATAGTCAAATAAGATTTCAAAAGGATGATGTCAGAGACCATATGGCTAGAGAAGTCATAAAGGGGGAGAGAGTATTAGTCAAAGCTAGCTCTGACCATGCCAAATGGATATCTAACTCCATCAGAGCTACACTGGGCTATCCTCCACTCTGTGATGATGATAATGTTGCTGAATCAGGGATTCAAACTGCATATCTTGGAGGTGAGCAACCAGAGGTAGCTCAAGTGATTTATCCACCTCCAGATTTTGACATGGTTCAAGCAGATGTAAGCACAATGTATAGCCCACCTGAGGGCAAGGACATAGTTCATATTGAGAAAGTAGTTCAACCTATTTCTGAAGCTCTGCAAGAGGCTATGAACAAAGAAGAAGAGACAAGGTTGTCCAAGAAGAGGTTTAGGGAACAAGCATAACAAAAGCCAGATTTTGAACAATGGAGCCCTACCTCTAGGAATATAATTTTAACTGCCTGGAAAGCTGCCAAGGACAATGCTCATGAAAGGAACAAGTGGTTCTCTGAAGCAGAATGGAGGAAACATGAAATAAGACAGGAGGCCATTGTTCAATATAGAAGAAAGGCAAAGATGGGAAAGCTACCTCCTACTGCAGTGGAGCCTAGCAAGTACTTTCCTAAGCCATATCATTATTTTGAGAGGCAGAAGATCAAGGCAGAAGAACTCAAGAAGAAGGATCTAAAAGGCAAGAAGCCTGCTGTTGCAGAAACTGCTGAAGCTCCTGTCAAAGCTCAAGTCCAACCTGGCAAAGGCATAGTTATCAAAGAACCAGACCAGAAATAGATTAAGAATTGACTTGAAGATTGTTGTAATCTTTTGAATGTAAAACACTTTTGTAAAACATTGAAGATGTATTAGAAAAATGTTAGAACAATATATGATAAATATATTTCATGATTGTTCAGAGAATGTGTCTATTTCTTGTTTGTTCTGAAATGATGAATGTGTATACATGTGTGAATTATTACATGTTTATGTTTACCCTGCTGTAAATAATCTGCTTTACATCATTAGTCAAATGTAATTTTTAATTATGAAGAAGCCTCACCCAACTCAATGATATACATCATAATGTATTTGATATATGTTTGAGTTACTTGTGCAGGTTAAGAAAGTACTGGATGAAGCAAAAAGTTTCTAAGTCCATGTGTCGACACCCAGAGGGAAAGTGTCGACACTCAAGAAAGCTTGTGTCGACACCCAGACAAGCAGTGTCGACACTTGGAGTCATTGTGTCGACACCTGGGATGCAAAGTCGACACCAGACAGAAAGTGTCGACACTTGGAGCTGTGTCGACACTCAGTGAAGAAAAGTGCAGACAGAAAGTGTCGACACAAGAAGCTATGTCGACACCCAGTGAAGCTGTGTCTACACCAGAAAGTGTCGACACTTGGAGCTGTGTCGACACTCAGCAAAAGTCTGCAGAGTCTAAGTACAAGTGTTGACACTCAATACAATGTGTCGACACTATGCAGAAGAGTCAGCACTTGAAGTAAGTGTCGACACCCAGCACAATGTGTCGACACTCAACAGAAGAGTCAACATTTGAAGTATGTGTCGACACCCAGAACAATGTGTCGACACATAGCTGAAGACTCAACACTGGAAGAAAGTGTCGACACATGGAGCTGTGTCGACACTTAGCAAAGAACAGAAAGAACAACAAATTATTCTAAGTACAAGTGTCGACACTAAAGGAATGTGTCGACACTCAGCTGAAGTCTCAACAAGAAGAAGGTGTGTCGACATAAGGAGATGTGTCGACACTCAGCAAGAATCAACATTGAAGACTTGTGTCGACACCAAGAAGCAGTGTCGACACTTAACAGATACAACACAAGAAGTTGTGTCGACACAAAGGAGATGTGTCGACACTTAGAAGAATTCAGTAAAAGCTAGAAGAATAAGTATTTGTGTCGACACTCAATTTCAGTGTCGACACATGAAGAAAAATCTGTGTCGAGACATACAAGGAAATGTGTCGACACCTTGTAGACTTGTGTCGACACTTACACAACATGTGTCGACACTTGGACTATAAGTGTCGACACTTAAAGACAGAAAGTCTCGACACTTACAGACAGTTAGAGATTTTCAAGAAGTGACTGGATGACTTGACAGCTGTCGTTCCATCCGGTCTACAGCAACTGTCAGAGATGTCAGAAGTCAGTTATGAACCGGACCAGCCGGTTACCATGAAGAAGGCCTATAAATAGGCACCCACAGTTTACAGAAACTGTTGTTGAAGTTGTTGATCAGATTATTGTTAAGGTTGATCACCTTATTGAAGTAATTATTAAAGTGGTACAAAGAATATCAACACAAGAAGATCTAGCAGTTCAAGTACAGATCTAAGAAGTTGGAGAGAAAGGGCTCCATCCAAGAAATCAGCCTCTGGAACTAGGCTGAGAAGAAGGATTCAGATTCAATTCTGGATCTTAAGTGGCAGAGGTCAAGGAACAACTGCAGAGGATTCAGTCTTATTCAGTTCTACTCAAGAAGCTTTGAAGAAAGCTAAGTCAGAGTGAATCCAACTGAGTTCTTCCAAGAACTCATCAAGAATCTCTCAACTCCCCTCCTTTAATTCTGAGTTGTAGAGTTATTATTTGTAATACATTTTTAACTTGTAGGATCCTTTGGATCTGAGTGATTTGTAAGCCTATAATTATAAAGGCTGGGGGTAGGGCTTGTGAGCCTGAGTGTAGGAGACTGAGATCTCTGAGTGTAGTCCTTGTTGCCTGAGTGTAGGCCTTGGTGGCTGAGTGTAGGCCTTGATTGGCTGAGTGTAGGCTTTGGGATAAAGCTGAGTTGTAAGGCTTTGGGCCTGAGGTAGGAACCAATTTGGGTTCTGAGACAGTGGAGAAGTTTGGCCGAATCTAGTACACTGCTAGATAGGCGAAGGGGGAAAGTGGGTGTACCCATATCTTGGGGAACCACTATAAAACACTGTGTGCTGTGCTGTGATTGTGTTGTGGATTAGCTGTGTATGTTTTGTTATTGTTGTTTGCTGTGCAAAAGTAGTTAGAAATCTGTGATATAACTGTTTGGCTGCCAACAAAGTTAGAAAAGGATTAGGTCACCTATTCACCCCCCCCCCCTCTAGGTGTTTAGGTACCATATCTTTCAGGGGGTCTTACACAATATCTGGTACTCAGGTTTCTCTTTCCCCCACTATACTAACCGAAATTTTCGGTCTGATAAATGGTAATGAAGAAATAGAGATGAATAGTGAAGATTATGATAACATGTTGTTGGAACACCCTATTACTAATTTGGGTCAGGATCACTATGTCTCTAGGAACCTTTGTTTGACCTTCTGTATAGCTTAATAGGTCAATTAGAATTGAATCTAAGGGTTAGAAGTCTAGGATTGGAAGCTGCCCTGAAGACCAAGTTTTTCTGTCTGGAGACTAAGTCTGATCGTCGAGCTCAGCACGACGATTCGTCGAACTCAGATCGACGATCGTCGAGCTCAACTTCGGCAGATCGTCGAGCTCCACTCGACGATCGCTGAGCTCAACTTCATAATATCGTCGAACTCCATTCGACGATCGGTGAGCTCAGTTCGACGATTTTGACTCGGCATTGGATCTTTATCTCTGAGCTCAGTTCGACGATCTTTGAGCTCAGATCGACGATTATTTTGCTGCTTGAGTTTTCCAGTTCGCTGAGCTCAGCTCGACGATAGCAGAGCTCAGTTCGACGATTTCAGTTAACTTCCAGAATTCAAATTCAAATCAGACAGGAGTTATTCTGCAATTAATTCAGAGATTTGCTAGCCGTTTTCATTTATTTCTGGACCAAGTTTCAAGGGATATTTCAAGGAATAATTCTGTGGACTTTCCTCTAGAAGAGTTTTTGCAATTAAGGATGCAATCAATGCAGACCAACGGCTATCTTTGACAGAAAATGATATTCTATTCTGCAACAGAGAATAAAAGACAGAATGTTTTTGAATCAATATAGATGATATACAGAGATTAACAAGGAGAGAATACACAATACAGATTACAGAGACTCTTTCAAAATCTTCTGTCAAAAAGAATTCTGAAGAACACTCATCAAGAGATCAAGCTTTCAAAAATCTTCTGATCTCTTCATCTTTCAAAGTGTTCAAGGCCAACATCATTTCAAGACTCCAGACACTCAACATTTCAGCCATTGCTGAAATCATCTATTGCTGGAGTTCTACCTTTGAAGGCCTATCACCCTCAAGCAAAGCTTTTCTTCCTGAAGATTTCAAGGATTCAGGGGGAGCTTTGACATCAATCCACATAGTCTTCTCAGTTGTTTGAGAAAGAGAAGACTGCCATCACTCTCTCACCCCCACTCTGTAAAGGGTTTCTCAAACTCCCTTCAAAAGTTTGAATCTGGTTTTTGAGCACCTTGTCAAAAGCTCATTGGTGGCAAGACACCTGATCAAAAAATCTGCTTTGGTTTTTGAGCACCTTATCAAAAGCTCATTGGTGCCCAGGACACCTGATCAACTCATCCTGCAGTGGATTCCTACCTAGGGTGGTAGAAGAGTGCATGTACCCAAGTTTGGGGAACTACTATATTTCCTTGTGTCCTCTGGTTCTGCTTGTTTACTTTTTATTTCTGGCCTTGATTTGTCTGTGCTTAGTTTTTGCATAGTTTAGTTCTGTGATTAGATTTATATTTGCTTCCCTGTTCACACTTATTACAACAATTGTTGTAAAAGTTTTTAAAAGTACTAAAACACCATATACTCTATTCACCCCCCTCTAGAGTATATCAGATCTAGTTGCACTTTCAATTGGTATCAGAGGGAGGTTGGTTAAACATACCATATCTGATTGGTTGTACAGGCAAACACCTGAACCCAAAGATCCCAAACTAGATCTGTTTTTTTGTATTTTATTATTAGATTTTGTGTGCACAAATCATGGCCCAAAACAAAGATTATGCCAGCACCAGACCTCCAGTGTGCAATCTTTCCAAGTTTGCACTTTGGAAAGCAAGGATTAGACTTTACATGAATTCTATTGACGAAGATATTTTCAATTCTGTTTTGACAGTGTGTCCAAGACCCCCAGAGAGCACAAGCACAAATGCTGTTCCACCTCCATCAGGAACAGATGCTGACATCAAAAAATGGAAAGTAGCTGATGCCAAGGCTATGAACATCCTAGCCCAGACAATGTCAGATGACATATTCCAAAAGGTAGCTGAATGCAACTCAGCCAAGGAGATTTGGGACAAGCTCTCAGAAATTGTCTCAGGCTCAGCTGATGAGAGAAAGGACAGAAGATCCCATCTCATCTCCCAATATGAGAACTTCAAGAAGGGAGAGACTGAGTCAGTGGGAGACATGTACAACAGATTGAGTCTAATTGTCAGTGAGCTAAGGACATTGGACAAAGAGATTTCTCTGACAGAACTTAATGACAAAATCCTAATGTGCTTCCCCAGCACTTGGGATTCAAGAATCTGGCCAATTAAGGATGCCAGAAGTCTAAATGAGATCACCACTGAAGCCTTGTTGGGTAAGCTCAAATCTTATGAGCTACTCATCAAGAATAGAGAGGAAGAACAGAAGGCTGCTTCACCAGCCACAAGGAAAGAGAAAACCATAGCATTCAAGGCAACTGAAGATCTGCCTGAAGAAAAAGCTACAGGCAATGATGAACTTCTCAGCTTGTTGGCCAAAAGATTCTACAAGATGGCCAGAAAGGACTTCAGAAGAAGATCATACAAGGAGCAGGATAAGCCAAGGTATGACAAGTCCATTGGCAATAACAAAGACATTATCTGCTTTGGTTGCAGGAAACCAGGGCACATAGTTCCTGACTGTCCAAAGAACAAGAACAAGGACAGAAGGGACAGAAAAGAAAGAAGAAAGGAGAAGGACCCCAAAAGGAATGGCAATAGCAAACCTTCTTCCAGCAAAAATAAGCATACAAGGAAAGGGTTTGTTGCTGAATCCTGGAGTGAGACAGAAGAGGAATCAGAAGCCTCATCCAGCTCCAGTGATGATGAGGATGATGCAGAAGAAAAGGAATTCTGCATGATGGCAATTAATGCCTCACAGCACAATTCAGAGGATGAAGAGTCAGAGTCAGACTCAGAAACCCAACCTGAAGAAGATCAGGTAATTAGCTCTTTTGATTTTACTTCAGAAGATTTTAAATCTGAATTTAAAGCACTGTGTTTAGACCTGCTAAAGTCTGAGAAAGAGATTATCTCTCTCAGAAATCAATTATCTGAACACAATGGTTTAAAGTCAGAAAACCTCAAACTCTCTCAGGAGTTGGAGAACTGTAGGGAACAGATAGCTACACTGAAAAGTGAGCTCTCTGAGGCCAAGAAGCTTGAAGAATCCCTTAATGGGAGAAGCATCAAGCTGATGGACATCACAAGCACAGTGAACTCTAGATTCAACAGTACACTGGGCTTGGGTGCTTCATCCAGCCAACCTATAGTCCTAACAACTCCCATCAAGTTTATTTCTAGCAAGGGAAAGGGAGTTGTAGAGGTTGCTAGGAAAAATTCTGATCTGCCTCAGAAAACTAAGTCCCAGCAAAAATCGTCGAACGGAGATCGACGATCATCGAATGAAGATCGACGATCGCCGAACGCAGCTCGACGATCTCAGGACAAATCGTCGAACGCAGATCGACGATCTCAGGACAAATCGTCGAACGCAAATCGACGATCTCAGCCAAAGTCGTCGAACGCAGGTCGACGATCTCATATACCTGACCTCAGCCATAGTCGACCGTCGAACAGAGCTCGACGATCTGACCCAAGATCGTCGAACGCAGCTCCAAGATCGTCGAATAGAGGTCAGAACTCTGGAAATTTCTTCAAAGGCAAATCAAAATTGAATCCTAAGGGTTCTTCATCCCAAACCTTCAACCCTTATACTGAATGGATTTTACCTCCAAGGAGATATCATCCTGAAGGATATAAGAGTCAGCCAGGGATGTCTTTTATTTCTGAATTTAGAGGTTATCAACCTAGGCCCAAGGTAAATTGGGTCAAAAACAAGTGAATTGTTTCATGTGCAGGTGAAGACATATCCAACATTTAACCAGCAATGGTATTTGGATAGTGGGTGCTCTAAGTACATGACAGGGAATAAGGACAACCTCACATCCTTCAGAGCCAAGCTTGGACCCAAAGTTATCTTTGGTGATTCCAACTTTGGACAAACTAAGGGATATGGTGCAGTACAGATTGGTTCAGTAACCTTCAAGAAGGTAGTATATGTGGAAGGACTGAAGCACAACCTGATCAGCATCAGTCAGCTATGTGATGGAGGCTACCAGGTGACCTTCAGTAAAACCTTATGCAAAATCAAGTCAGAGGACAACACAACTGTGTTGACAGGTATAAGGAAAGGTAACATCTACTTAGTAGATTTTCTTTCAACTGATATAGATATTTGCTTGTTTAACTCAGTCTGTAGACCAAATGTGTTATGGCATAAGAGATTAGGACACCTAAACCTTAGAACTATTGCTAGGCTATCCAAGGACAACCTTGTTAGAGGACTACCTTCTGGCCCCTACAAGAAGGAAGGACTCTGCAAGGCTTGTCAATTAGGCAAGCAAACTAAAAACAGTTTTAAGTCACTTAATAAGAGTGATTCACCTAGGATATTGTATCTGTTACACATGGATCTATTTGGACCCATCACAGTACAAAGCCTAGGAGGGAAATCCTACACTTTAGTAGTTGTAGATGACTTCTCTAGATTCACTTGGGTGTTCTTTCTAAGGAAGAAGTCTGATAACTTTAAGTGTCTGACAGAGTTTCTCAAATGTATACAGATTGAGTTCAATACTCACATTGCCCTGATCAGAAGTGATCATGGGACAGAGTTTGATTCTCTTCTTATGCAAGAGTTCTGTCAGAGTGAAGGGATCAGGCATACTTTCTCAGCTCCTAGAACTCCTCAACAAAATGGGGTAGCTGAAAGGAAAAATAGAACCCTTATTGAATCTGCCACTACATTGTTGTCAGATGCTCATCTACCTCTATCCTTTTGGGCAGAGGCAGTGAACACCTCCAACTATGTGCTGAACAGAAGTCTGATACATAAACTGAAGGAAAAGACTCCCTATGAATTACTCAAAGGGAAGAAACCTAAAGTTGACTATTTCAGAATTTTTGGTTGCATTTGCTATATTCACAATAATGACAAGAAATACTTAGCAAAATTTCAAGCCAAAGCTGATGAAGGAGTGTTTCTGGGATACTCCATGATCAGCAAGGCCTATAGGGTCTATAATAAATCATCTTTGAAAATTGAGGAATCTGTTCACATTTCTTTTGATGAAACTAACATGTCTTTCAAGGAGAAGATTTCTTCTACCATAGAACCTTTGCAGGAACACTCTCTAGTTGAAGATATGAACAAGCTACAGGTTGCTCAAGAGGATGAAAGCAGTGAAGATGAAAACAATGCTCAACATATTGAATCACCACTTGAAGAGCCAGTTGTTGTACCACAAGAGGAAACAACAACACAGGTTGGTGAACAATCAACACCCCCTGTTGATCTAGTAACATCAAGAGACCATCCAATTACCCAAATAATTTGAGAACTCTCAGCTGGTGTGCAAACCAGAAATCAGGTCAACTAAAACCTGTTGCACACCTGCTTCCTTTCTCAAATTGAACCTCAGTCCATTCAAGATGCAGAGCAAGATCCACACTGGATCATTGCAATGCAAGAGGAGTTGCATCAATTTGAGAGGAACAAAGTATGGGAACTAGTGCCAAAGCCTAAGGATCATTCCATTGTTGGAACAAAATGGGTATTCAGAAATAAACTGGATGATCAAGGAGTAATTATAAGGAACAAGGCAAGGCTAGTTGCTCAGGGATATTCTCAAGAAGAAGGAATTGACTACGACCAGACTTTTGCACCTGTTGCAAGATTAGAAGCCATCAGGATATTTCTAGCTTATGCAGCTCACAAAGGCTTCAAGGTTTATCAGATGGATGTCAAAAGTGCTTTCTTAAATGGAGACATCAAAGAGGAAGTCTATGTCAGACAACCTCCAGGTTTTATCTCTCCAACTTATCCTGATTATGTTTTTAGACTGAACAAAGCATTATATGGTCTCAAGCAAGCTCCTAGAGCATGGTATGAGACCCTAGCATGCTTTCTCTTGGAAAATAGTTTTATAAGGGGTAGAGTAGACCAAACTCTTTTTATTAGAACCCATAAGTCTCATACCCTACTAGTATAAATTTATGTAGACGATATCATTTTTGGTTCTACTGACTCAAAATTGTGCAGAAGGTTTTCTAACCTGATGCATTCTAAATTTGAGATGAGTAGTATGGTGAGCTATCCTTCTTCCTAGGATTGCAAGTCAAACAACATGCTGAAGGCATCTTTATTTCTCAAACCAAATATGCTAATGAACTGGTTAAGAAATTTGGTATGTCTGAGGCATCTTGTATGAAAACACCCATGCCTACCAATGCTGTATTGGATGCTGATGAACATGGGAAACCTGTTGATCAGACAACATATAGAGCAATGATTGGCTCCTTACTGTATCTTACAGCTAGTAGACCAGATATAATGTTTGCTACATGCATATGTGCTAGGTTCCAAGTAAGCCCTAGAGAGTCACACCTAACATTAATAAAGAGGATTCTCAGGTATGTTAAAAGTTGTCCAAATCTAGGTCTCTGGTATCCAAAAGATTCAGCATTTGATTTAACTGGATTCTCTGATGCTGATTATGCTGGATGCAGAATTGACAGGAAAAGCACCAGTGGAACTTGTCAGTTCCTTGGTGACAGACTTGTCTCTTGGTTTTGTAAGAAACAAACATCTGTGTCAACCTCAACTGCTGAAGCTGAATATATGGCTGCAGGCAGTTGTTGTTCACAAATATTGTGGATTCAAAACCAACTCCTAGACTATGGTTACAACTTAGAGAAGTCAAAAATCTTTTGTGACAATACAAGTGCTATTTCCATAGCTCAAAATCCAGTCCTCCATAGTAGGACAAAACACATAGAGATTAGGCATCATTTCTTAAGGGACAATGTTGAAAAGAATAAAATTGAATTGCAATATATCCCAACTGATTTACAAAGGGGAGATATTTTCACCAAGCCTTTGGATGAAAAGAAACACACCTTCTTCCTAAATCAGTTAGGAATGTTAGATGGAGGAAGTCTTAAATAATCTCCAAGATTTTGAAAGCTAAAAATTGACCAAGACTAGGCAAAAATTCTGATTTTTCTTAGTGTCTAGAATTTTTCTGATCTCTGAACTGCGCTCGACGATTTCCACACAGATCGTCGAACGGAGATCGACGATTTCCAGAATCGTCTAACTGAGTTCAGCGCCTCTCAGATAGTATGAACTATCTCTTCCGGTCAACGATCGTCGAACGGCGCTCGACGATTATGTTCACTGAACGATCGTCGAACGGAGCTCGACGCCTTCCAAGATCGTCGAACGGAGATCGACGATGTTGGAGTCTCTTCAGATTCCTTTAGAAGCCTCGATCGTCGAACTGAGTTCAACGATCTTTCCAACTCTGCGTCGAACCCTAATATAAAACTCATTTTTCGCCGTCGTTCTCTCTTGCGCTTTCAATTTCTCTGCAAGAATCTTTCTTCCCTCCAAACAGTTCTACGCTTGGTCATTTTGTTTGTTGAATATTTGCAGGTACAATGGCTGTATCAGTTGCAGTTCTAGCCGCCATGAAGTTCGATGCAGGCTTCGACATTGATATGGAATCATTCAGCACTTCTGACCAAGTTTTCCAAGATATTCTGAGCTTATTCAAGGATCAGAATCTGTCTGCCCTCATGACCACTAGAATCAAGCTTGCTTCAGATGAAATCAAGGAATGGGTCTACACTGCTCATAATCTGGACAACAACACAATAGTTGGATCTATTGCTGGAACTCCGGTACCTCTGACCCCCACAGTTTTGACAGAGGTTTTTGGATTGAGAAATGGAGATGATACTGCTGAATTATCTGGAGAGGAGTTTTCTGACATACTTGCCAGGATGGGTCATCTTGAGGGAAACCCTAGCAAGTTATTCAAAAGGAACTTGTCTGTTGAGTACAGGTTCCTAGCAGATATTGTAGGAAAAGTGTTGTTGGCAAAGCACTCTGCACATGACACTATCTCCAGACATCAGCTCTGCCTCATGGGAGCTCTGGTAGATAAGAAAAGTTTGAACTTGGGAGAGGTCTTCTTTGACCTAATAAAGAAGAAAATAAACAAAAGCTTTGTTAATTTTGGAAGGATTCTTGGAGTCTTCCTGCAGACAAGGTGTCCTGCTTTGCTGGTCTCCTCTGGAGTGCACATTAATGCCTCCAAGAGACTTACCTGTGCCCTCTTTGGCAAGTGGGACAGGCAGATAAGCAAGCCCAGCAGGCCCTCCTCAAATGCTCCTTCAGGCACCAGGACTCACAGAGTCACTCTCCCACAGGTCTCTGCTCCTGCAGAAGACCTGGCTGCTGCTGTTGCTGCTTCTTCTCCTCCTCCAATTCCAACCCTACCTCTTCCATCCACCATTCCTGCTTCATCACCCATTACCATCTCTAGCCCCTCTCCAACATCAATTCCATCTCCAGCAACCATTTAATCACCTCCAGTAGACCAATTCCACCCATTGTTCTCATATCCACCACCAGATGTCACTTCTTCCCCATCCATACCATCCTTCACCCTTCTGGATGACTCCTACATGGATGTTTCCCCCTCATCTCCTCCAGAATTACCCTCCTCCTCAATCTCATTCCAAGATCTCCTCCACCATATCATTGACCAACCAACTTTCACCCCATCCACATCCATCCCCTTGTCCTCCATATCCACCATCCCCACACCTCAGCCATCCATCCCTTCACTCTCCAGCCCTCCACTTCCAGCATCCTCAGCTATCCCTACTCCATCTACCTCTGCTCCTGTTATTGAGCATGTAGACCTCTCAGCCCTAGCTGACAAGTTGTATGAGCTAATTGCCCCCAGGCTCTCTCTGCTCTTAGAGACCTCTTTGGCTCCTCTACAACTGTCAGTGGCAGCTCTCTCTGCCAGGCTTTCCTCCCTCCTTCCTCAGGCAGCACCTCTAGCAGTGTGCCTTGATACAGATGTATCTGCATCTAGGCAGGGGGAGATGCCATATGAAGCAAGCCTTCATGCTGTTGCTGTTGCTGCTTCTGCTCCTGCTGCTGATGATTCTGCTGCTGCTGCTGATGTTCTTGTGTCTGCTGCCCCCTCTGCTCTTGCTGCTGAGCCTCCTACTCCAGTTCTGGCACTGGACCTAAAGTCCTTGCTTTCAGCTTTTGATTCTGCCTTTTTCAGTTGTTTGCCCAAGAGTAATGCTGTCCAGCCCTCAGAAGACCTATCTAAGGCACTGGTGCCTTTCTCTGGCTGTGACCCCAGCATTATTTCTTCTTTTGCACACTCAGTGATTGTTGCTGCTGCTGTTGAAGAAAAGACTGAATCTGCTTCTGAAACTGTTTTTGCTGCTGCTGAAAATGTTCTCACTGCTGCTGAAATCCCAATTGTTCCTGATGAGCCAATATCCAAGGATTTTCTGATGTCAGAGGCCACTGTTTTTGAGCCTGCTGCAGTTTTTGATGTTGCTGAAATTTTTGCTGATAGTGAGACTGTTACAATTACTGCTACTGTCACTACTCCAGCTTCTGTTGCTCCATCTGTTGCTCCATCTGCTGCCCCATCTGCTGTTGTCCCTGCTGCTGCTACTTCTGCCTCTGCCCCATCTGCTGCTGTTCAGTTGAAGAAAGAATTGATGAAGAAAATAGATGCTATATATGATGACCAGAGTTCTGAGTCTGATGAATTCAAAACAGACTCTGATGATTCAGCTGCTACTATTGCAAGGAAAAGGAAAGCTAGGAGCAAGGCAATGAAAAGGGTGCCTCCTGCAAAAGTCAAGGATAATAATGATATACCTTATTATATTCTGCATAACTGCCAAATTACTGAACATTGGATGCAGTATTCCAAAAACCAGTTGAAAGCAATGAAGAAGAAGAGAAAGTATGAGAAGGGCTCCTCCCAGTTCCAGCACCCTCATCCTTCTCCACCACCTCCTCCTGATGCAGGTGCAGGTGGCAGCTCTGCAAGTCAAGCCCCAGCTAGAAGCCAGGCTCCCTATCAACCCCATGCCAGATCCTATCAAAGGGAAAGCCAATCTAGGGGTTCTTATTCTAGGAGAGGAGGATACAGGGGAAGTCAAAGAGATTTTCAGGTTTATTCTAAAGGGCACTCCAGGCAGCACCCATACTCCAGGGGAGGACATGTTTCATCTGATACTACTTCTGGTCCATTCCCCTACAAGCTAAGAGAGATAGTGTCTGCTAGGCCTCCTCAAGACAATTCTTCCAACAGGTATGAGCCACCTGTACCATTTGAGGACCCTGAGAAGAATCCAGTTGCTTGGACTACTAGGATGAAGGAGTTGGTTGCATTAGACCAGATAAAGAAAGCCAAAGAACAAGGGCTAGACACTTCCAATATTTCTACTATGTCAGAGCAAAGACAGAAGGAATTAGAGAGATATGCTTCCAGCAAATTCTTTGATGCAGACAGATATATGGAATTGCATCCTGCTGCTGTGGTTCCCAGGACTTCAAAGCAAACATACTTGGGTGCAGCAGATGACACCAGATCCAACAAAGAAGCCCTGAATCCAAACAGAGATATCAAAATGGTTAAAGGCAAAGAGAAGAAATAACTGTGTAAGGTGACAATCTTTGGATTTTCTGACTGCTATCTGGATGTCATATGCATATATATATATCTCTGTGATGTTTCTGCATGTCTAGCTGTTGTTGTTTTTATGCTTTTCTGATTATATGTTGTTATTTGATTTTCCAAAGTCTATAAATAGTAATCCTAACCCAAATAGGGGGAGATTGTTGGAACACCCTATTACTAATTTGGGTCAGGATCACTATGTCTCTAGGAACCTTTGTTTGACCTTCTGTATAGCTTAATAGGTCAATTAGAATTGAGTCTAAGGGTTAGAAGTCTAGGATTGGAAGCTGCCCTGAAGACCAAGTTTTTCTGTCTGGAGACTAAGTCTGATCGTCGAGCTCAGCACGACGATTCGTCGAACTCAGATCGACGATCGTCGAGCTCAACTTCGGCAGATCGTCGAGCTCCACTCGACGATCGCTGAGCTCAACTTCATAATATCGTCGAACTCCATTCGACGATCGGTGAGCTCAGTTCGACGATTTTAACTCGGCATTGGATCTTTATCTCTGAGCTCAGTTCGACGATCTTTGAGCTCAGATCGACGATTATTTTGTTGCTTGAGTTTTCCAGTTCGCTGAGCTCAGCTCGACGATAGCAGAGCTCAGTTCGACGATTTCAGTTAACTTCCAGAATTCAAATTCAAATCAGACAGGAGTTATTCTGCAATTAATTCAGAGATTTGCTAGCCGTTTTCATTTATTTCTGGACCAAGTTTCAAGGGATCTTTCAAGGAATAATTCTGTGGACTTTCCTCTAGAAGAGTTTTTGCAATTAAGGATGCAATCAATGCAGACCAACGGCTATCTTTGACAGAGAATGATATTCTATTCTGGAACAGAGAATAAAAGACAGAATGTTTTTGAATCAATATAGATGATATACAGAGATTAACAAGGAGAGAATACACAATACAGATTACAGAGACTCTTTCAAAATCTTCTGTCAAAAAGAATTCTGAAGAACACTCATCAAGAGATCAAGCTTTCAAAAATCTTCTGATCTCTTCATCTTTCAAAGTGTTCAAGGCCAACATCATTTCAAGACTCCAGACACTCAACATTTCAGCCATTGCTGAAATCATCTATTGCTGGAGTTCTACCTTTGAAGGCCTATCACCCTCAAGCAAAGCTTTTCTTCCTGAAGATTTCAAGGATTCAGGGGGAGCTTTGACATCAATCCACATAGTATTCTCAGTTGTTTGAGAAAGAGAAGACTGCCATCACTCTCTCACCCCCACTCTGTAAAGGGTTTCTCAAACTCCCTTCAAAAGTTTGAATCTGGTTTTTGAGCACCTTGTCAAAAGCTCATTGGTGGCAAGACACCTGATCAAAAAATCTACTTTGGTTTTTGAGCACCTTATCAAAAGCTCATTGGTGCCCAGGACACCTGATCAACTCATCCTGCAGTGGATTCCTACCTAGGGTGGTAGAAGAGTGGATGTACCCAAGTTTGGGGAACCACTATATTTCCTTGTGTCCTCTGGTTCTGCTTGTTTACTTTTTGTTTCTGGCCTTGATTTGTCTGTGCTTAGTTTTTGCATAGTTTAGTTCTGTGATTAGATTTATATTTGCTTCCCTGTTCACACTTATTACAACAATTGTTGTAAAAGTTTTTAAAAGTACTAAAACATTATATACTCTATTCACCCCCCTCTATAGTATATCAGATCTAGTTGCACTTTCACATGTTGATAAAGATGGGTCACTCTGGAGAAAACCCAAACGAACTATTGAAGAAAAATTTATCTGCTGAGTATAAATTTTTGGCTGATGTTGTCAGCAAAGTTTTGTTGGGAAAGCATACCGCACACGATTACATCACCAGACACCAATTTCTTGTGATGGGTGCTCTGGTTGAGAAGAAAGCAGTTAACTTGGGCAAACTGCTGTTTGATTTAATTAAGAAGAAAATAATAAGAAGGAAGTTTGCTTTGGAAGGATTCTGGGGATAGTCCTTCAAGAAAAGGCTCTTGAACTACTGGTCTCCACGACAGTGTTCATAAATGCCTCCAAAAGGCTTACATCTGCACTTTTTGGTATATGGGAGAGGAAAATCACAAAGTCATCCAAGGCTTCATCCTCCTCCTGGACTTCTGAGAGCACCAGGGCTGTGATAGCCGCTCCTCCACCTCTAGAAGATGTTATTCCTTCCACTAGATTTCCTTCACCTCTTCTTCAACAACCACAACAACAACCATCTTCTTCTCCAGTTCATACTCCACCAACTCAACAACAACATCAGCCCTCACCAATTCAATCTCCAGTACATACCACACCACCTCTATCTCCACCTCCACATTCTCCACCTCCTCCACTTAATATATCTGAAATACACTCTGAAACTCCATCTACCTCCCAACCTTCTTTCAATCTTCTATCTCCTCACCCATCCCCACATCATTCTCCAATTCAGGAACCCATTTCTTCCCCCACAATCACAGTCCAACCCTCTACCACTGCAACTCCTTCAACTGATATCCCTTCAGTCCCCCACACTAACATACCATCCACTACTTCAGACTACACACATACAGATCTTTCTAGTGTATTCTCTGTGTGTTCAAACTATGGACATCACACTCCTTACTTCTCCTCTGCTCCAGAATCCCTTTATCTCAATTTTTCTGATATTGCTAAAGACCTTCTAGCATTTATTTCTCCCACTCTTAACAGCTTATAACTGATGCATTAACTCCTCTTTTTGCTTCCATCACATCTCTTTCTTCCAGAATTGCTACTCTATCCTTTGTTCCTTCTTCTGGAGGACTGGCTTCAGGGCCCCCTGAACCCAGTCAGGGGGAGATGCTCTATGAAGAAGCTCCAGTTCCCCCTTGTATAGCAGTAGAAGCAGCAGCAGCAGATTCTAAGATGACTGATGACTCCGTAGAAGCAGCAGCAGCAGCTGTACATGAAGACTCTCTCGGGGATGTTGTCCCGTTGCGTGGCCGAGGGGGAAGTACAAAGAATCTCGGAAGAAATCCACTCCGGGGAGTGTGGGAGTCACTCCGGGAGCCGGACCCTGGAAGGAAGGATCGTCAGGCAAGGGTACTTCTAGCAAATCCTAGGCCGCGATGCTACAGAGTTCACAAAAAGATGTCACAAGTGCCAGCTGTTTGCCCCCCTCCAGCTGCAGCCATCTCAGGGCCTCAAGAGCATCACAGCCCATGGCCCTTTGCACTTTGAGGAATGGATTTGGTTGGACTGTTCCCCCAGGCCAGCGGGCAAAGAAGGTTCCTATTGGTGATGATCGACTACTTCTCAAAGTGGTTGGAGGTGAAGGCACTGGCCAAGGTGACTTCCCAAGTCATCAGGAACTTTGTTTGGGGGGAGATCATCTGCCGCCACGGGCTACCACAGGCCATTGTCATGGACAACGGACCTCAGTTTGCCAACGTAGAATTCACCAGCTTTTGCGGGCAGCTCGGGATCGACCTTAGGTTCGCCTCGGTCCACCACCTCAATAGCAACAGGCAGGTGGAGGCCGCGAACAAAATTATTATAAACCACGTAAAGAAGAAAGTAGAGAATCTAAAAGTAAGCTGGGTAGAGCAACTTCCCGCAGTTCTTTGGGCCCTGAGGACCACCCCCAACACAGCTACGTGAGAGACTCCTTTCAAACTCTCCCATGGGTGTGAGGCAGTACTCCCATGGAATTCAAAGTTCAAACGCCTCGAGTTGTCACAGCAGGGAAAGGTAGGGAAGAATGGCAGGCAGAGAACGAGGAAGAGTTGCGGCTATCCCTTGATATGGTGGAGGAGCTGCGTGACCTCTCCGCCATCCGACAAGAAGAGGTGAAGAGGAGAATGGACAAGTACTTTGACAAGAACGGTAGAGTCAAACAGTTTGCGGAGGGGGACTTGGTGCTGAAAAAGGTGGATGCAGCGGGAAGGTCGGCAATCGTAGGAAAACTCTACCCTAGCTGGGAGTGTCCGTTCATTGTAAAAGAGGCACTAAGGTTAGGAGGGTAACGACTCCGAAATGTGCAGGGCGAGACCTTGAGTATCACCTGGAGCGGTGACGACTTGAAGCGTTTTTTTCCTTGAGGCATGTAAGTGGTATTTTGTTCTTAATAAAGTCTCTTGATGTGCGAATTCTGCAGTAGCAACTCGTATGGTAGGGTGTATGTATTTGATAGACCGCAGGTAGATCCCGATGTCAGGCTCTCACCTAGCTAGCAGGGCTGGAAGTCTCTCGATGGTGTCTACCTTGACCCCGAGCAGATCCATCTATCAGGCTCTCACCTAGCTGACAGGGTAGGAAGTCACTCGACGGTGTCTACCCAGACCCCAAGCAGATCCTGCTGTCAGGCTCTCACTGAGATGGCATGACTGGATGTCATTCGGTGTTAGCCTCGGACACCGAGCAGATCTCGATGTCAGGCTTTCACTTAGCTGGCAGGGCTGCATGTCACTCGGTGTAAACCCCCCCTCCCGGATCCCAAAACACGGCACGAAGGGGGAGTCTTATGCCCAAAACAGCCGCCTTGTGGTAGCATTAGCACACGGCTAACCTGTACCACAAGACGTCTATTCCGCCGGCTACAATAATATCAATAGAACATGCCAACCCAACCGAATATAATAAACAAGAGAAGTTAAATCCACACTAAGCATATAAAGTCCAAATACATCAATAAAGGAGAAGCTAAAACATGATTCTACAATATATCAGAGTACAGCTAAACATTGCCCAAACGGGCTACATCAGAGTACCAAAATACTAACATCAGTAACCGACGGTATCGACGACACCGTCACTTCAGGCCCTATCGTCCTGGCCTAGCTGTCCTGCTACGTAGTCTGCGGCTGCTCTACCTGCGGCGTGACCTCCTAAAAAGGAAGACGTAGTAACCATTAGTCGAAACGACTAAGTGGTTTCACATCCGCTCCCCCCGGCTACTCCTCGGCACCGGGCGGGGAAAAGGAACAAGTGTACAATATATAATAAGTATAAAAGGTACAAGCAGATGGTAATAGCATAAGAGTAACAGTATCATAATCAGCAGTTATTTAAGAGCTACACTAAACTAACAAGTATAAGTAACAGCAGGAAAATAACTTAACTTATAAGAATGTCCATACAAACTTATAAGTTAAGGATCAGGTTACATAAATGTAACTCATCGTATAAGAGTGCCCATACAAACTTATACGATGAGGATCTTGTTTTGCAATGTTATGAAATGCTATGTATGCTATGCAATGACTCACCCATGATCACACACATGCAATTTCTATGTCGACACAGACTAAAGTTCCCACTTTTCGAGCAGGTAGCTAACCTCTCAGGCATCAGCCGCCGTGGCCAGGCGATGACAATAGAACGGGCACTTCTACTACTAGGCGGGTATCCACACTACTTCAGCTAGGCCTCCGTACGCCTCAACGCTATGAACACAACAGTATAGCCCATGCGTACTATGGCCCAACGGGGTCTTGGGTAGATGTGCACCAAGAACACAGCCCGAACTGGCCTTGTGTGACCCGGAAGGGGCCTCAGAAGTGAGCACGAGGACACAGCCCAACCGTTCACTTGACATGGAAGGAGCCCCGGGACGTGAACACCGAGGACCAAGCCCAACCGCCCAAAGTCTAACTGTCGACTCTCGTTGGTGTGACGACTGGCGAGCCCGTAGAACTGCCACACTATCCTTAACCCAGGATTATGACACCGCGTGCCGACTCACACCGCATGCAAATGCCACATCAACATAACATGGAAGGGGCCTCGGAAGTAAGCACGAGGGCATAACCCAACCATCCATCCATACCATATCACAACACAACCAAATAAGTGACGCTCAACACCACACTTACATCCCTTCACAATACTACCCGTAGGGAGATGACGCTCCAAGTATTGGACTACTAAACTCATTTCATTAATCAAACATACACATGGCCATGATTTATTCTTCTATATGACTCCCAAATGATGACAACATAATATAAACATATTACGCATATAAAGATCTATCAATCTTTCCAAAAGTACTAACCTATTATGAACATGATGCGCGTGTAAAGATCCATCACACTTTCCCTATGTTAACGACATATTATAAACATGATGCGCACAAATAACAATCTTTCAATTCATATCAAGTCAATTCGTTTAAATAAGATTGCTTCACAATTTGATTATATGAAATCTGATAAATAAGCTTCGTCAATAATGCAACAAATGATTAATCATAAGAGTTCATTCAAGCCAAGTAACTTGCAATATTAATTTCACCGAATCCAAATCCATCTTATAAAAAGCCCAGAATTTAGGTGCAGATTGAATCTAGACAGCAATTTTGACCGGAGATTCCCGAAGTTACATGAATCCGGTGAAGATGTGTAAACCCCATGACGGAAAGGTCTTTCTTTGGTTCACAACGTTCGTATTCAGAACTCAACCCAGATTTGAAGTTATCCTATTTGAAATCAGACTTGAAGTCCGCTGCGTACAGAACATAATTTCTGCATGCAGGAGTTATTGAACACCATTTTTGTTTAGACCTTCCCGTGGCTACAGACTTCGCCTGAAGTCGTGCAACCATTCGTTGGAAAGGTATTTTCAAAGGATTAAACTTTTGTGTTTAGCCGAAAGCCCAGATCTGGCCATATCACACCTAAAAATGGTCACGAAGTTTGCTGCGCGCGGAATACAGATTCTGCACGCATCTTAAGGCGGAATGAACGGCATCGGTTCATCTTCCTCCTCAAGGCGATCTTCCCAAATCATTCCAGAAAACCTCCTCCCTTATTCAACCTCAAGAGGCCAATACCCTTCACGAAACCATCCCTTATCATCACATTGTAGAAGGGCGTGGTTGAAGAGCTCTAAAACCTAGGACACAAGTCCTAGCATGGCCTTTCCTAGGAAACTCCTCCTCTTTATCAAGACTCTCTTGAGTTGATGTCTCGCCTAGGAAAGTAACTATAGATCTAGCACCAAGGGAGGGGGTAGGAAACTCACCTCATTTCCAGCGGTTCTATTTCCGGCCATAGACCTTGTGATTCTTCGCGGCAGCATCCTCTCCTTTACGGCGATGGCGGAACTCCTTCCGTAGATCTTCCTCTAGCAAACTCTCCTTTTCCACAGGACTTCTCTCAAACAAAATATGGTTGGGAAGAAGAGTGAAACCGCTAGGGTTTTTCCCACTCCATATATATAACAAGTGACACGGGTAGGGACACGCTTGTGTCCTTACCCGTGTCCTGCTCCAACGAAGTGTTACGATGGTTTTTAGTGTCGGTTCCACGCTCGACCCGTATCCCAACCCGTGTCACATGACACGGCCGTGTTCCCAGGCCGTGTCCTTCTCTGGATACATTTCGACGATCTCAGAACTTCGACGATCTCGATCAAAATCATCGACTGGAGCACACGGGTAGGGACACGCCCCATACCCGTGTCATATAGTTCGTCGGTCTCGACTCATCTCGTCGAGTTCAACCCGACATAATGCCACACGGGTAGAGACACAGACGTTTCTCTACCCATGTCATGTAATACGTCGATGTCGACGCGTAGTTCGTCGATCTCGACACATCTCGTCGAGTTAAACTCGACACATTTCCACACGGGTAGAGACACGGGCGTGTCTCTACCCGTGTCATGTAATTTCGTCGATGTTGACGCACAGTTCGTCGATCTCGACACATCTCGTCGAGTTCAAATCGACATATTGCCACAAGGGTAGGGACACGCCCGTGTCTCTACCCGTGTCACATTCAGATGGGTAGTGACACGCCCGTGTCACTACCCGTATCACATTCAGACGGGTAGTGACACGCCCGTGTCACTACCCGTGTCCTTCTCTCGACACCCACTTGAGTCTTCGACTCGAGAGACGGGCTTACACACATGGGTAGGGACACGCCCGTGTCACTACCCGTGTCCTTCTCAGCACTGATTTCTCCACTCCTCCATAAGAGCAGTCCAATTCCCTGCACTTCCCAGGACTCGAGTCAACCCTCCTGACTCAAAAACACACACGAGGGGCATAGAGCGATTCGGGACGTTACACTCGGTGTCAACCTCAGACCCCGAGCAGATCCCGCTGTCAGGCTCTCACCTAGCTGACAGGGCTGGAAGTCACTCGACGCTGTCTACCCGGACCCCAAGTAGATCCCGCTATCAGGCTCTCACCTAGCTGACATGGTTGGATGTCACTCGATGGCGTCAACCCTAGACCTCGAGTAGATCCCGCTGTCAGGCTCTCACTTAGCTGGCAGTGCTGGATGTCACTCGGTGTCAACCTCAGACCCCGAGCAGATCCTGCAATCAGGATCTCACTTAGCTGACAGGGCTGGATGTCACTCGATGGTGTCAACCCTAGACCCCGAGCAGATCCCGTTGTCAGGCTCTCACTTAGCTGACATGGCTGAATATCACTCGGTGTCAACCTTAGACCCCATGCAGATCCTGCTATCAGGCTCTCACTTAGCTGACAGGGCTGGATATCACTCGGTGTCAACCTCAGACCCCAAGCAGATCCCGCTGTTAGGCTCTCACCTAGCTGACAGGCCTGGAAGTCACTCGACGGTGTCTACCCGGACCCCGAGCATATCCCGCTGTCAGGCTCTCACCTAGCTGATAGGGCTGGATATCACTCGATGGTGTCAACTCTAGACCCCGAGCAGATCCTGCTGTCAGGCTCTCACTTAGCTAGCAAGGCTGGATGTCACTCGGTGTCAACCTCAGACCCCGAGCAGATCCCGCTGTCAGGGTCTCACTTAGCTGACAGGGCTGGATGTCACTCGATGGTGTCAACCCTAGACACCGAGCAGATCCAGTTGTCAGCCTCTCACTTAGCTGAAAGGGCTGAATATCACACGGTGTCAACCTTAGACCCCAAGCAGATCCCGCTATCAGGCTCTCACTTAGCTGGCAGGGCTGGATGCCACTCGGTGTCAACCTCAGACCCCGAGCAGATCCCGCTGTCAGGCTCTCACCTAGCTGACTGGGCTGGAAGTCACTCGACGTGTCTACTCGGACCCCAAGCAGATCCCGCTGTCAGGCTCTCACCTAGCTGATAGGGCTGGATGTCACTCGATGGTGTCAACCCTAGACCCCGAGCAGATCCCGCTGTCAGGCTCTCAATTAGCTGGCAAGGCTGGATGTCACTCGGTGTCAACCTTAGACCCCGAGCAGCTCCCGCTGTCAGACTCTCACTTAGCTGACCGGGCTGGATATCACTTGATGGTGTCAACCCTAGAACCCAAGCAGATCCTATTGTCAGGATCTCACTTAGCTGACAGGGCTGAATATCACTCGGTGTCAACCTTAGACCCCAAGCAGATCCCGCTGTCAAACTCTCACTTAGCTGGCAGGGCTCGATGTCACTCGGTGTCAACCTCAGACCCCGAGCAGATCCCGCTGTCAGGCTCTCACCTAGCTGACAGGGCTGGAAGTCACTCAACGGTGTCTACCCAGACACCGAGTAGATACCGCTGTCAGGCTCTCACCTAGCTGATAGGGATGGATGTCACTCGATGGTGTCAACCCTAGACCCCGAGCAGATCTCACTGTCAGGCTCTCACTTAGCTGGCAAGGCTGGATGTCACTCGGTGTCAACCCCAGACCCCGAGCAGATCCCGCTGTCAGGGTCTCACTTTGTTGACAGGGCTGGATGTCACTCGATGGTGTCAACCTTAGTACCCATGTCGCCTCCTCGTCAAAAATGGCGGCGTCTTCCCGCGAGTAGAGGCCAAACGAGAAGTTGTAGGCCTCCCCGCCGATGGTCTCCTGCTCCAGCCAGCTCGGCAGCAGGGTGGAGATCACCGCCCGATTCGATTCTTTGTCCCATGACAGGAGCGGGACGCCGAGCTCGTCCAAGAACTTCTCTCCGTAGCCAAAGTTGCGGTGCCCTCTCGGCACCGACTTCGCGGCGGCCCGCACCTCTTCCTGTGGCCTAGAAGTGTTAGCCGTTTCGTTGGGGGCATCACTGGTCGAAGCTGTCGCGAGGACGGGATCCTCGGCCGGTTCGACCGTCGTGGCATTGCCTTTACTTTGGCCGTCGTCGAGCGCCTAAACCGTGGTCTTCGCCTTCTTTGGCGGGGGGGGGGGGGGGGGGGGGTTGAGGGTGTTTGCGGCTTGGCCGCTTCTTGGGGGTAGACACCGGGATCTCTCGTTGTGCGGCATCTGCGGCTTGAGCACAGGCGAGCCCGCCGAGAGTGACCTGGGCGCTCTCATAAGGGGGTTGCAGGGGAATATCCCGCTCTCCTGCGAGAAGAGAATATTAAAGCGGGAAGAAGCAGTAAAGTAAAAATGGGGAGCGCGAGTAACTTACCTCCCCCGGGCGGGAGGGCAGCGAGGTTGTCCAGGTTCCGTCGCAGGAATGCGACCTCGAAGTTCTTCTCGGTGAAGAACCCGCAGAGATCCGCTTTATGGACCCCCAGGCTAGGGGGTGGTAGCTCGCCTCACTGAGTTGCACCGGCGAGAATGTGACATTGACAAAGTCTCCCTTGATGAACGTGAACTTCTTGAGCCAGTTGTGTCTCTTATTGACGGTCTCCCGCACCTTGAAATGGGCGCTGGAGAAGTAGGCGGTCTCATCCTTGTTCGCGCGGAACGAGAATAGCTTGCAAAAGACCGCGAGGCTGAACTCGACCCGCTCCTCCCGCAGGAAGCAAGAGAACCCAACCATGACCGCGACGGAGTTCGGGGTCATCTGCCCTAAGACGACCCCGAAGTACTTCAGGATTTGGTGAACCTCCGGCCATAGAGGGAGCCGGAGGCCTGCCTCGAAGTGTGCCACCGGAATGGCGAGTCCCCCCCCGAAGATGTCGTTTATCTTCTCCCCCTCTCAAGGTCGCCTCACCGAGAAGCCAGGTGGGACGTGATCGCTGAAGGCATCGAGGTATTTGCTCTCAGAAATGACGGTGCAGGGAAAGTCATGCTCGGAAAAGGTCCAAGCACACTTACTCAACCCGTCCGTATCGCCGCTACCGCCGCCCATTCCCTAGAAGGTTCGCTAAGCGGGTGAGGAAGTCTTCGTAGGAAGTAGGCGAGCTGGGGGTCGCAAGGAGCAGGGAAGTTGGAGCTTAAATGTGATGGATAATCAAGGGCCGGTAGGGCCTATTTATAGAAAGAAAAGCGGCGGGAAAATCTTCCGCCGGCGGGAAAAGTGCGTATAGCAAAAGGCAGGCCTAGTAGTTCAACTTCCCGGCTTGCAATCGCGCCGCCAGGACCGTCCAGTAGTGGATCATGCACACCCGTGTCCGCACATGAGGCAGGCGAGCTGCGGCTCACACCCGCCCAGAACCCTGGGCGAGTCGGGGAGACTCACAACCAGCGAGTTCCCGGCCCGCTCCCGCCAGATCAGGCTGGCAGGCTGGGCAAGCGTGTTAGATGGCCTCGTTCCCGCCTTAAAATGCAATGGGCGAGCAAGACGACTTCATCCATACCCCCCAAGGAAATCCAAACAGCAGTACAATGAAAATAACACGCATCAGAAATCAGAAATCAGGCCCTGATGGGCTAAAACCCGAACAGGCAAGTGTACCTGTCGAATTGTAGTATCAAGGTCGTATTTAAACACGGGGTTGTCAAGTACTGCTACTCACGCTTGAACTATTATCCTACCGAAATAAAAATGGGTTTTGAGAATTTTTAAACTAAAACGAAAGATAATTTTTTAGACGAAAAAAAAAACTTATAATAAAAGGTTAGCATTCGATCGAAGATTCACCATAAAATGAAATGAGAGGGATGAAAAGACATAGTTTTAAATTTGCAAATCATACTCGACCGTGACGGATCCGAAATTAATACAAAATCTCGCTAGAGTATTAAGTCTCTAAACTTATAGACGCCTTGATCGAAATCTCTTTACAAATCAAAGGGGCCTAAAGTTGCATTATCGAGGTGACCCGCACTATTGGATTTGACTCCAATCCGGAAGATTTACGTCATCCTATCTCTAGGGTTGCATTCAACTCCTTCCTTCTTTGAGTGATCTTTCACATTCACGAGCCTCTCGGCTACTCAAATATGAGATCCCAAGCCTACTACCGTATACCGGAAATATGGAGTCGGCAAAATAAAAATCAAAGAAAGATCAAGTAAAATTTAGACAAAAATAAAATTATGAAATAAAGGAAACCCTCATCTCATTTTATGGATCCTCACGATCAAATGCTAAAGAAAATTAGCTACGCATAATTGAAAGGAAAGACAAAAGAAGTTAAGAAAGAAACATTTTCATTACTTGCAAACAAAAGAGTACACAAAATTTTAAAAAGACAAGAGTATATTAGGAAGAAAAACTTGCAATAATGAAGAAAAAAAACTAATACAATAAGGAAACTAATAACAACTCACAAGAACTCTCCAACACTCAAATTTTGCTCAAAACTTCACTTCCCAAAATTTCTCCCCTTGGCTTGAGGGATGGGGTGGATTTTATAGGAGATGGAGAAGGATCTAGATTGAAATGAAGAGGAAGAGGCAAGGGGGGTGGTCGGCCATGTAAAGGGAGAGAAGTGCATGCATTTCATTTAATGAAGGGAGAGGGAGAGGATGATTCAATGCATTTCATTTATGGGGATGATAAGAGAGAATGTAAAGTAGAGAGGGGGATGGATGTGGATTAAATGAAGTAAAAAAAAGAAATAAAAGAGGGAGAGAGAGAGGGGTGGCCGGACATGTGCTTGGAGAGGTGCATGAATGCAATAAATGATGAGCGAGGAGGGAAAATGAGTGGCCGGCCACACATGGATGAAGTGGGCTGCACTATATGGGCTTGGGAAGCTTGAAGAGGGGCTGAATGCATCATGTGGGCTTCAAGGAAAAGGGTCGGGCTGCTCCAAACTTCAAGGGCTGCATGTAGGGGGCTGCATTATGTAGAGGGGCTGCACCATAAGTGGCTGGGCTGCACCATGTGGGCTATTTTGGTGGAAGAGGGCTGCTCCAACATCAAGGCTCGGGTTGGTTGCACATGGAGGAGGCTTCATGGTGGGGCTCGGCAAGCATCAAGTGGGCTGCATTATGTAGAGTGGCTGCACTTGGGCTACATGTTGAACTTGGACCTGAACCTACAAAAAAACAAAACAAACATTGGTTCTATTTATAACATAAAATAACAAAAAATACATATAATAAACTATAGATTTTTGTATTATAACATCAAACATTAAAATAAAAATAACAACATAATAAGCATAAAAATAAGTAAAACTATATTAAAACCTAAGATTTATGAATACTAAACTACCCCAAAAACGATGACTAAAACAAGTCATCAGGCCCGCGGACGGGCGAGAGAAGTCGTAGATTATTACAGACATTGAAAGAGTTTCATAGTGGGAAACCTCCCTAAGTTAGTCTGTTTGGAGCCCGGATGCGGCCTGACCCGGAGGACAGACCGCGGGGAGGGGGTAGGGGGTCAATACTGGACCCATTTCCACATGCCCCGCCTCTGCGTCACGGTCTGGGAGGGGGGGGGGGTGCACGCGAGGATAGTGGTAAGCGCGAACCGCCACCAGCACTTGTTGGGTCAGGCCGACCTGCTCCATGGTGTACTTGAGCCGCTCCTCGGCCCGCGTGATATAAAAGCTAGGGGAAGTAACCTCCTCCTCTTCAGCTGGGCCCCGCGCTCCCTCCAATGCCGCAACCCGCGCCTCTATTATAGTTTTATCCCGATCAACCCGTCTACAGAGCTCCTGTAGCAGCAGAGTATGTTTCTGAAATAGCCGCATCACTTGTCTCTTCATCCCCACCGCATCCACCGGGTCGCCCAGATACTCTGAAACCCCTTCCACATCAGGGGAGGCGAATATCCATCGCTCATCTCGATTTTAGAAGAGATCGCGTTGTAACCTGCGAAGAAAAGAGTCAGAAGGGGCAAGCGAGAGCAAAATAGGCACAAGTACGAGCCTACCAGGGGTCGGCACATCGCTCGCACCAGTGGATGGTCGAGAAGAACCCGACCTCCCCTGGAAGGGTACCCCTTCAAAAGCTGCGAGGGATTTCCCTAGCCCGGGAGGAATCGGCGACCGAGAGGTATCCGGGGGAGGACACCCCTGGCCCGAGGGGCTGGCGACCCGCTCGGTTGTCAGCAAGAGATAACGATCCTCCTCCCCACCGCCTCCCTATTCACACGACGGAACCTGCAGGGGAAGGAAGTCAGAAATGGAGAAACAAGCTAGGAGGGAAGTGCGCATACCTCAGGGATGACCTCGGTGCCCGCGACCGAGCTGGAGCCCAAGTCATTCGTCGGGTACCGCCTGACAATCTTTCCTTTCACTGGCCTAAAGAGAGGACCGGGAGACCCAGGCGCCAACCACGGCGCGGCCTCAAGGGCCTCCTCCCGGGTCCTTTGGATCACGGCTGCCAGCCGGGCTCGCACTTCCTCACTAACAGGCATGGTGCATCTACAGTTCACTCAGAAAGACAAAAGAAGGCATGGATTCACCTGAGGTCTCAGTGGTATATTTATAGCCAGGGAGTGGGACCCACCAGAAGATTCCATGACAGCTCAGCACAACACTCACCGAACATGCGTGTTGGATGATTCTTTCTGAGCTTGGTCAAGCTCAAAAAGAGCGGGGATTGTGTACAACCCCGTGTTCGCCGAGTGGGTCTGCCAGATCAGGCGAGCGGACCAAGTCACTGGTGCGTGTTAAAACTCTAAAAAAGATTTATGAAGCGCGGCGCACCGAAAGTTTTATTTGAGAAAAAGGCGGATGTGATTTTATTTAGAAAACGGAGCGCGCGTATTTATTTATTTTGGATATAAAACAGTAAAAGCGAGTTTTAACGAAAGGAGGCAAGTGCACCTATCGTGAGTAGTACAGGATATTCCGGGTGGAATATCGAGGTCGTATTTGTTCTCGGGGTCGGTTCGATTATTTCTAATCTTCCCTGGAGGGGACTTTTATTTTTCCGATAATTAACTTGTCGGGTTATATTTTTATATATAATAAAAATGACATAAAAATGGCAGAAAGAAAATGAAAGCAAGAAGGTGGTGCCGATGAAGAGCTTAGCTCGATGGCACTGAAAAGAATTTGAACTAAAATATACTTTAAATAAAAAGAGCTCATAAGTTTCTAATTAATTAAGGCGGAGACTTGGCCGTGGAGGTTCCACTAGAATGAGCTCACCTAGCTATAGGGCTATCGCTCACCTGAACGCTAAGACTATTCGACCGAACGTTAGTCCGACGAAGGATTCCTCTTAACGCCCGCATTACGCTAAGAACCCCGCTATTGGGTGGGGAACCCAATCCGGTAGAGTTAGCGTGCCTCCTCTCTCGAGGGTTAGTGCAGAACTCTCTTTACCAAGGGGTGATCGGTCCATACGGCTGGCCTCTCGTTCAGCTAGCGTATGGACTACGGAAATAGGGCCCACACATCGATATGTGGTCCTACACGTCGTAAACCCCGGGCAAACCTTAAGTAATTTTAATTAATTAGAAAGTAAGGACCTTTAATTATTTTAAGCTATTTTATCTGTCCCAATGCTCTTCGATACTGAGGGCTAAGAACGGTTAGCCACTCATCGGAATGGGGACGGCTTGCGAGGAAAGCAATAAATAAAGCAGTAAATGAAAGCGATAAAATGAAAGCAGGAAAATAAAGCAGGAAATAAAGCAGTAAATTGCAAGTCCTACTCAAACGAGTAGGATTGAAGAAAGCTGTAAATTACGAGTCCCGACGCAAATGCGTGGGCGGGAGAAAGAAAGCGGGTCCTACTCAAACGAGTAGGACTAAATAAATACAACACATGCACACACTCGACAGAAAGTAAAACTCACACACACACACTCTCGACATAAAGTAAAACACACGCACTCTACTGAATTTAAAACTCTCACACACAACATAAAGTAAACACACTCACACACCCTACTGGAAAGGAAATAAAAGCAATGCGCCATTTAACTCTTAATGAGTAGGCGGAAATAAATGCTTACTCACACAAAAATGAATAAAAAAAAATACAGTTACCTACAAATTAAAACAACTGCATTTCTACCGCTAGAATGCGGTAGAAATGCATAAAAAGTGAAAATAAAAATTAAGCGAGCGAAAAAGTTTGCAAATAAACGCAAATTGAAAGAGCTCGGAAAATTAAAACGAATACATTTCTACCGCTAGAATGCTGTAGAAATGCATAAAAGAGAGCGAAAAAAATTAAAAAAGCAAAAGTTTAAAATGAAAAACTAAGTGCATGAAAAATTAAAACAACTATATAATCATTCCTATAACTCCGTAAAACTGATTAAAAAGTGAAAATAAAACGAAAAGAACGAAAAAGTTTTACATCCTAAAAAGAAAAATCTAAGTTAAAAGAAATGAAAATCACCTTGAAATCATTTTTACGGATTTATAACAATGAAATTGAAAGCTATAAAAACCTAAGTTAACAAAACTAAGTAAGAAAATTAACTAAAACATAAAACTAAAAAGCTAAACTCATACACACACACACACCCATTTAAAAGAGAACAAAAACTAAGTTAAAATAAGTAAAAATAAGATTGCATAAGAGTAGCCACATAGTTAAAGTCCAAATCCATAAAAGAGAGAAAATCTACAATTTTATTAAGCTAAAAACGAAGATTACAAAGCTAAGAAAATAAAGGAGAGGGGGAGAAATTTCCCTTACATATCATTTGGACTCATCCAAGCAGCATAACTCTTATACAAAATGGTTCAAAAGGGGAACAGGATTACATACAGCATGGGGTTATTTATAGGGAGAAAATTTACAAGTACACGCCCTCTGCCACAGGCGTGTCAGGGGGCGTGTCGACACTATTCATGATGGCGGCCGTCGATTTGACGGGAAAGTGGACTTCGGGATGGATACGTGTCAGTCTCGCGTTGGTCACGCCCCAGGTCACGGGCGTGACGCTGGGCGTGTCAAGAAGGTGGATCTGGGCGCGGGTCGCGCCGAAAGTCGTCGCGTGGGTCTTGTCGGCCAGGTGGAGAAGTCACGCCCCAGGTCACGAGCGTGACAGTGGGCATGTTGGTTGGTGTCGACACTCAACAAACGTCGAGCGGAAAATGTCGAGTTGAAAATCATCGAGCGGGTGGACACGGGTTGGGTCACACCCCGTGTCGCGTGACACGGGCGTGACCCCGGGCGTGTCAAGCTTTTCTTCTCGAAAATTGCTGATTTCATGGTTTTTACATTATCACGCCCTGGTCACGGGCGTTACCAGGAAGTCACGGGCGTGACAAGGAAGTCACGGGCGTGACCAGGAAGTCACGGGCGTGACTTGTCAATTTTTAGCAGATTTTTAATTGTTTCCTGAAAAATAAAATAAAATAAGTTAGTATGATATTTATAATAAAAGAAGCAATTTATTAAATAAAAACAAGTAAAAATAACAAAAATAAATGAAAATAACTAAATTAATGTACAAAAAAATAGGTATATTTACAATTCATCAGTCACCCTGCCCGCACCTAGAACAGTATGCGGGCGATCCCGGATGGCCAGCTCGCTCTCGCCCAAGTAAGGCGGGCGAGCCGCGCGAGCTGGCAGAATAGTATGAGGACAGGCAGCGGATGGCCAGCTCGCTCTCGCCCAAGTCAGGCGGGCGAGCCGCGCGAGCTGGCCCTTCCCCCCTCTCTCTCTATTGCACGTCGGTCATTCGTCGAGCAGGGTTTTGGGTCAGCATTCGTCGATCTGGGTTCGGGCTCGACATTCGTCGAACTAATATTCGGGGCTGGGTTCGACGGGTCCAGATCAGCGAGCTGTTAAAATTCAACAACCTGGCACTACTACCACGTTGAATTTTCTCCAGGTGGTCAGCAGGATAGCCTAAAGCCAAATTAATATTCTCAGAACTATCTAGTTCACACCTTGATCATGCGGAAACTTCCCTGGACCTTGAAGTGAGCAGGAGTTAACTCAACTGAAGTTAATCAACCAGCAAACACATGCAGCACAAGGGTTTTTATTGATTCACAGATAACTTCTCTACACAGCGAGACATACATGACAAAACATGCTTCACCAAACAACATCCAAGGGAAAGCAGAGACTACAAAAACAAGACAAGAGAAACAAGCCGCGCAGACTCAACTACAAGCTGCCGGTCTACTTTTGTGGAGTCCGCTCAGTCTGCCAGGTCGCCAGACCATAACCCAAGCCGCACGGACTACCCATTATTCCAATGCTTGCTCTAGCCGCCGATCTGTAAGCCTCCTGACCGCGAGGTCGACTAGCCGCCAGACCGCACAAGCTATGATGCCGAATAGAACAGTCTGCCTTAAGCGGGCGACTTCTTGAACCCCGAACCAAGTTGCCACAGAGAAGACCGTCTAGTTGCTGTCCGCGACCTGCTATTTTCCGCCTGTTGCTTAACCGCAGAGTCCGCACTGTCCCTGACCGCAATGAGAGCCAAGTCCTGGCTTTCCAGCGCTATCCGCATAACCTGCACAGCACACCTGGTCAACTTAATCAAACCGCGCGGACACCAAAAGGCAGTCCGTAGCAACCTGTGCGGGCTCAAGTTACTGTTCACTTACGCATGGAGGTTCACCCTTCTCCTGATGTGACATGGATCCTATTTATAGGAACGATGATGAGTGTGATCACCGCCCAAGCCGATAGGATTACCGCCACATCCCGCAGCAAGAACATGTGTATCTGCAAGACTCTTGGACACACTCCAGTCTGTCGCTACCTGTGCAGGATAGTCAGTCTGCCATTGCTTCTCCAAGGCCGGACAGCAACACCAGTCCGCCTTATCACATGGTCAAGCCAAGACCACCACAGCCGGACTACGCCGCAATAGTCCGCCAATCCGCGGACATAGTGCTTCAGTCCGCCAATCCCGAGCCCACGGCTTCGCCACCAAAGCAACTGTCGGACTCAGGCAGACATGCTGATCCAGTCCGCATACTGCAGACAACCCATGTTGGGTATTGTATCCACACTTACCCAGATTTGATGAAGTCATCCTTGAACTAAGATGAATTAAGTTGTATTTGATGCTTTGTTTGAGTTATGTGTATGCAGGATTCTAATGGGAAGTGTAGACCAATGTCAGTCTCCAATGGATCACCAAACATAGGACCATACAATGTAATCCCTCATTGTGTGATCTAAGGTGTTGACTCATGTATAGCCTCTTTATTGGGATACACTTTATATTCAAGCTCTAGGACTAAGTGGAAAAGACTTGATGTTGTTCTCTCCAATGAAGAAGAAAATTCTGTCAAAGAAAATTTCCTAAGTGTTTTACTCGAGTAGTTCTATATCTACTCGAGTAAACAGCTGAGTATTTACTCGAGTGAAAATACTCTCACTCGAGTAAGAATGACAGATCCCGAGTAATCCATTTATGGCTCTCGAGTAGTTAAGACAACTACTCGAGTAGATTCCCTCTCTTTCTCGGGTTTACAACATTTTCTTCTCCAAAAGTTTTCTAAGTAAAATACTTGAGTAGCCATATAGATACTCGAGTAGTTTATATCTTCTGTCTCGAGTAACTGAAAACTGGCTCTCGTGTAGTTCATACTTACTCGATTAGTCTAAGTCATGTACTCGAGTAGTTCATCTACTACTCGAGTCGTCCAGAGTTTTTACTCGAGTAAACCAGAATCTTCCTTCTTAAAATTTTTCTATGTCAATTACTCGAGTAGTCATTTTCATATACTCGAGTAGTTCTTAATTTCTCTAGTAGTTCAACTTCACTACTCGAGTAATCCATTATTCTTTTTTAGAAAATTTTCTAAGTCCTTATCTCGAGTAGTTTCTCTACCACTCGAGTAGTTCATTCTCATCTACTCGAGTAGTATTCCTTATACTCGAGTAGTCCACTCCACCTCTCGTGTAACTACTTAATTACTCGAGTATGTCATTTTTATACTCGAGTAGCTGATCTCTTTTTCTTCAAATATATACTAGAGTAGTTCTCTTCTTCTTACTCGAGTAGTATTCTTGTATACTCGAGTAGTTTTCTTCTACCCACTCGAGTAGTTCTGTAATATACTCGAGTAATCATTTCTTCACTCGAGTATATTGCTTCAATTTTTCTGAAAATTTTGGTAAGTCCAGATTAACAGAATTCTTAATAAGCCTTGATGTGATTGGTCCACGTGTATCTCATTATGAATTAATTATGGCTGATCTTTGCCAATCCTATATAAAGTCTTATCAAACCGATAAACCCTAAGCAAGGGAGATTATTCAGAAGTTTTGCAGCCGAATTTTCTTAAGTTTTCTGATTTCCTCTCTCTCTCTCCAAGAAATGAAGACTGCCGCCGCCACTGATTCCCGACCGGCTATGGTTTCGATTTTATAGGATTTAGATCAAGAAAGTTTTACAGATCGAGATTTCCGCATCTTTCTTCATCTTCTATTAGATCGATCGTGTGAAGCCAAGAAGATCCAGATCTGATATTTGTGGAGATTTTCTTCACCTCTCTGATAAAGTCGCAAAGCCTAAAAGAAGAAGATCCTGGCCGACAGTTGCAGATCTGAAAAAAGAATTATTGTTTGTATTTTTATACACAATTTATTTCATTCTTGTAAAAGAAATTTCTCCGAGTGTAGGAGCTTTTTTGTCTCCGAGATTGTAGGAAGTTTTATCTTCCGAGTGTAGATCCGTTTTGTGGATCGAGATTGTAAGAACGTTGTTTTGAGGCGTAGGATTGATTTTCAATCCGAGATAGTGGAGTAGCCGAGTCTAGTATATTGCTAGATCAGTGAGGGAAAGTGGATGTACCCAAGGTTGGGGAACCACTATAAATCTTGTCTTGTATGTGATTGATTGGTAGATTGTTCTGTGCATTGGTTTGAAATTTTTATTCCGCAAAAAGACGCACATCTCACCTATTCACCCCCCTCTAGGTGATTTAGGTAGGCAACTATAAACTATCAATTGGTATCAGAGCCAGGTTGATCATTAAAAGGTTAACACCTTGATCAGATCCTTCTAGTTGTCCTTTGAGATCTACCAAATATGGACAAGGCTAAATATTTTGCCAAGCTTCCTCTGTGCACCAAGAATAGCTTTCCCATGTGGAAAGAGAGAATCAAATTCTTTATGGAAGCTGTGGATCCGAGGATCTTCATGAGAGTTGAAGAAGGTCCTTATATTCCCATGACCATCTCCACTATAGATCCAACTAAGAAAGTCCCAAAGAAACTAATGGATCTAGATAAGGACGAGATTGCACTTGTGTCATTAGACAAGAAGGCCAAAAATATTATAGCAAGTGCAGTCGATGAATCAATGCAGCAAAACCTAATCCACTGTCAGTCTGTAAAGGATATGTGGCAGTCCCTAGTTATCTTGATGGAAGGTACAGAAGAAGTGAGGGATGATAGAAGATCCCTTCTAAATCAGAAGTATGAAGCTTTCCGACAAGGAAACAATGACAACATTGCTGACACATTTGAGAATTTCTTCAAGATAGTGAATGGGCTAAGGGTCTATGGCAGAGTCTTCACTAATGGAGAGTTAAATGACAAGTTCTTGAGATCCCTAACTAAGGAATGAGATAATAAGGTCCATGTCATCAGGAAATTTGGAAAACTGGCCGAGACAGACCCACAAAATCTCTTTGGGAAGCTTATGTCATATGAGATTCAAATCAATACCAGAAAGGCTGAAGAAGAGAAGAGTAGGTCTGCATTCAAAGAGAAGTTTGTTGCTTTAAAGGCAGATACCTCTAAGAAGTCAAATGTTGTTCCTCCTACTCCAACACAAGAAGTTAGTGAAGAAGAAACCTCGGAGCCAAGCACCTCAGGCTCTGAGCTATCAGAAGGAGAGTTCTCACTACTCTCATGATAGTTCAAGAAATTCTTAAATAAGAAGAAGCAATGAAAAGGCAAGGATGCCTCCTATAGAAGATCACGACATGATGGTGATCGACAAAGAAAAGGCTCAAGTAGCCACAATATGTATGCTTCTAAACAAAATAAATATGTTTCCACTGACATTATTTGCTACTGCTGTAATAAGCCAGGACACGTCATTGCTGACTGCCCTCACAAGAAGGAGGGTGGTAGAAGAGAGGAAAAGAAGTCCTCGTACAATAAGAAGAGGATAGAGAAGAGCTTAATAGCCAAAAAGGGGAAGACTCTTAGTGACTCTGACTCGTCTGAGTCGAGTGAAGAAGAAGAAGCCTATTTTGGGCTCATGGCTCAAACAGATGACGAACAAGAACCCCAGTTCACTGGGAAGGTAAACTCTCACACTCCTCTTTCAGATTCTGAAGTTTCTGAGCATGATCGTGAGGACAGCTCTTCTGACGATGAGTCTTTACTCATGGCCTAGTATAAGGAGTTGATCATTGCCTATGACAAATGTCGCCGAGTCATGAAAACTCAGGCTAAAGAGATAAAATCTCTTAAAGCTGAAGAGAGCATCTTGAGAGAGTAAGTCGCCAAGACTGAATCAATCAAAGAGAACTTCAATAATGTTGTTGAAGAATATAACAAAGCTCTTGAGCACCTTGATCTAAAGGAGAAAATCATCAAGGAACTGGAAGCACAACTTACTGCTGAAAAGAAACTCGTTGAAAGTTTCTCGAAGCACAAGACCATTCTTCCATTCATTGCTGAATTCTCAGCCAAGGCCAAGGGTGCTGGGCTAGGCCATGAAGATGCTCCTAGAAAATCCTCTAGGACAAATAAGGCTCAACGAAAGAATAAGGCTAGCAAAAAGGCCTTGGACAAAGAGAAGGGGAAAGCCCCTCAAGATCAGACTTCCTTCAAAAAGGTCATATTTCCTTCAAATAAGTTTGATCTTGACTCATCCTGTGGACACTTTGCTAGGCCTACCCATGTAGAGCCAAAGTCTTGTTATCAAGGATGGACTCGCCCCAGAAACGTTGGTGTAAGTGTCTTTAAGGCACCTTATGAAGAAGTGATTCTTCAGAGCTATGACCCTTTCAATCATGGTCATAACTTCAAGAAGGAACCAAAGGCAAAGCCTGTTGTAGAAAAGCTAGTGAAGGAGAAGAAAATCTGTGATTGTCATCATCTTGAAGCTTCTTCCTCCAAGAATGTTGCCCCTACTAGACCACAATTCCAAAAGATCAAGCAGGAGAACATAAGGAAAAGATACAACATATTTGACTGTTGGTGTTGTGGCAGAATTGGTCACTTTGTCATTGATTGCTGATTTAATCCCAGAAATGCTGCAACCCCTCATGTTGGCAATATGAGAAAGACCACTCCTAATGCTAATATTCATAGGGGGAGTGTTCTAACCCAAGACCAAGGACCCAAACATATTAGGGTTCCTAAGGCAAAGTGATTGTGATTGCAGGAATGTTCAAAGGCCACCAAAACGCCAATCTGGTATTTGGACAGTGGATGCTCTCGGCATATGACCGGGACAAGAAGCCTAATTCAGAATTTTTCTCCAGTTATGAACGGACCAAAGGACATCTTTGTAGGTTTAGACCGTGGAATCACTAAAGGCTACGGTATGATTACAAACGGTAATGTATCATTCTCAGATGTGGCTTACGTTGAAGGTTTGGAACATAACCTTATAGGCATAAGACAACTCTGCGATAGAGGATACATAGTTGAGTTTCACGCTCATAAGTGCTTGATAAAATCTATTGACAATATGGAAACGATTCTATCCGGCACTCGAAGCAGAAACATATTTTGTTTAAATTTCATTTGTATAGATTCTTCGACACCAGTGTGCTTTTTAGCAAAAAATAGTGCATCTCTTGGTGATCAATGCCTCAAGAGACAAGCACATATTAATTTCAAAACTATTAATAAATATTTTTCAATGAAATTAGTACGTGATGCTCCAAATGTCAAGTAAGTCAAAGATAGACCTTGTCATGCATGTGTAAAAGCCAAGCAAACAAGGGCTACCCTTAAAAGCGTTATTGGAAAGGACTCTAATAGATGTCATCATCTACTGTATATGGACTTGTTCGGTCTACTGCAAATTAGAAGTTTGGGAGGTTAGGATTATACGTTACTAATTGTTAATGATTACTCGCGCTTTGCGTGGGTGTTCTTTCTGAAACACAAGTACACCTTCGACATCTTTACTAATTTTGTCCGGCAAGTTCAGAATGAGTACAACTGCTCCATAGTCAAAATCAGAAGTGACAATGGAATAGAGTTCAAGTCTGGGGCCATGACAGAATTTTGTGAAAGCTTATGTATCTTTCATGAGTTTTCCTCTCCTCGTACTCCGCAACAGAACGGAGTGACCGAGAGAAGGAATAGGACACTCATAGAGGCCTGTAGGACCATGTTGAGTGATGCTTCACTTCCGGAATATTTTTGGGATGAAGCCGTCAACACTGCATGCCATGTGCAAAATCAAGCCCTCATAAACAAAAACCACGATAAGACACCTTACGAACTTCTAAAGAGCAGGAAACCAACTGTCTCATATTTTAGAATTTTTGGCTGTAAATGCTTCGTGCTTAACAATGACAAGTATCATACTACCAAGTTCAGCGAAAAGAGTTTTGGAGGTATTTTTGTAGGTTATAGTAGTCATAGTAAGACATACAATATATTTTATAGAAAACCCCTGGTTGTAGAAGAATCAATACATGTTGTATTTGATGAGATGAGCTTGCTGCAAAGCAACTCTTCTAGTGCGCTTATTGAAGATGCAGGTGCAAAGCTTGAAGAAATTAGCTTGGATGGACCGTCCGAAGATAAAGGTGAAAAGTTCATCAAGATCACCACTCCAACCCCTATTGGAGAGGATGATAATCAAGATGAAGAAGTCATCCAAGATGAATAAGTCATCCAAGATGAGGAAGTCACTCCGGTTATAGAAGATAATCCAGATACAAGGACTCTAGAGCTCAGACATCTGAAGGTTCACCCCATGGACCAGATCATAGGAGATCCCCGAGATGGTGTCAGAACTCGTAGAGGTACAACTAATGAGAATCTATATTTAAGTTTTCTCTCGTATGTTGAACCGAAGAAGTTTGAGGAAGCAAACTCAGACGCATCGTCGATAATGGCGATGGAAGAAGAACTAAACTAGTTCAAGCGCTGCAAAGTATGGAAACTTGTCCCAAGACCCAAAGGTAAGAACGTCATTGGGACAAAATGGGTCTACAGGAACAAGATGGACGAGGATGGGACAATTGTAAAGAACAAGGCCAGACTCGTCGCAAAAGGTTTTCGTCAAGAAGAAGGAATCGACTTCGACCATACGTACGCTCCAGTGGCTAGGCTGGAGGCAATAAGGTTATTTCTAGCATATGATGCACTCAAAGGCTTCACTGTCTATCAAATGGACGTGAAGTCTGCCTTCCTTAATGGTGACATAAAGGAAGAGGTATATGTGGAACTCTAACTTTCCTGATTAAGTTTACTTACTGCACAAAGCTTTATATGGTCTGAAATAAGCCCCTCGGGCTTGGTATGGACACTATCTAGCATCCTACTTGAGAATAAGTTCACAAGGGGAAAGATAGACAAGACATTATTTCTTAGGGAAATAAAAGACAAGATTCTGCTAGTGCAAATCTATGTCGATGACATTATTTTTGGTTCTACTGACGACTACCTCTGCAAAAAGTTTTCAAAACTTATGCAAGGGAAGTTTGAAATGAGTAGTATGGGCGAGCAGAAGTATTTTTTAGGGCTTCAGGTGAAACAATCTGAAGATGGAATTTTCATCTCGCAGACCAAGTTCACCAAAGAGCTGATTAAAAAATTTGGAATGGAGAACGCAACCTTAATGAGGACTCCAATGGGTTCAACAATATCTCTAGACAAGGATGAAAAGGGAAACCTTTTGATGAAACCAAGTACAGAAGCATAATTGAATCCTTGCTCTACCTTACTGCAAGTAGACCTGACATAATGTTCTCAACCTGTGTCTGTGCTAGATTTTAGCTGAACTCTAAGGAATCTCACTGTAATACCCCAAAATCCAGAAATTGGAAAAAATTGGGTGACACGGCCTGGGACATGGGCGTGTCTCAGGGCGTGTCCTTCCTGGGTGAACAGTCGATGAGTGGTCGACAACATTTGGTCGACGATCGCCGAGTGCTTAGGACACGACCTGTGACACGGGCGTAACACAGGGTGTGTCAGCGTGGTCGACAAACTCAACTTGAGATGGGGCGTGTCTGGTGCCGTGTATGGGAACACGGCCTGAGATACGGGCGTGTCACAGGCCGTATGAGTCTCGGGTCAATTTCGATTTTCTACAGCCTGATGTACACGACCACACACACGGGCATGTCTGAAGGCGTGTTGGGTGACACAGCCCGTGATACGGGCGTGTCACATGGGCGTGTATTGGACTAGATAAGTCAGTTGAGCACTGCTTGGGGAACACGGCCCGTGACACACTAGTCACAGGCCATTGTAGGCAAAAATTATTCTTTGTGGCAAAATCTTGGCCGTCCATTCCTTCAGCTGGGATCCAAGGGCTGAGCTGCCTCCCTGCTTCCTTAAGGCCGTTGATTGAGATGAAAGAACTCGTTTCATCCTTGGCTTTATTCTTTCTAAATCCTTGTGAGAGAAATGGAGAGGAAGAAGGAGGAGGAGGAAAGGGGCAGGTCACTGGTGGTGCTACGGTTTTTCGAAGAGAGATCCGAGGCCGGCGTTGCGGAGGAAAAGCTGTTGCGGTTCTTCCTAGCCAGTTAGGAGCTCATGGCACTAAAGAGGTCTTCGAGGGTAACGACCTTTCTTCCTAGCCATGTGAAGGCCTACACCTCTGCATTCTGCGGAAACTATACGATTAGTTGTTGAGGCTGTATTTGTGATGATGCAAGCACTGCCGCTTGGGCAGGCGCAAGGGCAGGCGCAGCCGACATTAAGGAAAGAACCTGTACCGGCTATGAATCCTCGAGTAGCTGAGAAACAATTAAAGCAGTTCATGAGTTTTCACTCGCCTACGTTCTCGGGAGTGGGATCTCCAACGTAGGCTGAATACTGGTTGTCACGTGTCAAGAGGATTATGACGGCGATTGGCACGGAGGAGCATCCGAAAGACACCTTAGCTTCATTCTTGCTGGAAGGAGAGGCTCGTTTGTGGTGGGACGAAATGGAGCTACACCACTTGGCAGGTAGACTGTTAACACAAGTGTCGATGGAGGAATTCTCTCGGCTCTTCCTGGATAAGCACCTCCCGGCGGCACAGCGTATAGCCATGGATAACGAATTCCAAAGGCTAACGCAAGGAGAAGGCAGTGTGGAAGCTTACCTGCATGAGTTTACATGCTTGGGGAGGTATGCGGGTTCGATATTTGTTGATGAGCAGAGGAAGATGAATAGGTTCTATGAAGGACTGTGGGACGAGTTGAGATTCCTGCTTTCTAGTTCTGTGAATCAAGGCTTCCAGGTGTTAGTTGACAATGCCTGCGCACTGGAAAAAGACATGAAAAGGGTGCATGGGAAGAGGGCATTGATTGTGACACAGCCGGAGTTTAAAGTGCCCCGACCGACGAAGTCATTTTATAAGAAGAAATGGGGCAAGAGGCCCAAGGCGGTGGGACAAGCTCCTTCTTCGGTTGCATCGGGAGCAACGTCGGGGACTACTTCAAAGCCGGATACTCGTACGTGCTTCAATTGTGGACGGTTGGAGCATATAGCCCGGGATTGTCGGGTGCCACCAAAGAGTGAAAAGACGGCGGGAGCGTCATATGCGGAAAAGGGCAAGGCTGTGGTGGAATCCTCTGCATCACAGGCGCAACCCCGGGTCTACAATCTGGGCTTGCAGGAGGCCATCAAGCAGAGTGACGTCGTCACAGGTACGAGTTAAGTTTTTCGCATTGTATTGCTTGTATGCTTGGTTTATTGCATATGTGTATGCGGTTTGTATGTGTGACATGATGGTCACAGGATTTGTGATGATTCGGAACACGCTGGCGCGAGCACTGTTTGATACTGGTGCTTCACACTCTTTTCTGTCTAGCGAGTTCATAGCGTGGCTTGGGATACTTAGTCGTGTAAAGACAGATAGTGTCAGATTGGTGTTTCCAAATGGTTGTTTGATGCTCGCAAACCGAGCTTGCGATGTGGTGGTGAAAATTGGAAGTCGGGATTTCTGCTTGACTGCATCTGTATTGCCGATATCGGAATACGACATGATATTTGGTATGGATTGGCTCGCGGAGCAGCATGCCTTGATTAATTACCAGTCTAAAGAGATCACGTTGGGCCAGAATACCGAGCAGGAGACGAGGTTCGCAGGTATGCGAGGAGTTGGCGGGACGTTGATGTCTGCACTCCAAGTTGTCAAAGCTATTCGGAAAGATGCGGAGTAATACTTCGCGTTGATTCAGGCTATGGAGCCTAAGGCCAGTGTATGCGATGTTCCAATCGTGTCGGAGTTTACAGATGTGTTTCCCAAGGATCTCCCTGGGCTACCACCCCATCGAGAGATTGACTTCACGATTGAGTTGGTGTCAGGTGCGAAACCTGTGGCCCGCTCGCCATATCGCGTTGTGCCAAAGGAAATGACGGATTTGAAAGTCCAACTGTAGGAATTGCTGGAGCAGGGTTATATATGCCCAAGCATGTCTCCTTGGAGCGCCCCTGTGCTTTTTGTGAAAAAGAAAGACGGTGGCTTGAGGTTATATATTGATTACCGCGAACTGAATAAGCTGACCGAGAAAAATAAATATCCGATTCCGCGGATTGATGAGTTGTTCGATCAGCTAGTGGTATTGTCCATCTACTCGAAGTTGGACTTGAAGTCTGGGTACTACCAGTTGAGAATCCGGGAAGGTGACATTCCCAAAACCGCATTTGGAACACGGTACGGGCACTATGAGTTCACGGTAATGTCGTTTGGGCTGTGCAATGCACCCTCGGTATTTATGGACTTGATGCACCGAATATTCCGAGAGTACCTAGATCTGTTCATGATAGTGTTCATTGATGATATCTTGGTGTACTCGAGATCGGAAGCCGATCATGAGAAGAACTTGCGGTTGGTATTGAATACCTTGAGGCAGAATCAGCTCTATGCTAAGTTCTCGAAGTGCGAGTTTTAGTTAGCGTCAGTGGCATTTCTGGGCCATGTGGTGAGTGGCGCGGGCATAGCAGTGGATCCAGCAAAGATAAAGGCCATACAGGAGTGGCTAGTGTTGTCTTCAGTGGCCGAAGTCAGGAGCTTCCTTGGACTAGCGGGATACTATCAAAGATTTGTTGCAAATTTCTCGCGGATCGCTTTGCCTCTAACCACACTAACGAGAAAAGATCAAAAGTTCGTTTGGACTCTAGAGTGCGCGCGAGCTTTTGAAGACCTGAAGATTCGGTTGACCACATCGCCTGTGTTGTCATCGCCATGTGGTACTAATGGGTTTGTAATCTACAGTGATGCCTCAGGGAGAGGCTTAGGCTGCATTCTTCTGCAAAATGGAAAGGTGATTGCTTATGGCTCACGCCAGCTGAAGGTGCACGAACGAAATTATCCCGTCCATGACTTATTATTGGCGGCGGTGATATTTGCACTAAAACTGTGGCGACGCTATCTTTATGGAGTGAAGGTGGAGATCTATACAGATCATAAGATCCCAAAGTACATGTTGGAGCAGAAGGACCTGAATATGCGACAACGAAGGTGGTTGGAGTTCCTCGGGGACTACACCTTTGAGATTCATTATATTCCCGGGAAGGGGAACGTAGTCGCAGATGCCTTGAGTCAGAGAGCTCCGGTAAGGGCAAGATGGTTGCAGAGGCATGATGAACGTCTCAACCAGAAGTTGGAAGCATTGGAGATCTCGTGTGTTGATAAGAATGCTATAGCCGATGCATGTCTGTACTGGATGGAGGTACAGTGTGACCTTGCAGACCGAATTCGACGAGCAACGGGGTTAGATGAAGATCTCTTACGCTATGTTAAAGAGGGGCCAGAGGGAAAACTCTCCTGGGATAACGGTCTTTTGCGGAAAGAGGGCCATTTGTGCATCCCGAAATTGGGTAAATTGAGGGAAGAACTGATGTATGAAGCGCATTTTATGAAGTACTCAATCCACCCAGGGAGTATAAAGATGTTCAGGGATATGAAAAAACTGTTCTGGTGGCCAGGTCTAAAGAACGATGTTGCTCATTATGTGGCCAAATGCCAAACATGTGCTATGGTGAAGGCGAAATGCCAGAAGCCGGGTTGTTATTTGAAGTCATTGCCGATTCCAGAATGGAAGTTTGACGATATTTCCATGGATTTCGTACACGTGTTGCCGAGATCTCAACTAGGAAATGATTCCATCTGGGTGATTGTCGATTGGCTGACGAACGTGACACACTTCCTGCCGAACAGACGAGATGATTCGGTGGAAACTTTGACAAAGTTTTATGTTGACCAGATTGTGCGGCTACACAGTGTTCCCCGAAGCATCGTAAGTGATCGAGACGGGTGGTTCACATCGAATGACTGGAGGCTAGTTCATCAACTATTGGGCATGAAATTGACATTCAGCACGACCTTTCATGCCCATATGGGTGGCCAAACTGAAAGGACGAACAGAACAATGGAAGATCATCTCTATATGGTGGAGTTCGCTTACAATAATAACTACCAAGCAAGCATCGACATGGCACTGTATGAAGCTTTGTATGGACGGAAGTCCCGTACTCCATTAGCTTAGGTAGAAGCGGGTGAAGCTAGAGTGTTTAGGCGTAATGAAGTCGATGAAGCAAACTCGACAATACGCACTATTCAGGAACGACTATTGATCGCTCAAGATCGACAAGCAAAATACTACAATGCCAAGCACCGAAACATGGAGTTCACGGTAGGCGATTGGGTATACTTGAAGATCAAACCCTTCAAAGGCTTATCCAGGATTCGACGTCTGAAAAAGTTAAGTCCAATATACCTTGGTCCATTTGAAGTGGTCGAGCGAGTTGGAGAAGCCGCATATCGGCTAGCTCTTTCGACAAACTTGGGTGGATTGCATGATGTGTTTCACATCTCAATGCTGCGGAAGGCCGTGAAAGATCCAGCTCAGGTGATTAGGGATAATCAAGTGTCGGTGGAGTATGAGTTAATCATGAAGGTTAGGCCCATTCAGATCGAGGATCGAGCTGAGAAACAGTTGCGGAATAAGATGGTCAGGATGGTTAAAGTTCGGTGGGACAATTGCGGCCGTGAGGAGCTTACATGGGAGCGAGAGCAGACCATGCGAGCTGCATTTCCCGAAATTTTTGTGTAACGGTTATGCAGTGTGTATCGATTTGTATTGAAGCTATTGTGGAATGAAAATCCTTCTGTTTGTGTTCCTTACTTGGTGCAAATTTTGGGGACGAAATTCTTGTAAGGAGGGGAGGGTTGTAACAACCCAAAATCGAGAAATTGGAAAACATTGGGTGACACGGCCTAGGACACGGGCGTGTCCCAGGGCGTGTCCTTCCTGGGTGAACAGTCGACAAGTGATCGACAACATTTGGTCGACGATCATCGAGTGCTTAGGATACGACCTGTGACATGGGCGTGTCATAGGGCGTGTCAGCGTGGTCGACGAACTCCACTTGAGCTGGTGCGTGTCTGGTGCTGTGTATGGGCACACGGCCTAAGACACGGGCGTGTCACAGGCCGTGTGAGTCTTGGGTCGATTTCGATTTTCTGAAGCCTGATGTACACGGCCACATACACGGGCATGTCTGAAGGCGGTCGGGTGACACGGCCCGTGACACGGGCGTGTCATATGGGCGTGTACTGGATTAGATAAGTCGGTTGAGCACCGCTTTAGGAACACGACCCGTGACACGGGCTTGTCACAGGCCGTGTCAGGCAAAAATTATGCTTTGTGGAAAAATCGTGGTTGTCCATTCCTTCAGCTGGGATCCAAGGGCTGAGCTGCCTCCCTGCTTCCATAAGTCCATGGATTGAGATGAAAGAACTCATTTCATCCTTGGCTTTCTTCTTTCTAAATCCTAGTGAGAGAAAGGGAGAGGAGTAAGGAGGAGGAGGAAAGGGGCAGGTCACTGGTGGTACTGCGGTTTTCTGATGAGAGATTCGAGGATGGCGTTGCGGAGGAAAAGCTGTTGCGGTTCTTCCTAGCTAGTTAGGAGCTCATGGCACCGAAGCGGTCTTTGAGGGTAACTAACTTTCTTCCTAGCCATGTTAAGGCTTCCTTTTTGCCATATGTATATGATTCCCCCACCAGAGGGTGGTTTGTTGCATACGAGCCGGAGATAACTCCAGGATAAACGCGTAGTTTAAGAGTCGACATGTTGGACCTGTAACGGGACGTAGCAGGAAGTACTAGAGTGGTAATCCAGGAAATTACCCATATAATGCTTGTGCTGCTTGTGCTGTTGGGTTTTACCTGTGAAGAGAGTAGCAGGAAGTACTGTACTGGATGTTCAGGAAATATCCTTTTGATGCTTGATGTTCTTGGGTGGTACCTGTGAAGAGAGTAACAGGAAGTACTGGCGTGGTGAGCCAGGAAAGACCCTTGACATTATGGAGTCATACCTGTGAAAGGGATTAGCAGGAAGTACTGGTGTGCCCAGGAAAGACCCACTAATGTGGTGATATGAAATGAGTGTCAGAGATAGACCCAGACTAAATGCCAGAACAGGATCGGTGAGACCGACCCGCGCCTTTGAGTTAGTCGTGTGTACGCTGTGCTCGGTGATGGCCAGGCGATTTGAGCAACGGGGGGGGTGGAGGATCCGACCTTCACTATGTTCGTCCGATGTGAGACCTGAAAGTGCGGTCTGTTGGAGCGCATAGCAAGTGTCATAGGCCTGCGCGCCATGACACAATGGGGGGCTACAGGCCAATCCCGGTGCATTACGACTAGAACTCCGGCTGCATATCATGGAGTGAAATGCTCAAGTGATTTGTTGTTGGGTTGCAACCCTAAGATGGTGGTGGGACCCGGGTTTGTCGGTACACCGAATATGTGCCATGAGTGCACAAATCGTCGGGCCGCAAGGCTGACAATTCTGATGGAATGGATGTGCCTGAGCGCACATTATATGAAATATCTATATATATATATGCTTGTGTTATTCCTGCAGGGATGATTACCACTACCCCAGGAATGGGGTAGGGTCGTTATAATTGGGTCAGCTGAATGCTGACCGTGGCCTCTGTTTGCCACCGTTGGGTGGAATGTCCCTGTGTAGGTGCTGGAGAGCCGAGCAGGATGCATAAGGGCTGAAGTCCCTGCTGCATTTGATGTTGCCGTTGCTAGCCCTAGAAGGCTAAAAGAAATGGAAGTGTTATGTTTTCTTTTGATGTGGCCGGCCTGCGTGCCAATGTTTGAGGCCACTATTTTGAAAGCCCTGTAAGGACATAAAGCCAACTACTTGTCTGTGTAAGACATTCCTATCATGTATAAAATGTGGAGTTTTTATGTGTTGGACATTCAGGTGTGGAGTTCAAGTGTAGTGTTATAGGCTTCCGCTATAATGAAAGGGGTTAGGGTGCGCTGCGCTACTCTGGTATCACATCGTAACTGCACCACCTGTTTTGTGGTCTATACTGTGGGGCCCTGGCCAGACCTTCTAGTATATACTATGTGAACGGATGGGGTTATTACACTCACTACGTTGTTGCAAAGTGGATTTTGAGACAGCTTAAAGGTACACCGAATCTTGGCTTATGGTACCCAAGAAGTAATGATAGCGAGCTAATAGGTTTTTCAGATGCAAATTTTGCAGGGAGCAAAGATGACAGGAAAAACACTTCCGGGACTTGCCAATTCTTTGGAAGAAGGCTTATCTCCGTGAGTAGCAAGAAGCAAAACTGTGTAGCAATCTCAACGACTGAGTCAGAGTACATCTCTGCAGGCAGTTGTTGTGCACAGTTACTATGGATAAAGAATCAGTTTGAGGATTACAATATGAAGTTTCAGAACATTCCTCTATTTTGCGACTCTTCAAACGCAATTGCAATAGCCAACAACCCAGTCTCGGACAACCGAACAAAGCATATAGAGCTAAGGTATCACTTCATCTGGGAGCATGTGGAGCATGGGGACATAGACCTTCAATATGTTTCTATAGACAGGCAAATTGCAGATATTTTCATGAAGCCGCTGGACAAGACCAAGTTCTCGTTCTTCAAAACAAAACTTGGAATGCTCAACAAAGAAGATTAGAGAAGATGGGTTTTCAAGAAGGCTCAAAGTTCAGGATTAGCCAAAAGTTAGAATTTCACAAAATTCTAACATGTTGACTCGAGTAAGCAGTCAAGTACACGAGTAGTTCAAAATGACCTACTCGAGTGGTAAGAATGACCTACTCGAGTGGTAAGATTGACTTACTCGAGTAGCAGATTGCCTTACTCGAGTAGTCAAATCACCTACACGAGTAGTCAAACTTCTCTCGAGTACCTCAGTAGAACTACTCGAGTACATCAACTCACCTACTCGAGTACATCAACTCACCTACTCGAGTACTTCAGCATACCTTCTCGAGTACTTCCAGACACATCTACTCGAGTGCCTCATTTCATCTACTCGAGTAATATAAACTCACTCGAGTATATGCCGGGACATTATTCAAATTTTCTTATGTGCAACCCAAGGCTTATGCCGCCACTTCTAAGGTATGATTCAGTCATTTTTCAATTAATTAGACATAAACCTAGGGTTATATAAATTCGAAATCCAGTAAATGTCCTACAGAAAATCATTTTCCGCTCTCGGGTAGCCGTCTGTCTCTTCGCCTTCCTTAAACAAGTTGCAGAGCAGCGCCCTTTCCTTCTCCCCGTCAAAATTTTTCAGGGTTTCTGAATCATGGCCGCCTCTCCCAAAATTGGCGTTGGTTCGGAATTGGTTGCCGCCGGGATAGCCGAACTTTCCGACGACTTCCATAACCTCATGATCTTGCTCGACACCGCCGGATTAACCTTCATCCTTCAAGAACCATGTCGAATTCTCTTTCCCGAAGTTGCAGTGTTTTTCAGAAACATCAAAGTCAAGCGCCATGGAGCAGTTCTCAAGTCCAAGGTCCAAGGTATCAAAATCAAACTTACAAAGGTTTCAGTTTCTCAACTTCTCCGATTACCAGCTATAGATGAAGATGATGATCTTGGGGAAGAAGAATCAGCCAGAACCTGCTTGTTTTATGGTATTCCTACAGCTGCACAGTACATCAAAAGGTCTGATATGAATGTTGAAGGAAAATTCTTAGTTGATATCATTGGAAAAGTCCTTCTCTGCAGAACAAACTCAATCAGAGACATACCCCTTTATTTCTTTGAAATCATGCGATCAATAGTCTGCAGAAAGAGTTTTCAGTTTGGCATGCTGATCCTAGGCAAAATTAAAGACAACATTAAATCCCCAAATTATGCCAGAATCATATCTCTACTCCTTCATGAGATCAACCCAGAAGTCTTCAGTTTCTCCAAAGGGAGTATTCTTCACCACATGAAGAAAGTCTCCATATCCTCTATACAAAGATGGGAGTTAAAACTGCATAATGCTTCTCAGGCTGCAAAGGTTACAAAAGTCCAAGACATAGAGGACAGGACCCCATCTCCCTCTCCATCTCAGGTCCCCAGCTCCTCTGGTGCACCTTTTGAGAGGGAGCCTGCTCCTTCTGTTCCAGCAAAGTTACCTACTACTTCAGAAGTAACTTCTCCTCCACCTCAGACTCTAGAGGAGATTCCATCTGACCAACAACTTCAAGAAGCTCTCCTCTCTACAGAAGCTACTATCAATGAGATGATAGAAGAATTGACTGCACATGATCTTCCTCCACCTCTATCTCTAAAAGATACCACTGAAATTCCCAAGGACTCCACTCCAGTTCAATCCCCAGCTCATATTCCTTCTCCAGCAAAGTCTCCTGCTACAGACCAAGAGCAGGTTAAGACCATTCTCATTACAGATGAGCAATCCCCTGAGCCAGCTGAAGCTCCCCTCAGGAATTTGAATTTCTCCATCCCCACAGTCACTGATGAAGGGGATGCCCTAATTCCCACTACAAGAGCAGAAAGCTCTATCACCATTACAGAGATAGCCCCATGGAAAGCTCCTCCTCCTCCTCCAGTTACCTCTTCTACTGCTCCTCCTGTTACCTCTGCTGCTTCATCCCATGACTTGATGACTCAAGTTGTCCTTCTGCTCAATAACAGAGATCCTACTTTGATGCTTCACTCAAAGCTGTTACTGATAAAGTCACTGCTCTGGAGACTGAGATGAGCAGAGGATTTGCAGAAATCCAACATAATACTGACCAACTCAAACACCTCTTCCAACTTGGTGGAAAAGCCTTAGATCACACTATCACTAGTGTTGGACAAGTTATGGAACAAGGAGTAACCCTTGCTGGTAATCAAATAGAATTGGACAAAAGATCTGAAGCTTCTAAGATGAAGATCTGTGAAGAGGTTGGTACTTTCAAATATGATGTCATCTCTAAGTTGACTGTAGAAGTCAGAAAGGGGGAGAATTTGGTAAAAGAATATTTAGAAAAATCAGATGCTGCCATGCAAGAGCTATGGAAAGCCAAAATGATAGAAATCCATGATGATGTTTTAGCACAAATTCAAAGTGTCAAATTCTATACCTATGACACTACTGTATGGATGCACAACCAGATTCTGCCTGAGTTTGCTGCTGATCCAAACATCATTCCTCATCATCTCAACCCTCTAGTTGCTGCTGCTCCTGCTCAAGCTCCTCAACCCACCTTCTCTCCAAGGCCTTGAGACTCAGTTGCTCCTCCTGATTCCTACAATCATGGTTGGGAAGATGATCCTGCAGATATCTTCTTTCTAGCTCCTCCTGAGATTCAGACTTCTAAGAAGAAAAGAAAGTATGGTGAAGGTCCCTCTGCCAGCAAGTCCATTCCAGTCTCTGATGTTGATAAGAGGAAAGCTCCAAAATTTGCAGAGATCTGGTCTCCCACCTCTAAGTCCGTCATCTTGGACACTCTCAAACTGGTTATGGACTACCATGAGAGCAGGAATATTCATTACAGTTCCCAGGAATGGGAGTTATATGAGAAATCCATGACTAAGAGAAGATTATATGACTGAGAATTTGGGAGAAATAACCCTACTGCTCCTCCAAGACCTCCCAAGTACTATCCCAAGCCTTACAGCTACCAGAGGAGACAACAAGAGAAGCAAGACAGGCAGCACCACCAAATCTAGCTACAAGAACATATGAGCTATGAAAATGATTGTTGTTGATATGACATTTTTGGATAATCACATTTATATAATTCTAAGTTTTTGATCATATTATCTTGCTCATAGTATTATGCTTTCTTACACTGATTTATCTACTTAGAACTTTTATGTCCATAATTCACCTTAGTGTAAAGGGTTCTGACTTCTACAAATAGGGGGAGATTGTTCGGTATTGTATCCACACTAACCCAGATTTGATGAAGTCATCCTTGAACTAAGATGAATTAAGTTGTATTTGATGCTTTGTTTGAGTTATGTGTTTGCAAGATTCTAATGGGAAGTGTAGACCAATGTCAGTCTACAATGGGTCACCAAACACAGGACCATACAATGTAATCCCTCATTATGTGATCCAAGGTGTTGACTCATGTGTAGCCTCTTTATTGGGATACACTTCATATTCAAGCTTTAGGACTAAGTGGAAAAGACTTGATACTGGTGTCTCCAATGAAGAAGAAAATTTTGTCAAAGAAAATTTCCTAAGTGTTTTACTCGAGTAGTTCTATATCTACTCGAGTAAACAGCTGAGTTTTTACTCGAGTGAAATTACTCTTACTCGAGTAAGAATGACAGATCCCGAGTAGTCCATTTATGTCTCTCGAGTAGTTAAGACAATTACTCGAGTAGATTCCCTCTCTTTCTCGGGTTTACAGAATTTTCTTCTCCAAAAGTTTTCTAAGTAAAATACTCGAGTAGCCATATAGATACTCGAGTAGTTTATATCTTCTGTCTCGAGTAACTGAAAACTGGCTCTTGTGTAATTCATACTTACTCGAGTAGTCTAAGTCATGTACTCGAGTAGTTCTTCTGCTACTCGAGTAGTCCAAAGTTTTTACTCGAGTAAACCAGAATCTTCCTTCTTAAAATTTTTCTATGTCAATTACTCGAGTAGTCATTTTCATATACTCGAGTAGTTCTTACTCTCTCGAGTAGTTCAACTTCACTACTCGAGTAATCCATTATTCCAGTTCAGAAAATTTTCTAAGTCCTTGTCTCGAGTAGTTTCTCTACCACTCGAGTAGTTCATTCTCATCTACTCGAGTAGTATTCCTTATACTCGAGTAGTCCACTCCATCTCTCGTGTAACTACTTAAGTACTCGAGTATGTCATTTTGATACTCGAGTAGCTGATCTCTTTTTCTTCAAATATATACTCGAGTAGTTCTCTTCTTCTTACTCGAGTAGTTTTCTTGTATACTCGAGTAGTTTTCTTCTACCCGCTCGAGTAGTTCTGTAATGTACTCGAGTAATCATTTCTTCACTCGAGTATATTGCTTCAATTTTTCTGAAAATTTTCTTAAGTCCAGATTAACAGAATTCTTAATAAGCCTTGACGTGATTGGTCCACGTGTACCTCATTATGAATTAATTATGGCTGATCTTTGCCAATCCTATATAAAGTCTTATCAAACTGACAAACCCTAAGCAAGGGAGATTATTCAAAAGTTTTGTAGCCGAATTTTCTTAAGTTTTCTGATTTCCTCTCTCTCTCTCTAAGAAACGAAGACCGCCGCCGCCGCTGATTCCCGACCAGCTAGGGTTTCGATTTCAGAGGATTCAGATCAAGAAGGTTTTACAGATTGAGATTGCCGCACCTTTCTTCATCTTCTATTAGATCGATCGTGTGAAGCCAAGAAGATCCAAATCTGATATTTGCCGAGATTTTCTTCACCTCTCTAATAAAGCCGCGAAGCCTAGAAGTAGAAGATCCTGGCCGACAGTTGCAGATCTGAAAAAAGAATTATTGTTTGTATTTCTATACACAATTTATTTCATTCTTGTAGGAGAAATTTCTCCGAGTGTAGGAGCCTTTTTGTCTCCGAGATTGTAGGAAGTTTTATCTTCCGAGTGTAGATCCGTTTTGTGGATCGAGATTGTAGGAACGTTGTTCCGAGGCGTAGGATTGATTTTCAATCCGAGATAGTGGAGTAGCCGAGTCTAGTATATTGCTAGATCGATGAGGGAAAATGGATGTACCCAAGGTTGGGGAACCACTGTAAATCTTGTCTCGTCTGTGATTGATTGGTAGATTGTTCTGTGCATTGGTTTGAAATTTTTATTCCGCAAAAAGACGCACATATCACCTATTCACCCCCCTCTAGGTGATTTAGGTAGGCAACTAAACTTTCAACCCAGTCCGCATACCTTGCAGACTGCTCCAGTCCGCAAGCCGAGTCCTAGCCTTGTTACCAAGACACCTTCCGGAATCAGCGGACTCCAGGTCCAGTCTGCTTATACAGCAAACTTCCAGTCCGCATATACTGTAGACTACTCCACTCCGCATATACCAAGTCCACAGCCACGCCAACAAGGCAACTGTCGGACTCAGCGGACACCTGGCTTCAGTCCGCACATCCCGAGCCCACAGCTTTGCCACAAAGGTCCTGCCAGACTTAGCAGACACCCGGAATCAGTCCGCCTATAGTTGTGGACACAACCGCCAGTCCGCTCATCCCCAAACTCACAACCAAGGCAAATGCACTTCTGCCGAGCTGGGCGGACTGAGAAGCAGTCCGCACTCCACTACGTGATTTCCGCGGACTGAGACAAACATGGACTTGGTTCAGACCCAACCAATTCCACTCCACTGGCCACAAGGGCCAGTCCGCACTTACTGGCGGACACTGGATCCAGTCCGCCTGTCCCGACGAACTCCAGTATCAGTCCGCACTGACTGGCGGTCTCCGCGGATTCCACTTGTCGCTGCACCAGAGCAAGACCAAGGAAACTGCCAAACCGGTCTGCCGAGCTCCAGTTCTTCTGTCCGCTTCATGCCGGACTCTGCGGCTAGAGTTTCTATCAGCCCGGTTACTTCCTGGGATCCAACTGCCTGCTGAGCACAAGCCGACCTGGCTAACCGCACTGATGTCCACGTAGTCTGCGCGAATAGACCGCGCAGGCCACTATAGAGAAAACCGTCTGCCACATCCCTACCGACTTAGCAGTCCGCCAACCCTGTCCGCGTAGTCCGCGCAGATAGGTCCAAGTGCTCCATTCACCCACTTTCACTCCACAAATTTCAACACCCCCCTTGAAGTGAGAAGTGGTGAATAACTCCAGCAGCTCCCGTAACCTTGCACCTGTTCCCTCCGATAGCATCTACGAAGAAATGTCCAAGACATAGTCCTCGCCCCGCATATCATGGACCATGAGGGAGCTGATGGGTTTCTCTAACATTCCCAAAAGGATGGCACAATGCTTGTGCACGCAGCGGAAAAGAAAAACATCAAGAAAAACCCAAAGAGATGTGGATCGGGCCATGAACGTTGAATCAAGAAGTTAGCAAAACAAGTAGGCAAAAATTACCTCGGTGGCGTTGAGTCACAACTCAACGAAGATGCTCCAAACTTTGTCTTCTTGCTAGTGGCGAGTTCTACGTGGAATAATATCCACGTTTCTGCAGAAGTCCACACGAGCGGGAGAACGCCGAGCTTTCCGTCGCACGGAAGATCGGGAAGAACGATGACCGCACCTTGCTATTCCACGGACTGCTAGGTCCGCGCCAGGAAGAGCAGCACCAGCGACAGTCGCCGGAGATGAAGAGGTCGACGGAGCGAACACGGCGGCGGCGGAACCCTTCCGTTGGCGGCGGGATTTGGGATCGGCGGAACGATCGCGGAACGAAACTCTTCCGTCGCGGGTTTCGATCTGCTACAGGAGAAAATCGCGAGCCTTAACCCGAAAACCCTAAGTGTTGTATTTATACCAAGGTATAAATAAACCTAGGCTTATCGCTATCCGCAGACCACCCAAGAATAAGATTCAGAATCGGCGAGTATCAATCGGCGAGAGTCGGCGAGAATCGGCGAGAATCGATCAGCGAGCATCACCATGGATCGACGAGAATCAGAGTACAATACTCGACGATTCTCGCCGATCGTCGAGCCTCACTTGACGATACACGTCGAATCTCGTTGACCGTCGAGCCGCGGTCGACGATACATGTCGAAGTCGTCGATCGTCGAGAATCAGCATATTGATTCTCGACGATTCTCGTCGATCGGCGAGAATCAGAGAGACGATTCTCGCCGATCGGCGGGAATCAGAAGACGATTCTCGACGAATGTTATCGACCCTCGGACGACAATCCTTACCAGACCTCCAAGGCAACATTTGCCCAACCCGACGATCCTTTAAGGCAACACTTTGCCCACAACCCCATTCAGGTCGGTGATTGGCAACCTTTACCAACATAGTCAATTATCCAACTCCTCCACATCTCTTATTATGTGCGACCCTGCAGGCTCATATCGCGTTGGCAGTGAGATTACATGTTTGATCACTTCCAGATCACAATGGTAACTCCAACAGACTCCCACTTGATCTCGAAAGTATCAAAGCAAAAACCTCACAAACAATGAGCGGCATCTAGCAATGCATCATTGCTCCCCAAGCAATAAGAGTTCATAACTCATAAGCCTTTATGACCAATGTATCAGCGTTGTCTTTGTCCCTTTGTCCCTTACATCCGGAAAGAACTAGAGGCATGGACCGTGTCACCCTCGTAATAGCTCAATCCAAGTTTCTTGATCCAGGACGGACTTCCAGAGAATGGTGAGTCCAATATCACATATTGACTCAACCAAGCATGGCCATGCATTTCTCAGTCCAGTTCCATCAAGGGGCCCATGGATGCAACTCCTGTCATACAGGAGGACAAATCCCACATCTGCTCACACACAAACATCCAAATGATTCGTAACATGCCCAACAACCACCCTTATCATCAACCTTTCTCAAGGAAGACTTTAGATGGCATCAAAGCACGCTCTTCCTCACTTGATGAATGTTGTGACTTCAGGTCAAAGGATCACAACACCATTGTCAATTGAGACCTACTCGTGACACGATTGGATGACAATCCACAGAGTAGTCTCAGGTTGGGTCTGTCCAGTACAACTTGTTCACTAACAAGTACCCACGTGATGACTTGATATCACAATATCATGACCTGTGAGAACCGGTCATCAGTCAACACACGTGCTAGTCTCCGTGTACCATCATCACCCTTAGCTTCTATGATGATACTCGACCAGGGACCTTTAAGAATGAAGCTTCAAATAAATCATGGGCTCTCACATTCAAGTCACGTACTTGATGTCCCATGGAAGCGAACATTCTAAGGGTATCTATTATGTTAACATTTAACTATCATATAGAAAAAGACATAATAAAAGAACGTGCCATTAATTATAAGAGAAAAATTAGGTACACAGTTCATCATATGAACAAACAGCCAACAAAATACAAGATTACATGCAACCCACAAGATTCTCGCTAGAGTTGATCATTTAGGTATCGTATACCCATCGATCTAGTATGACCATCATGCTTTCTCTGCGCGAGAGGCTTTGTCAGTGGATCCGCAATATTCTCCTCAGTCGGCACTCTGCAAATGTTTACATCTCCTCGTTCGACAATCTCACGAATAAGATGAAACCGCCGAAGTATGTGCTTGGAGCGCTGATGAGATCTAGGTTCCTTAGATTGTGCAATTGCACCATTGTTATCACAGTAGAGAACTACGGGACCAACAATGCTAGGAACTACATCAAGCTCGCCGATGAATTTCCTAATCCATACAGCCTCCTTCGCCGCATTAGCTGCTGCGATATACCCGGCCTATGTTGTAGAATCAGCAACTGTCTCTTGCTTGGAACTCTTCCAGCTCACAGCTCCTCCATTCAGGCAAAACACAAAACCTGACTGAGACTTGGAGTCGTCTCTATCAGTTTGGAAGCTAGCATCTGTGTAACCACTTACAACGAGCTCTTCCTCTCCACCATACACCAAGAACACATCCTTAGTCCTTCTCAAGTACTTCAGGATATTCTTGACTGCAATCCAGTGACACTCACCGGGGTCTGACTGATACCTGCTAGTCATGCTCAAAGCAAAGGAGACATCGGGCCGAGTACATAACATCGCGTACATGATTGATCCAATTGCCGAAGCATATGGAATCAACTTCATGCGGTCCTTATCTTCACAAGATTTTGGACACTGGTCCTTAGAGAGATTCACACCACGAGACATGGGCAAAAATCCTTTCTTGGACTCGAGCATGTTGAACCGCTTCAACACCTTTTCGATGTACGTACTCTGGGTCAAACCCAGCAACTTCTTCGATCTATCTCTATAGATCTTAATACCGAGTATATAAGTCGCTTCACCCAAATCCTTCATTGAAAAGCAGTTCCCTAGGTTGTTCTTAACAACTTTCAGGGTAGGAATGTCATTCCCAATCAACAGTATGTCATCTACATACAATATCAGGAAGACAACAATGCTCCCACTGATTCGCTTGTAAACACAAGGGTCATCTTCATTCTTGATGAAACCAAACTCTTTGATTTTCTCATCAAAACGAAGATTTCAACTTCGAGAGGCCTGTTTCAGTCCATAAATGGACTTATTCAGCTTGCATATTTTAGTGGCTTCATCTGGGGATACAAAACCCTCGGGTTGTGTCATATACACTTCCTCAAGGAGGTTTTGATTAAGGAAAGCCGTTTTGACATCCATCTGCCAGATCTCGTAGTCATAATACGCATCAATAGCAAGTAATATCCTAATGGACTTCACCATAGCAACAGGGGAAAAGGTCTCATCATAGTCAATACCATGAATTTGCTTGAAACCCTTAGCCACCAGTCGCCCTTTGAATGTCTGTAAATTCCCATCCATGTCGGTCTTCTTCTTGAAGACCCACTTGCACCCTATGGGTCGTACCCCTTCAGGTGGTTCCACCAAGTTCCAAACTTGGTTTGCATACATGGAGTCCATTTCGGATTTCATAGCCTCAAGCCATTTGTCGGAGTCCGGTCCATTCATAGCCTCTTGGTAGGTTGCTGGTTCATCATCATGATCCATAAGCAACACATTACCTATTTGAGACACGAGAAATCCATATCTCTCAGGCTCAAACCTCGGTCTACCAGATCTACGTAGGACTTGTGTTCCCTAAGCAGGTTCTCTAGCTACAACATCTTGTAGTCCTGTCTCAGAATCCAATTCCGGTTCATTCATTACATGTGGTTCTTGAACTTCTTCAAGCTCCACCTTTTCAGTCTTTCTTGATAAGAACTCTTTCTCCAAGAAGACACCAGTCCTTGCGACAAACACTTTGCCATCAGACGGTAGGTAAAAGTAATACCCTTTCGTTTCCTTAGGATATCCCACCAGTTAACATTTATCCGATTTGGGTTCCAGCTTGTCATGCATTTGACGTCTCATGTATGCCTCACAGCCCCAAATTTTAATGAACGACATACTAGGACGCTTCCCAGTCCATATCTCATATGGTGTCTTCAGAACCGTTTTCGTTGGAGCGCGATTCAATGTCATTGCAGCAGTCTCTAAAGCAAAACCCCAAAAGGAAACAGGCAAGTCTGCATGACTCATCATCGAACGTACCATGTCTAACAGAGTACGATTTCTCCTCTCAGACACACCATTATGTTGTGGTGTTATAGGTGGAGTGAGCTGTGATACAATACCACACTCTTTCAGATGATCACGGAACTCATAACTCAGGTATTCGCCACCTCGATCAGATCGGAGTGCTTTAACCCTTTTACCCAACTGGTTTTCTACTTCATTCTTGAACTCTTTGAACTTTTCAAAGGTCTCGGATTTGCACTTCATAAGATACACATATCCGTATCTACTGAAATCATCAGTAAATGTAACAAAGTAGAAATACCCACCTCTAGCCATGGAACTCATGGGTCCGCATACATCACTATGTACAACACCCAAGAGATCCTCAGCCCTCTCAGTATAACCAGTGAAAGGAGCTTTAGTCATCTTGCCTAACACACAAGACTCGCATCGCTCAAATGATTCATAATCAAATGAGTCAAAAAGTCCATCTCTATGGAGCTTGGATATGCGCTTCTCGTTGATATGGCCAAAACGACAATGCTAGAGATACGTAGGGTTTGAGTCATTTGTTCTTAGTCTTTTATTATTTTCTACATTACAGATCAGATGGTCCAAGTTCAAAGCATAAAGACCATTAAACAATTGGGCTACAACATAACAAACATCATTCTTAAATATAGAACAACAATTGTTCTTAATTATAAAAGAAAATCCAATCATGTCCAAACATGAAATAGATATAATGTTTCTAGTTATGGCCGGAACAAAATAACAGTTATCTAGTTCTATTACAAGCCCACTGGGCAAAGAAAGACGATAAACCCCTACGACTACAGCAGCAACTCTTGCTCCATTGCCGACGCGGAGGTCCACCTCCCCTTTACTCAGCAATCTTCTCCTTCCCAGTTCCTGCACATTTGTACAAATGTGAGAACCACATCCGGTATCCAATACCCAAGATGAAGGAGCAGAAAGGTTTATCTCTATAACGTTAACATTTGAAGCGGAAGTCATACCTCCCCTCAATTTCTGCAGACCCTCAATGTACGAAGGACAGTTCCTCCTCCAATGACCAGCCTTGCCACAGTGGTGGCATTTCCCTTCCTTCACCGTGCTTTTCTTTTTCATCAATGAAGAAGACTTGGGCTCAAGGTATGACTTAGGTCCCACCTTCGTCTTCTTAGAGCCCTTGGCCTTGCCCTTGCCCTTATGCACCATCAGTATGGGGCTGGCAGGCTTGGCCTTCTTCATATTGATTTTGGCAGTTCTCAACATGCCTAGGAGTTCGGGCAGTGTCTTGTCTATTTCATTCATGTTGTAGTTCAAGATGAACTGCTCATAACTGTCCGACAACGATTGCAGGATCAGATCCGTGGCCAACTCTTGACCAAGAGGAAAACCCAGCCTTTCAAGGTTCTCGATATACCCAATCATCTTGAGTACGTGAGTCCCTACTGAGTCTCGAACTCCCATCTTGCACTGAAACAACGCTTTTGTGATGTCGAACCTCTCTTGACGAGCCTGCCCTTGAAACATTTTCTTGAGATGCTCGTCAATCTCCTTGCACCCCATGTTCTCATGTTGCTTCTGAAGCTCAGAGCTCATAGTGGCAAGCATAAGGCATTCGACATCTAAAGCATCGTCAATATACTTCTTATAAGTATCTTTCTCAGCACGGGAAGAGTTCCCGGTCGGCACCTCGGGGGCTTCTTCTTCCAAGACATAGAGCTTTCGCTCTTGCCTGAGAACAATTCTCAGGTTCCTGTACCAGTCCATGTAATTTGTCCCACTGAGCTTATCCTTCTCAAGGATGGCTCTCAGAGACAACGTGGAGTGTGAAACACTTGCCATGGAATTCTACAAGAATTTATGCAGAATAAAATCAGTACCAAAATTTCAAATACAATTTATTTTAATTTGGACTTCAATTAAAATACTCCCACTATTTTATTCGAAATGATAGCCCTCACTAACAATTCGGAGAGTTCATGCGAGCTACTCTCTTAGTGGACAAGATCCGTATTTCACCAACACTATGAGTCCGCTTTGGCGTTCCTCTCACGATGCGGTTATTTAGGTAGGCAACGCTTGCCAATTGCATCTTCATGCAATTCTTGTATGGTTGGTGAATAACTCCTTATTCGCATCCATCATATGGTGCATGCCAACCCTATGCCTCTAGGCACTCAACCTTTGAGGTCACCTAGTTAAGTATGACCCGATGTCGACAGTGGGATATCACAATTATCCGCTCGCACCCTTACCAAGATAGATTAATGCACCTTGCTTTGGCAAGCCCACACTTCATCGATCGAGGCAGGAAGAGTGTCATCCATCGGAAGGCATCCGAACACTTAATATTAGATGAAGGGATTTTCATTTATAGGTTAACAATTAACCATGATCAACATTTGATCAATGTGCACATCCAAAGAAAAACAATTCTAAACCACATGCATCCCTTATGTGCACATCCTAACACCATCAACATTTGATAGAAGGAAGGGCTAAATCTGAACATCCGGAAACTTCCAAATCCTCAGATTTACATGCATTGGACAAAGGCAAAGACAACTCAACTTAAAGCAGTAGACAAGCTCATCTCTCTTTGTTGGATTCAAAATCCAAAACAAAATCGAGGGATGGTTACTGCTAAGGAGATCACAATTTCTAACAATTAGAAATTCCCACGCAATTCCAGACGTTCTTGGCAGGGTACCAAGACTAAATCTAGACATTTAGAACACTTCTAAATCCCTAGGTTTACATGCACTGGAATAACAAACTTCCAATACAACGATCATGGCCGAACCTCCCTCTGATACCACTGATGGGTTTCTCTATTAGGATGGCACAACGCTTGTGCACGCAGCGGAAAAGAAAAACATCAAGAAAACCCCAAAGAGATGTGGATCGGGCCATGAACGTTGAATCAAGAAGTTAGCAAAACAAGTAGGCAAAAATTACCTCGGTGGCGTTGAGTCACAACTCAACGAAGATGCTCCAAACTTTGTCTTCTTGCTAGTGGCGAGTTCTACGTGGAATAATATCCACGTTTCTGCAGAAGTCCACACGAGCGGGAGAACGCCGAGCTTTCCGTCGCACGGAAGATCGGGAAGAACGATGACCGCACCTTGCTATTCCACGGACTGCTAGGTCCGCGCCAGGAAGAGCAGCACCAGCGACAGTCGCCAGAGATGAAGAGGTCGACGGAGCGAACACGGCGGCGGCGGAACCCTTCCGTCAGCGGCGGGATTCGGGATCGGCGGAACGATCGCGGAACGGAACTCTTCCGTCGCGGGTTTCGATCTGCTACAGGATAAAATCGCGAGCCTTAACCCGAAAACCCTAAGTGTTGTATTTATACCAAAGGTATAAATAAACCTAGGCTTATCGCTATCCGCAGACCACCCAAGAATAAGATCCAGAATCGGCGAGTATCAATCGGCGAGAGTCGGCGAGAATCGGCGAGAATCGATCAGCGAGCATCACCATGGATCGGCGAGAATCAGAGTACAATACTCGACGATTCTCGCCGATCGTCGAGCCTCACTTGACGATACACGTCGAATCTCGTCGACCGTCGAGCCGCGGTCGACGATACATGTCGAAGTCGTCGATCGTCGAGAATCAGCATATTGATTCTCGACGATTCTCGTCGATCGGCGAGAATCAGAGAGACGATTCTCGCCGATCGGCGGGAATCAGAAGACGATTCTCGACGAATGTTATCGACCCTCGGACGACAATCCTTACCAGCCCTCCAAGGCAACCTTTGCCCAACCCGACGATCCTTTAAGGCAACACTTTGCCCACAACCTCATTCAGGTCGGTGATTGGCAACCTTTACCAACACAGTCAATTATCCAACTCCTCCACATCTCTTATGTGCGACCCTGCAGGCTCATATCGCGTTGGCAGTGAGATTACATGTTTGATCACTTCCAGATCACAATGGTAACTCCAACAGGAGCCCTCCAACATCTCCCAAAAGGAGTCATGCTTCCCTCTGCCTTCTTCAGCTTCAACCTCCACTCATGCATCACAGGAGTATCACCAACTACCTTGGGCACAAAAGCCCAAGCCTCGTTACCTCTGAGAGAAGTCATCTCTTCAGCCTTGGTGTCTACCACCTCCTTGATTCTAGTGGGGTCATCACAGCCGGAAGATACTTGCTCGACCTGAGGGCTAGCCAGGAAACATGGGATCAAGCCCGCCGTATTCCCTTCATTATATTGAGCTGGTGGCTTACTGATGCTATTCAATCTCCGAAGAACCTGATCACGGCTAACCACCTCCGCTACTCCTGAACCAGCTCCATTCCCGGGCAAACCCGGAATAATGCTCCCCTTGCTCCCTGAATAAGACGCCTCCTCACTAGAACCAGGAGAACCTGGAGCAACGCTCCCCCTGCTACCTGAACCAGAAGACTCCCCTCTTGAACAAGAACTGCCTGGGACATCGCTCCCCCTGCTTCCTGAACCAGAAGCCTCCGTATTCGAGCCAGAAGTACCTGGAGCATCGCTCCCCCTACTTCCTGACCCTGACGCCTTTGCTCCGGAGCTAGAACAACCTGGAGCTCCTGGTGACTCAGGCAACTCCATATGAACCTTAGCAGCAACATCCTTCAGCCCACCATCTGACCTGCTCATCTCTAGCTCCACATGAGAGCTACCCCAATACGGTATCAACTCATCGAAGACAATGTATCTCGACACGATGAGTGTCTTCATCGCAGGATCCATACACCTCCATCTTCTCCTCTGCTCATAATACCCTACAAAGACTAGCTTTGTCTTGAGAGAACCCGGAGAGTGTATGTAGCAGATAGATACAAACACCCGTAGGTGCTTCACACTGGGCTTTACTCCGAACATCAGCTCATAAGGAGTCTTCACATAGATCAGACTAAGAGGCATCCGATTGATGACATGAGCAGCACAGGCCATCCATTCCCCCCAAAGAGCCTTAGGAATGCCTTTACTCTGATGCCAATACTTGCAGGTCTCCGTTAACCAACGGATCATCCGAGCTGCAATACTGCCTTGCTGTGAAGTATATCCACAAGAAAGCTCCTTCCGGATCCCTTGCTTCCTATAAAAGTTAGAGAACTCGGTTTAGTCAAACTCACCACTGATGCTTGTCCTTAACTTCTTGATCCTCAAGCCAAGCTGGCCTTCCACAAGCTTCTTAAACTCCACAAATAAGTGCATCATGTTGGACTTCTTCTTCATGAAGTATACCCAAGTATACCTTGAATAGTCATCAACCAATATCAGCATGAACATGCTTCCTCCAAGACTGGCGGTGACGGTTGGTCCAACCAGAGCATAATGGACAACTACCAACGGTGCTTTACATCTAGATTGTGCCTTATCAACCATGAAGTGATAAGCTTCACTTTGCTGACATCCCGCACACTCCTGACCATCACCATAGGATGTCAATCTAGGCAATCCTCTTACGAGTCTTCTTACTGCCATAGCTTTCAGCTTGTCCATCCCTATATGCCCCAGTCTTTCATGCCAGATAGCTGCACTATCACTGGCCTTCATCTGATCAGCACCAGAACTTGTTGAAGACCCAACAAAGTTCTTCTCCTTGCCTTCAACATGAGCTACGTTCACCGAGAGCATGGTAACCTTGCACTCCTTCCTGAGATGACCATGTTGCTTGCATTTATAGCACCTTGGTCCTTCCTTCCTCTTCCCATCACGCCTAGGAGAAACACTCCTCTCTTGCTGATATGAAGTAGAAGGACCATCCTCTGCAGCAACCCTCACCTCCTTCCTGAACAACCCATCAAGGGAATTCCAAACCTCCGCAGCTGACCGACATCTACTGATGTGGTCCAAGAGCTCCGATGAGATCACCTGCTTGAGAATAGACTCCGCTTTTGCATTTGTCTCCTTCCAAGCTCTCATCTCTTCAACATTGCCAGCAGTAGCCTCTTATCTTTCTGCTCCGCATACAACCTCCCAAAGTCCTCGCCAAGAAGAAAGCTCTCCATACAAGACTTCCACCTATCAAAGTTCGTCTCTGTAAGGAGATCAATTCCAAGACAACTTTCATCTTCCATTGCCATGGTTCTACCACTGGTTCCCTCTTCAAGGAGTAACAACCACTTCAGTTGATCGCTGCTTATCCACTCCAATCCAGCTTCGAGACCAAGTTCACTGCTCAAGCAACTAAACCTGGCTCTGATACTATGTTAAAATTCAACAACCTGGCACTACTACCACGTTGAATTTTCTCCAGGTGGTCAGCAGGATAGCTTAAAGCCAAATTAATATTCTTAGAACTATCCAGTTCACACCTTGATCACGTGGAAACTTCCCTGGACCTTGAAGTGAGTAGAAGTTAACTCAACTGAAGTGAATCAACCACCAAACACATGCAGCACAAGCGTCTTTATTGATTCACAACTAACTTCTTTACACAACGAGACATACGTGGCGAGACATGCTTCACCAAACAACACCCAAGGGAAAGCAGAGACTACAAAAACAAGACAAGAGAAACAAGTCGTGCGTACTCAACTACAAGCTGGCGGTCTACTACTGTGGAGTCCGCTCAGTCCGCCAGGTCGCCACACCGCAACCCAAGCCGTGCAGACTACCCCTTATTCCAATGCTTGCTCTAGCCGCCGATCTACAAGCCGCCTGACCGCGAGGTCGCCTAGCCGCCAGACCGCACAAGCGGCGATGCCGAATAGAACAGTCCGCCTGAAGCAGGCGACTTCTTGAACCCCGAACCAAGTTGCCAAAGAGAAGACTGTCTGGTCACTGTCTGCGACCTGCTGTTTTCTTCATGTTGCTTAACAACAAAGTCCGCACTGTCCCTGACAGCAATCAGAGCCAAGTCCTGGCTTTCCAGCGCTATCCGCATAACCTGCACAGCATACCCGGTCAACTTAATCAAACCGCGCGGACACCAAAAGGCAGTCCGCAGCAACCTGTGCGGGCTCAAGTTACTGTTCACTTACGCATGGAGGTTCACCCTTCTCCTGATGTGATATGGGTCCTATTTATAGGCACGATGATGAGTGTGATCACCACCCAAGCCGATAGGTTTACCGCCACATCCCGCAGCAAGAACATGTGTATCCGCAAGACCCGCGGACACACTCCAGTCCACCGCTACCTGTGTAGGATAGTCAATCTGCCATTGCTTCTCCAAGGCCGGACAACAACACTAGTCCGCCTTGCCGCATGGCCAAGCCAAGACCACTACAGCCGGACTCCGCCGCAACAGTTCGCTAATCCGCGAACATAGCGCTTCAGTCCGCCAATCCCGAGCCCACGGCTTCGCCACCAAAGCAACTACCGGACTTAGGCGGACACGCTGATCCAGTACGCACACTGCAGACAACCCAGTCCGAATACCTTGCAGACTACTCCAGTCCGCAAGCCGAGTCCTAGCCTTGTTACCAAGACACCTTCCGGACTCAGCGGACTACAGCTCCAGTCTGCTTACACAGCAAACTTCCAGTCCGCATATACCGCAGACTACTCCAGTCTGCATATACCAAGTCCATAGCCACGCCAGGAAGGTAGCTGTCGGACTCAGCGGACACCTGGCTTCAGTCCGTACATCCCGAGCCCACAGCTTTGCCACAAAGGTCCGGCCGGACTCAGCGGACACCCGGAATCACTCCGCCCACAGTTCCAGACACAACCGCCAGTCCGCTCATCCCCAAACTTGTAACCAAGGCAAATGCACTTCTGTCGAGCTGGGCGGACTGAGAAGCAGTCCGCACTCCACTTTGTGATTTCCCCAGACTGAGCCAAACATGGACTTGGTTCAGACCCAACCAAGTCCACTCCACTGGCCACAAGGGCCAGTCCGCACTTACTGGCGGACACTGGATCCAGTCTGCCTGTCCCGGCGAACTCCAGTGTCAGTCCGCACTGACTGTCGGTCTCCACGGCTTCCACTTGCCGCTGCACCAGAGCAAGACCAAGGAAACTGCCAAACCGGTCTGCCGAGCTCCAGTTCTTCAGTCCGCTTCATGCCGGACTCCGCGGCTAGAGTTTCTATCCACCCGGTTACTTCCTGGGATCCAACTGCCTGCTGAGCACAAGCCGACCTGGCTAACCGCCACTACTGTTCGCGTAGTCCGCGCGAACAGACCGCCCAGGCCGCTACAGAGCAAACCGTCTGCCACATCCCTGCCGACATAGCAGTCCGCCAACCCTGTCCGCGTAGTCCGCGCGGATAGGTCCAAGTGCTCCATTCACCCACTTTCACTTCACAAATTTCAACACGAGCCCCTTCCGGGGCTCCCGCAGCGGCAGTTTGAGACCGGGCCAGCCCGCTCTTCTATATCGACCCGACCGCCAGCCTGCCTCGACAGAGGCACAGGCAGGTCGCGGCGGTCTGGCTCGCACTCACCCAAAAGGAGACGACGAGCTGCAGGAGCCAGGTCGCACTCACCCCTGGGTGCGAAGAGCAGTGGCGAGCTGACCTCCGAGTCCGTGGGACTTGCATAGTGGGGCCCAAGGATAAAATTACCTGGATGCCCCTCCCAAGGGTGCAAATAGCTTGTTAGAACAGTAGAGTTGCACTGTTGGCAGACCAAGTTGGGCTGCACATAGCTGTTCAGAATAACAAAGGTTGGCTATTTGCAGGCCATTCTCAAAATTCTATAAATAAGACCCAAGGGGCACCTCAGAAAGCAGGCTTTCATTTTCACTTGCTCCTTAGTCTTTTAGCGCTTTCTGAGGTAGCCTTAGCTCGGCCTTTGGCTAAGGAGGGGAAGCTCTCTAAGATCTTCCAGGTGTGTGGTGGGTCCTCCTCGCCGAGCCCTTGGGTCCTATTCACTTTGGTCTCTTTGTTGTTTTGCTTGCAGGAGAGAAGTAGGTGAGCGATCACCCCTTTTCCCAAGGGTGCACTCCACGAGAGGCCGAGTTTTCGGTTTCAACACTAACGAACATGTCAGAATACTCTCACCTACGGGGTCATCCTCAAAATCTAGAGATAGTATATCAACATCAGCATCCTCAGGGGTATCAGTCACTATCTCTAGGGGCTTAGATGTCGAGGCTAACGGAGGCATAACCCTAGTGGTAACATCTATTGAGTCCACAACACAAGACCTATTAGGAGAGGTTTTCCTAATGGGGGGTGGTGGTCCTATTACGGCCTTTCCGGTCTGACACGAGTGAACTTTATTCCTAGGAAGGTGATGCTTCTCAATTTCTAATGTCGTATTAAAAGTGGTGTCTAGATCGGTGTGACAATAATGCAGTAATTTACCCTGGATGTAGGGGTTTAATCCCTTACGAAACCTAGAGAGGGTGATCTCTGGCAACTCCTTCACACCACTTCTAACCATCATATCCTTGAAAAGACGCATATAATCTGAGACCGACTTGTTCCCTTGTTTAAGGTTAGTCAAATCATCAGTTATCTGTCGCTTGGTCTGGGCGTTTGGTTTATAATCATTCCTAAAGGTAGGTATGGATCTAGTGCCAAAACTATACTCACTCATAGGCTTGGTGTTAGCATGGCGAAGGTAGGCCGAATCAAATCGATCTGAAAGCAGCTTACGCATTTGCGTCCAAGAATGTGTTTTGCTACCAACACGAAGCTCTTCGTTGTACCAGAATATGCGGGCTTGACCTATTAATCATATATGGACGATGTTCACTTGTTGGTGGTCATCCCATTCGTGACAATCAAAGTAAATATCTATCCACTTAAGGCAGTCCCTAAATTTTTGTGAATTCTCATACCCATCATACGTTTGTATCCCATTCTCAGTGTGAGAATTTGTGTGGGGACGGTTGGAAGGCAAAGATGGGGTGTGTTTAGACATGGCTTTATCATACTAATAGTCTAAAAGGGAAACATTAACATCAAATGCCATGTTCAGTGAGAACCGGAGAGAAACTCACCCGGAACTGGTGCACAAGCAATGAATGAATAACCTGACCCTTTTTTATTTTTAAAGATGCAATTGTTCTCGCTAATTACTTAAGGTAATAGATCGTTTTTTTATTTTCTTTTTGTAAATAATATGAAGATTATTAAATTTTTTTTTGATTTTTTTGCCGAAATAATAAAAATATAGGACGCTATTTGTAGACCAACAATTAAATTTTATAACGACTTAATAAAAATAATGGCTTAATAAAAAAATAATTTTTTTTGGTTTTCTTACTAAGAAGATGATGGAGAATTTCCAGAATTTTATTTTTTTGAATTTTGAGAAAAACTGAAAATTTTAGGCCGCTATTTGCAGACCAAATTTTTTAAAATTATTTTATTATGTTGTGCAACGAAACAGGCAAGTGCGTGTCGGTGCTCAAAGCAAAAGGGGGAGGAGCCAATTAGGAAATTGACGTGAACCTCCCTCTGATACCAAATTGATGCAGGTCTGCACGTTTGACAACGAATAAATCCACAGACTAGCACGTATACCTCTCTTCGATCCAAATCCTATACTCATACAATCGTTCTACGCAACACCACGTTAATTAATTCTATCAATTATATGTAGCGTACGGGTAGCCAAACCGATTAGGATCGAATAGAGGCGATAAGCCAATATTCATTCCGGCTAAAAGGACCAACCCGGTCCGATCAAGCGAAGGCTGTACTAAAAGAGATCTACCAAAAATAACGATTCGGAAACGGTAGACCCCTCCCAACAAAAGAAAATGAAGGTTCGCCAAACCTGTCAAATATAAATGAAAATTAGATGAAACACAAAGATCAATCGAGAGAAAACCACGAAATTTCAATGCTTTCAAAATTACGCTAAAGTAAACCACCACAAGAATTAATCTAAGAGGGAAAATCACAAAAAGTAGAAATATTTTCGTTACCCAATCGGAATGGATGATTCTGATTGTCTCTACTTGGATCGTTCTTCAATGGCTCTGTCGGGCGAGCAGGCCGCGTGCGCAGGTTGCGCGGGGTTTGCGGCTTGAAGGTGCCACCCCCTTGATATGCTTGCGCGGGTGTCCTCTTTCGCGTGCTACTTGGGCCGCGTGCGCCTAGACGTGCGACTCCAAGTCTTTATCTTTTGGGCTGACATTTTACTTTTTGTTGTGCGCAGGTTTCGATGCGCTCTTCTGGCTCGTTGAGCCTGTGCTCCTCTTTGACCGATGTTGGTGTTGATATCTGGCGGGCGAAGTACGGGCTTCCTGCTTGTTTGGAAGTGAGGATCCCAAGTCCCGAGGAGCGGGTTCAGAATCCTCCTCATGGTTGGCTGACGATCTGCGAAGTCTCCCTGAGGTCCGGCATCCGTTTTCTGCCCTGCGAGGAGGTGATTGAGACCTTGAAATTTTGCGGAGTGCCTATCTCTCAATTTGTTCCATCTGGAATTGCCCGAATTATTGGCTTAGTCGCCTTCTTCCGCGAGCATGGTGGCCGGTTTTCCTTAGACCAGTTCCGAGATTGGTGCGATGTACGCTCTGATGGTAGCGAGCGGATGGAGGTACGCAGCAACAAGAGTTGGTTGGAATTCGAAGTCCGAAAGGACCGTCGTCATGGCAACACTTTGTTTGGATATGTCAAGAATTCATGGGGTCTTCCTGAGGTGTGGGACGCGCTTCCCGATCGCTGCTGCCGTGTGAGGGGGAAGGAGTGGGACTTTTCTCTGGTGCTTGGATTTCTTGAGCCTCGCGAGCTGGCCAACCGTCTTTTCAACATTTATGTTTATGTGGAGGAAAAGCAGTTGGTGCGATGTGGTATCTCGGTGGATTCAGTTTGGCCAGCGGAGACTTCTCAAGGAGGGGGTCGTAAGAGGAAAGTGGTGACGGCCCCTCCTGGTGACCCTGATATTGTGGTGGCAGTGGTAACTTCTGACATTTGTCAAGATTCGATTCCTGAGGTGCAGATACTTGCTTCCCCAGTTCCTCAGGTGTCTGCTGGTAAAGTAGCTCCACAGATGTCCTCTTCCTTGAGGGCGATGAGCGATGTGGTAAGGGTTTGACTTGTCCCCAAGGCTTTTTCCCTTGTTTTTTCTTGCTGATAGAGGCTAACTTCGATTTCTTTTTTATGCAGATAGAGACCCAAGCGCAAATTGCAGTGACCTGGAATGATCATTACGTGAGTCTGAAGGATGGGTACCTTACTCTTCAGGAGATGCTTCAGTCGACGATGAGTTCGCTTGCCTCCTTGAGGGAGGAACACGACCGGGACATCACGCGGTTCCGCCGGGTTGGTTCGAAGCTGAAGTCTGAGCTAGAGGATGCACGCGCGGCCTTGGAATTGTAGAAGACTTTGGTGGAGAGTACCACTCAGATGTTGAAGCATTCGAAGGAGGAGACTTCAGGCTTGGGAACCCAGTTACTGGCAGCGTGGGAGGAGGTCTCGGGCCTTGAGACTCAGTATCGAGCGGCGAAGGCACAGGTGGAGATGCTGTCCTCTGATGACCATGCGTCAGAGCTGAAGGCTGAAGGGCTTGCAGAGTACTTGGAGTCACTGGACTACATGCGAGACTGTAGCCTGATTGCGGAGGAGGTTCGTGATGATATTTGGTCGTAAGTACTCAATACGACCGTCGGAGAACGTAGGTGCTCAATCCGGGTGTCGGAGAACGTACATGCTCAATCCGGGTGCAATCGCGAGGGGGGAAGGCCCTGATGATGGCCTGAAGAGTGACGTAGGAGAATGTAAGTACTCAATCTGACCGTCAGAGAATGTAGGTGCTCAATCTGGGTACCGGAGAACGTAAGTGCTCAATTCGGGTGCAATCGCGAGGGGGGGCAGGCCCTGACGATGGCATGAAGAGTGACGTCGGAGAATGTAAGTACTCAATCCAACCGTCGGAGAACGTAGGTGCTCAATCCGGGTGCCGGAGAACGTAAGTGATCAATCCGGGTGCAATCGCGAGGGGGGCAGGCCCTGACGATGGCATGAAGAGTGACGTCAGAGAATGTAAGTACTCAATCCGACCGTCGGAGAATGTAGGTGCTCAATCCGGGTGTCGGAGAACGTAAGTGCTCAATTTGGGTGCAATCGCGAGGGGGGGGGGGGGCAGGCGCTGACGATGGTATAAAGAGTGACGTAGGAGAATGTAAGTACTCAATATGACTGTCGGAGAATGTAGGTGCTCAATTCGAGTGCCGGAGAACGTAAGTGCTTAATCCGGGTGCAATCGCGAGGGGGGAAGGCCCTGACGATGACATGAAGAGTGACGTCGGAGAATGTAAGTTTCGAATGTCGGAGAACGTAGGTGCTTAATCCGGGTGCCGGAGAACATAAGTGCTCAATCCGGGTGCAATCGCGAGGGGGGCAGGCCCTGACGATGGCACGACGAGCGACGTCGGAGAATGTAAGTACTAAATCCGACCGTCGGAGAATGTAGGTGCTCAATCCGGGTGCCGGAGAACGTAAGTGCTCAATCCGGGTACAATCACGAGGGGGGCAGGCCCTGACGATGGCATGACGTTGAGGGGCAAAGTTGGTGAAGAATCGGCTTGTTCGGTTTGTATGCACATCTTTACCTTAAAACAAATATGATATTGTACTTGGAAATAAACATGATTTGCGCGAGCCTGAGCTCCTGACTTTTATTGTTCTAAAGTGACGAAAATAAGGTGATGGAAAATGCAGACGATAAACAACATTAAAAAAATCCTCTTTGCTTGGAAATCAATCTGAGCATGGTTCCAGTGCAACCATGTCATTCCCAGGATCAGCTCGAAGACTGGCATCCTTAGGATCGTTGCCGATACTTCGAATGACTTTCCGCCAATCTCCGCCTCCATGTTGCAGTGGGCAGAGGTGAATAGCTCTGATCCGTTGGGTAGACGCACCCTCCTCATCAGGCCTGTGAACCGCTCCACTCCTTCCAGCCCTTCCACGAAGGTCTCCGACAGGAATGAGTGTGAAGCACCCGCGTAGAACAATGTATAGGCGGGCTTGCCGCTGATGAAGACTATACCTGGGGCGATTAAATGTCTTAGTATTCTATAACGAGTTTTCTTTCCTATTTATTCTACCTAGTGCAGTTCTACAAATTTGACAACTGAGAAAGGGAATTCTACTTAAACAATTAAACATCTTGGCGTACCTACTATGACCTGCTCTGGGTTACGAAGCTGCATCAGGTCCAAAGCATACACCTGCTCCCTTTCTTGTCTACGATCCCCACCCTGGTATCCACGTCCTCGGCCACGACCTCGGCCTCCAAGATATTGCGCTGGCTGGGCAGCCGGTGGTGCTGGTGGAGGTGCCCCTCATGGGGAAGTTCCTCCTGATGTGCCCCACTTGATGACAATTGAAGCATTCTAGCGAGGGATATGCCATTCCCCCGGGTCTCTGTCCCTCCCATGTCTGAAGAGGTGGTGGAGCCACCACCACTGGCTCCCTTGTCTCTTGTCTTGCCTCCTGACGAGGCTGTTCCTCTACCCTCCTCCCTTCCGTGATACGGGCTCGTCTCTGATCGTTCCTTGCTCCTCGACCCTGGTCCTCCGCTAGCCGTTTCCAGCCCCGAGTAGCTTGCCAATCAGCCTCTATCCTTTTTGCCATCTCTAGTATCCGGGAAATGGGCCCGTCGGATACAAACAGTAGAGTCTCCCTCAGCTCCTCTCGCAGGCCCTTGTAGAACCTTTTGGTATATCCTGCCTCATCTAATTGATAGGAGTCCGCAAACCGGGCTAGATGGTTGAACTCTCGGTGGTACTCCACCACCGTCTTGTTCCCTTGTCTCAACTGTAAAAATCTATCCTCCAGCTCGTCCCTGGCCGAATGTGGAACAAAGTGTTCCAATAGCGCGCCCCTAAACTCCTCCCAAGCAATCTCAGCAACCTCCCTATCAGCAAATGTCGTATCCAGCGAAGTCTTCCACCATCTCTTGGCATGGGACTCCAAGCAAGAGAAAACCAAGGGCACCATCTCCTCCCACGGGCACCGGATCCCGGTCAGCATCTCATACATAATGTCCAGCCACTCCTCTGTCCGAACGGCCGACTCAGTCCCCAAGTAGGATGGCGGAGCAAGTCCTCGGAAAATGCTCAGCCAGTTGGCCCCCGGGTTTGGCTGCGGAGCCGGAACCTGTTGAGCCCTAAAAGCTTCCAAGATGGCTGTCAGAGTCTGTCCCATCTCTGACTGTAGGAATTGAGTGGGGACCGGGGGAGGTGGTGCAACGTCCGGAGTCTGCTGGGCTCTACCTTGTGGAGTAGGTTGAGCTGGGGGCTGCAAAACAAACTACATTAGTAGGCAATCGACTCAAACCTAACTAAAGTGGACAATTTACATGTGATCCCTCATATGGGCACACCACTGCTTCCGCTGCTTAGTTTGTCCCCAAACTAAACTCGTGCGGGGGGGACCCAGGGGTTGTGGACTGTTACTTTTTGATCGAGGTTTCCTCTGATATCACTTGTAAGACCCCCTTTTTTTCTTTGAAACACCGGGGTCTTAGGCCCAGAACCACTGCTTTGCGGTGATGCCTTCACTCCCTGAAGGGTCATCACCGCAAAACGCTGATTCTGTCGGCCGATTCGATCACAGTAAAGCAACAAAAGTAGAGTAAACACAAGAGTGGAAAAACTCTAACCAAAAGTCCACAAAATAAAATCACATCAGAGTAATATAATCTCCACGAAGGGAGAGTCCACAAAATATAATGTACTGAAAATAAGGGCTTAAGCCCGCTACATCAAATCCTCACTACATAGTCACTCAAGCAGAAGCAAAATAAAAAACAACTAAGGTCAGGGGCTCACAGTCCCCGCCGTCTGAACTCTGGTGCTAGACTGCCCCATCTCCAAGCGTGCCGACCTGCGGGGCTGCTCCTCCATGCTGGGCTCCACGATCCCCTAAATGATGCGGTCTGAAAACCGTTAGTCTATATGACTAAGTCCTATCATCCCCCACCCCTTCCCCCATGGCCCCTAGGCACCGAGCGGAGAGGAAGAAAGGGGAGGACTTGAAGGTGGAGATTAATCAAGAAACATACGACAGAGGACCTATACTAGCAATTTTATAGTACATGTGGCGGTAAAGTAAAGTATGAAAAGTAACCTTAACTTATACGGAAACATATAAACAAGGGATCTTTTACAGGGCTCCCATCGTATAAAAAGTCTCATACCAATTTATACATTGGGGTGTCGGTTATTATCAGCAATATATATATAAAGAATTTAACCTTAATTTATAAACTTGCCCACACAAGCTTATAGACCAAGGGGTCGTTTTGTAGGGCCTATTGTATAAGCGTCCCATACCACTTATACAATAGGTGACAGGGGTTTTATGCTATGATTATGCTATGATATGCAAGTGGGTTATGATGCGATCATGCAAGGGCAACTCACCCACCCGACTCTGTGCACACAGACCTTTAGTTCCCCCTTTCTGGAGCCGAACCTCACAGGATACCTCCGTAGTGGCAGACGGAAGCGGTGGGTTAGGCCTCGCCCACCTCTAAACCAGTAAAGCACTACCGGTCAGACCTATCGTACGCCTCAACGCTGGTGCACAAAGCGGAGCTCCTGCGTACTCTTACCAGCTGGCGCACACCGGACTTCTGTTAGCGAAGTGCTAGCCACACTTGCCGAGTCAACATATTGGCGTCGGTGCATCGACACTCCAATACCGAAGACCCACCACCTTTACTTTATGCACATGCAACCTTATGTATCAGCACCGAGCCAAAGCTCCCCGGACCATCCCGTCCGTCACAAACATCAACCGAGCCAAAGCTCGCCGGGCCATCCTGCCCCTCACAAATATCAACCAAGTCAAACCAACTTCCCGAGACACCGGGGTGTGTGAAAGTGAACCCCTAATTATTCTAGTTGCTCTTTAAGATTTATCACTCCTACAGTTTACGTTAGCCCGGGACTGCCCAAGGTATACCCCGTGAAGGGCTCTCGAAGGCACTAGGAACTACGATGGAATTACGCCCAAAGCTCACTTTCCCAAGGCACTTACTATTATTGATTGCTACCCGATTTCCCAACCCTTAATTAATTTTACTGAATCTAGCCCTAGTGTATTAAACACCTCCTCCCTACGGGAAGGACGACCTTTCACCGATCCCGAGCACCTCCTAACACTAGTCAACCTCTCACTCTACTAATCTTGTCTTCCAATGATGAACTCCTTTATTTACCCAAACCAGCAACCTACTGAGGATTCAACTCTTCAAAATTCATTACCCACTCTAATTCAGTTTCCGCAGTTACTATATGCAGACCACCCTATATTATATGAGATGTATAAAGGAGGTACTCCATATTGTCTTCAAAATCTCCTATAAATTTTACCAGAGGTCTATCATGACAAATTTAGTCTAAAATCAGAGATTCATAATTTTTCTAATTAATTTGATATTTATTGAATTTTCCCAAATGTTTGGCCATGGGCAATTTTGAACATGAACTATATGATCTACTCAAGTAATGGCCACCCAAAACTTTTAACACTAAATAATAGAGATATATTACTAGATACAAATTTTCATAATTTTTCAAAAAATATTTGACCTCTAATTAATTTATCCAAAATAATTCCCTTAATCATATATAAAGAAGGAAGTACCAAAATTATTCATCAGAAATTTATATAACAATTACAGAATCTTAATTTTACAGGCTTTCTAGACATCAAAATAAATTTAATGAAGCAACCCTTAGAAATAATCTTCCAAAAATCCCATTAAAATTTACCGAGCTTTAAAACATAATAAAAAGTCCTCTGGCTAAATTTCATCAATTTCCAGTAAGTAGTTTCTTCATAATAAATTTCTAAGTAAATAATACAATTTACTAAATTGTTAATGAAGTATCCAAAATAATAATCTTAAATTCATAATAAAATCTCCAAAACTTGTACTAACTTTAAAACTACTCAACCCAAATCTCATCACTTTTCAATGAGTTTTAGTGACATTTTCCTTCACTACAAGGTTTGTGCCCTAAGCTAGGGTTAGGGTTTTGAGGGGGTTTAAGGCTTCCAAATTCCCTAAAATTTTAACCAGGGGACCATACTAATCCTATGGTCCTCTCCACAAATTTGGAAGTCATTCCAAGGTCATTTGACCCCATGACCTTCAAACCCTAAAAATCCCCATTAAGGGACCTACCCTAGGGTTTTAGGGCTACCCAGCTCTTAACCAACCCAAATTCCATTAGAGGGTGAGTCACACTATAGAGAGTCAGTGACCAAAATATCAGCCTCTGTTGAGGTGATTTGACCACTCAAAACCTAAAGGGGGTGATTGACCTAGTTAACCCCAAAAAGGGGTCAACCTAGGGTTGGATCAATACCTAGCCAAAACATCTCCAAATGAGATGAAGATTTTACCAAAGCCCTAACATGCCCTCTAAGACCTCCCACCCAAATTTGGGGGGATTTTGAGGTGTTTATGACTCCTAATTAATTTATTCATGGATTATTACATTTTTCTAAAAACTATAGAAAATGTTTTCTCACAAATTCTGATTTTTGGGCAGGCCCTTGGTATAGCTAGGGTAGACTCTCTGCCCAAATCTCAGATCATTTGGACAAGGGATGAAGGGTGGGCATCCATTTGAATCTCAGGATAGCCCTAGGGATAGACCTCACCAAAATGAGTGCCTTGGTCAAACCAGGCACCCAAAGTGGTCCAAATAAATTTTAACATAAACTAGACCCTCCAGGATACAAATTTTATGTTGACCATTTTTTATGAAACAACACGCAAGTATTTTAAAAAATTAAAAACATTAAATACAAAATCTATGACAGAAATGAAATATCATAAAATTATATCCTGTAGTTTTGATTTTGATAAAGCACGAATCTTGGCGCTCCTTGGACGGCATCCCATCATCGTCAACCTTGAGCCGACGGCCAGGATTCATTTTTCCTGGGCCAACTTCAAGCGCCTGCCGCCGGCCATCCAGCTGCTGCCCCGGCCGGCCACCGCCACCATCACCTCCGTTGAGGTGGTGGCTGTCGTCAGGCGGCGGCACAGCCGCCAGAGTGGCATATTCCGGCGGTTCTACCAAGTTATTTCTTGGCCCGAAACCATGGAAATACAAAATTGGTTCGGGCTCAATTGAGCCCGAACCTTGAACCTAGACATTGCTACGATCTATCCATGAGATAAGGGGAGGAGGAGGACCTTGCCGGTGGCCTGGAGTCGAGAAGATCGCCGGGAAGCCATCTTTGAAGGCAGCGCCGCTCAGTTTTTGCAACTGCACTGTGGGGAGGTTCGGTTTCTTCAGGTAAGGATTGGGAAATCCTCCTCTCGGCCCACTAAAGGTGTTTAAAGCCTCATATGGGGAGAGGAGAGGCTGGATCATCAATGGCCATTAAGGCCATTAATGGCTAGATTCGGCCATGATAGAGGGGTCTGAACCAGGCCTTTGGTGGCCAGGGAAATGGCTGGAAACTTCTTCCCTTCCCTGGGAGATTTGAACTCAGCCATTAAAGGTGGACTTTGGCCTCCCCTTGGACGAGCCCCTTCCTTCCCTCCTCTTTCATTTTTCTCTCTCCTTCATAGCCATGGAAATGGAGCTCACCCTCTCTCCTATTCACCAAGTTGACTTGGTCAATCTGGAGGTCTATTGGCAGCCCATAAAATCATTATTATTAATTAAAAAAAGTTAGCCCAAGTGGGGGGAAAATGGGCTTGAGCTTGGGTTAACCCATTTGGGTTAATTTGACTTAACCTTAAGGTAGAGTTGACCTTGGTCAACATGACCATTTGGGTTGACCCCAATGGGTCCTTGGTGACTCGTTGGCCTCCCCTAAGGTCTATGTAGGGTTGGGTAGGGCTGACTTGGCACCTTGGAGGTCACTTGACCCTTGGTAAGGGCACTTTGACCACCTTGATGCTAGAGTTGACTTGGGTCAACTTGGTCTCTAGGACTGCACCCAATGTGTACTTAGTGACCCATTGACCTCACGTTAGGTCTAGGAAGACGTGGGCAAGGTTGGTTGGGCACATTAAAGGCCAACTCCCCTTTGTTAGGGCACCTTGCCCAATTTAGGCCTATGGTGGACCTAGGTCAAATTGGCCACTTTGGGTTGACTCCAATGGACCCTTAAGGCTCTAGTGAACCCTCCAATAGGTTAGTGATGTTGTGGTGGGGTCATGGAGTCATGGTGAAGCCCTAAGGTCAAACCCTAGGTTTTGTGATGAGGCTGCGCCATAGGCAGACCAAGGTGATTCTCACTTTGTCCTTCTATCACTTGACCCTTTTTATCTTTCTAGGGTTTTGTCATGACCTAGTCATGGCCAAAACCACTCTTAGGGGTCTAGTTGGAAATGGGATGTTATATTGTGAGAGTTAAGTTGAGTCTCTCGAGTGGTAGGCTCGATGGTTTGGTGATGGGCAGGTTAGCCCGGCGAGCCGATGGCTCGGTAGGTATTTATGATGGGCAGGTTAGTGCGGGGAGCTTTGGCTCGTTAGATATTTGTGATGTACGGGATGGTCTAGGGAGCTTTGGCTTGGTGGGAAAATACATTAATGATGCATGTGCATAAATATAAGGTGGTGGGTCTTCGGTATTGGAGAGTCATCGCACCGACACCAATACGTTGACTCTGCAAGTGTGGTTTAGCACTTAGCTAAATAAAGTCCGGTGCGCCAGCTGACAAGAGTATGCAGGAGCTCCGCTTAGTGCACCAGCTTTGAGGCGTACGATAGGTCTGACTGGTAGTGTTGATAACAGTTTAGAGGGGGGCGAGGCCCAACCCACAGCTTCCGTTTGCCACTACAAAGGTATCCTAGGAGGTTATGCTCTAGAAATGGGGAACTAAAGGTCTGTGTACACAGAGTCGGGTGTGTGTTGCACTTGCATGTTCTTATCATAGCATATTTGCATGACATAGCATATTCATTACATATAACCCTTGACACATAGGCCTTGCAAAATGACCCCTTAGTCTATAGGTTTGTATGGGCATTCCTATAGGTCATGGTTACTTAGTTTACCTTCTTATACTTTACTTGCTCACCTTGTTCATGTGTATACTCATGCTGCTTACCTACTATTTGCTTACTTATACTTCATGTGATTTTATGCACATGTTAGACTAGTTCCGCCATCACCTGCTTACTTTTGTTACTCTCCACCTTAAATACCTCCCCTTTCCTTCTCCCCGCTCGGTGCCTAGGAGCCATGGGGGAGGGATGGGGGATGATAGGACTTAGTATTTTAGACTAACGGTCATTGACCAAAACATTTTAGGGGATCACAGAGCTGAACCAGGAGATGCAACCCCAGAGGTCGACGAGCTTGGAGACGGGACAGCCTAACACGGGAGTTCAAGAAGCAGGGACAGTGAGTCCCAATCAATAGTAGTTGCTATAGATTTACTTCCACGATGAGTGACTTATTGTGAGGATCATGATGTATCGGACAGGAGCCCTTTTTATTAGTACTTTGATTTATCATTACTGTGGACTCTCCCTCGTGGAGATTTATTTTATATTCATGTGATTTATGGTGGACCAGCATTTGAGTTTCATTTTAATCTTGTACTTACTCTTCTCTTTTGCGATCGGTATGGCCGGAAGGATCATCGTTTTGTAACGATGACCTTCCCAGGCGTGTTGGTGTCACCGTAAAATGGTGGTTCTGGGCATAATACCTGGTTGGTTTTGCAAAAAAAGGGGTCTTACAAACTGGTATCAGAGCAAAACCTCAATCAGAAGAGTATAAATCCACTAACCCTGGGTCACCCCCGCTCGAGTTTAGTTTGGGGACAAACTAAGCAGCAGAAGCTATGGTGTGCCCATATCAGGGATCACATGTAATTGTCCACTTTTGACTAGGTTTGAGTCAAATTTCTTACAATTGGCCTTTGTTATGCAGCCTCGGGCACATCCTACACCGTAAGGTGGAGCTCAGCAAACTCTTAATGTTGCACCACCACCTCGGCTCCAACTCCATTTCTACAGTCGGAGATGGGGCAGACTCGGACGGCCATCCTGGAGGTCTTCAAGGCCCAGCAGGCTCCAGCTCCGCAGCCGAACTTGGGGGCCAATTGGCTGAGCATCTTCCGAGGACTCTCTCCCCCATCTTACATTGGGATGGAGTCGGCCGTACGGATGGAAGAGTGGCTTGATATCATGTTTGAGATGCTCACCAGGATACAGTGCCCGTGGGCGGAGAGGGTACCTCTGGTGGTCTCCTGCTTCGAGTCTCATGCCAAGAGGTGGTGGAAGACACTTCTGGATACGGTGTTTGCAGATCGGGAGGTTGCTGACATCACTTGGGAGGAGTTTAGGGCCGCACTATTAGAGAACTTCGTCCCACAGTCGGCAAGAGATGAGTTGGAAGGCAAGTTCCTGCAGCTGAGGCAGGGCAACAAGACGGTGCTGGAGTACCACTAGGAGTCCACTCACTTAGCCCGGTTTGCGGACTCCTATCAGCTGGATGATGTGGGGTACACCAAGAGGTTATATAATGGCCTTCAAGATGATCTGAGATAAGCTCTTCTATTTATATCCGACGGGCCTATACCTCGGATTCTGGAGATGACAAAGAGGATGGAGGCTGATTGGCAAACGACTCGAGGCCGGAAGAGGCCAACTGAGGAACAGGGTCAGGGAGGCAGGAATGACCATTGGAGGGGCCGCTTTGCTGATGAGAGAAGGGCAGAGGACTAACCCCGCCAAGCGGTGAGACAGGAGCCGAGGGAGCCTTTGGTATTGGCCCCTCAACCTCTTCAAATGCGGGAGACACAGAGGCCCGGAGGTGTGGCACTTCCCCCACCCGAGTGCTATAACTCTCATCAGGTAGGGCACATCTGAAGGAACTGCCCCTTGAGAGGGGCGCCTCTATCGGAACCACAGGTTGCCCCGCCCGCTCAGCAGTTTCCAGGCCGAGGCTGTGGAAGAGGACATGGTTTCCAGGGCAGAGATCAGAGGCAAGAGAGGGAGCAGGTGTATGTTGTGGACTTGGCTGCACCTCGGGACACAGGCAGGGTGATTGCAGGTAGGCTAGCAATTTTATGTTGTTATTTACCTTTGGAATTTTAGAAACAACGAACAACAGTAGCATACTAGGAAGGAAAACCACAGGCTCAGTTACCTAAACATACTTAAATAAACAGGAATAGTCATGGTGTGTGACAAACCTGCCCATACTTTGGTGGATACTGGGGCGTCGCACAACTTCGTCTCTGAGGAGTTCGTAAAGGTACTGGAGGGAGTCAGACATTATTCGGGAGTCGTCAGGAGGGTGCGTCTCCCCAACGGGACAGAGGTCTTAGCTACTGCTAAGTGCCTCTTGAAGGTGACTATTGACGGTCTTGAGGATGCCCGACTTCGATATGGTTCTGGGCATGACATGGCTTACTTGGAACCATGCCTAGATAGATTGCCCTGCAAGGAAGGTTGTACTGATTTATGACAGCTCCTTCACGACCTTTGAAGGTACTACTCCCGTCTCCCGTAGGATGTTATCTTCTACTCAGGCTGTCAAGGCCCACATGCAGGGGGATGAGGTCTATCAGGTGTTCTTCGAGATGGTCGAGGTCAAGATGATGGTTGCCGATATATCGGTGGTGCGGGACTTTGCAGATGTGTTTTCATAGAAGCTACCAGGATTGCCGCCGCACCGGGAGAAGGATTTTCAGATCCAGTTGGTGCCGGGAGCTAAGGTAGTGTCTAGGGCTCCCTATTGGATGGCTCCGAAGGAGCTGGTGGAGTTCAGGCGTCAGCTGCAGGAGTTGGTTGAGGCTAGATTCGTTAGGCCAAGTTCCTCGCCTTGGGGAGCTCTGGTTTTGTTTGTGAAGAAGAAGGATGGGACCCTCAGGTTGTGCATCGACTATCGTGCACTAAACCGGTTGACAGTCCGGAACACATATCCATTGCGGATGATCGATGAGCTATTTAAACAACTAGAGGGAGCATATTGGTTCTCGAAGCTGGATCTGAGGTCGGGATACTATCAGTTACGGATTCAGGAAGAAGATAACTCGAAGATGGCGTTTAGCAGTAGATATGGCTTGTATGAGTTTATCGTGATGCCCTTTGGGCTCACGAATGCGCCATCGACTTTCATGAGCTTGATGAACTGGGTATTCGAGCATACCTCAACAGGTTTTTCATTGTGTTCATAGATGACATCCTTATTTATTCAAGGACGAAGGAGGAGCATGCACAACATCTGGCCTTAACTCTAGAAAAGCTCGGGGAGAATCAGTTGTATGCCAAGTTCAGCAAGTGCCAGTTTTGGCTGACGGAGGTAGCCTTTTTAGGCCACATTGTCAGTGGAGCAAGACTGGGAGTGGATCCCGCAAAGATTCAAGCAGTATGAGACTGGCCTCAGTTGAAGACGGTCATGGATGTTTGAAGTTTTCTGGGATGTGTCGGGTATTACCGGAAGTTTGTGCAAGGATTCTCTCAGATAGCCCTTCCACTCACTTCGTTGACGAAGAAGGACACTCTGTTCATTTCGACGTCGCAGTGTGAGGCGGATTCCAGGAGTTGAAGGGTCGGCTTACGTCAGCCCCTATCCTCGCACTTCCGTCTGGGAAGGAGGGCTTCCAGGTGTACACTGATGCGTCGTTTCAGGAGATGGGTGCTGTACTGATGCAGCATGGGCATGTGATAGCATACGCCTCCCGCCAGCTGAAGAACCACGAGCAGAACTACCCAGTGCATGACTTGGAGATGGGAGCAGTGGTGTTCGCTCTGAAGATTTGGAGGCATTATCTTTATGATGTGCACTACGACATATTGTTCGGATCACAAGAATCTAAAATATGTTGATAAGCAAAAGGCGAATGTGGTGGCAGACGCACTGAGCTGGAAGACTACCACTTCAAGAGCAGATCCCCAGATGATGGCTATGGAGCTAGTTCGAATGATGGAGGACATGCATATTACCTTGGTGTCCTCAGACAACTCAGAGATTTATTAGAAGTATTTGGCCACAATAAGCAATACTGGTGATATTCGAGATCGCACCAGGGTTGAGCAGATAATGGATGACAAGCTAGAGCCAGTATTCAGGACCTTGAAGGCGGGCACGACCGGGGAGTATACAGAGATGGATGGGTTGTTATGCTTTAAAGGACGAGTGTACATACCGTCTGAGGGCAGCATTTAGGAGGATATTATGACCGAGGCTCACTGCAGCAGGTATTCGGTGCATCTAGGCATCACCAAGATGACGACCGACCTGAAAAGGATGATGTACTGGCTGGGCATGAATAGGGATATCACATACTTTGTGACCCATTGCAAGGCTTGTCAGTTAGTGAAGGCAGAGTGTAAGAGTCCGGCCAGATTGTTGCAGCCACTTCCGGTGCCGGAGTGGAAGTTCGACATATCGCCATGAATTTCATACACGGTCTTCCTCGGTCACATGCAGGGAACGAGTCGATATGGGTGATCGTCGATCGATTGATGAAGGTGGCAAGATTTCTACCGATCAGGAAGGACGCTCCAGTGGGAGACTTGGTGCGGAGGTTTGTAGAGCAGTTCATCAGATACCATGGAGTGTCGAGGATGATAGTGTTTGATCGTGATGGACGATTTATGTTGAAGGAGTGGTGGTCGGTCTAGGCTTATTTGGGGACCCGGTTGACATTTAGTACCGCCTTTCACCCTCAGACGAACGGGCGGACAGAGCCCACCAATCGGACACTGGAGGATTTGTTGCGTCTTTGCATACTGGACAGCGGAGAGCCATGGGAGAGGCAGTTACAATTCATCGAATTCTCGTACAACAACATCCACCAGTCCAGCATCGGCATGGCCCCTTATGAGGATTTATACGGGCGGAGTTGCAGTACTCCTTTGTCTTGGATCCAGGATGAGGATCCGAAGGCACTTGGCTTGGAGTTCATCGTGGATACGGATGTTCAGACACGGTGGATTCGAGACAGGATGTTGGAGGCACAGAGCAGATAAGCCAAGTATTACGATGCCCAACATCATCAGGTAGATTTTTCAGGTAGGAGACCGGGTGTTTCTGAAGATATGACCGATGCATGTAGTCTCGCGGGTGCGTGGTCGGAAGAAGCTCAGTCCGAGATACATGGGGCCTTACAGGATCCTGGAACGAATCGGTCCCTTGGCTTACAGACTAGAGCTTCCACCAAAGCTAGCGGGTTTGCACAACGTCTTCCACGTCTCCTCCCTCAGGAGAGCTCTACTTTGGCTGGAGCAACAGATCACGACTACAGATGGCCTATAACTTTTGATCGATCAGTGCACCTGGAGCCGATCCGGATAGATGATACTGGGATGCAAGTCTTGTGGTGCAGGAAGGTTCTGTTGGTTAAGGTCTTATGGAGGAATCATGGACAAGAGGAGTACACGTGGGAGCCGCAGGACTTGATGCAGCAAAAGTACCCGAAACTTTTCACGTCAGGTATCCCCTTTAACCTCTCAGGATGTTACACTTTATTTCTCATACTTGAAACCCTGTAGGCCTAACCTGAATTTTGGTGATTAAATTTTTATTTTCATGCATTGGGATTTGTAACATCCCCCAGTCTTCTAGACCCATAGGATGATTTCGTCAAGACTGTGTCATGACAAAACCCTGAGAAGTACTAAAAGGTTTGGGTGAACTTGGGAATTAGAGTGTGAACCACCTTGGTCTGCAAATAGTAGAATTCCAATTACTAGTTTAGGGGTGACCATAGGGATTCACCATGACCACATGACCACACCATGGCACACCTAACCCTAGGGGAGGCCAATGGATCACCAAGGACCCATTGGGGTCAACCAAAGAGCCTTAGTTGACCCAAATCAACCCAAGCCCTAAAGAGGTCAAAGTGCCCTAACTAAGGGTCAAGTGACCTCCAAGGTGCCAAACCAACCCTACCCAGGTCTTCCTAGGCCTTAGTGGAGGTCAATGGGTCACTAAGAATCCATTGTGGTCAACCCAAAAGGTCAATTTGACGAAGGTCAACTCAATCCTTGAATTTGGTCAAACTAGCCTAAATGGCTAGCTCAAGCCCAATCCACTCGTGCTAACCTCATTTTAATTTTTCATCTGAGTCAATGGGGTGTTTTTAGCTAAACTAATAATCAAAAATCGGTCATAGTGACTAGGAGAGAGAAAATGGGAGTTTCCCCCAAATTTAGAGGGAGAAAGAGCTTTAATGGCCATGGAAGGCCAAGGGCCTCCTCAATCCTTCTCCCATGGCAAGGTTCCTCCTCCCTAGTCAGTTAGGGGAAGATTGACAGCCATAGCCATCCACCAAAGTGGCTGAAATCAATTCCTCTCATAAGGAAGAGAGAGAAAGAGGAGAGAGAAGGCCATTAATGGCCATGGGAGATCAACAGTTCCTCTCCTCACCTCCAAATGGCTTGATTCACCTTCCCGCATCAGTTCTGAGGAGATCAAGAGTGTTTCTAAGTTGTACAGTGGCTGCATTCGCTGGATCTTACCTAGGTCGAAATCCTCCTCTAATGGCCATTAATGACAATTGGTGCTTGACCCCTCCCCTCTCCCATTTTGCTATTTTAAAAAGCTTCGCCAGACTGAGAGGATTCATTTCCACCCCTCCCCTAAAGAAATCGAAGCCCTTCACTGTACAGTTGCAGAGCACCTGAAATCCCAAATTCCGACGATGGTGGCACGACGATCGGCCCGACTCCAGCTCTCCACTAAGGTCCTCCTCTATTCCTTCTTCGTGGGCTAGATCTTAGAATTCATTAGAGATGTGAATCGGGATCAATTAAGCACGATCCAGTTGAATTTTTCCACTGGTTTTTCTGCAAAAATGATGTGTCGGGTTCGCTGGAATCTGCCATCTCCGGCGGCCAAACCACCTCCGGCCGATAGCCCTCACCTCAACGGAGGTGGTGGTGGTGGTTGGCCGGGGAGGTGGTCGGAGGGCCGGCAATTGTGCTTGGAGTTTGTTCCAGGTCGGGTAGATCAAGGCCGTTGGCTGGAGGAAGAAGAAAGCCAGGACACGTCTGATCTGCTTTAAGATCTGTGCTAGATCTAATATATTAAATTTAAATTTATCTATTTTCTGTCACATAATATCACCTGCCTTGGAATTTAAATTAAAAATACCTAGAGCCATATTCAGAAAACGTGGTCAATATGAAACTTGTATGCTTATGAGTCTAGCTTATTTTAAAATTGATTTGAACCAATTTGGAGTTCAAGGCAGACCACAACACTCATTTTGGTGAGGTCTATACTTAGGGTTAATCAGAGATTGTTTAGGGTGCCCTATACATCCTGACCTCCAAATGACTTGAAATTTGAAGCATGAGTCATTCATATCAAGGTATATAACATATCCAAAAATGGGAATTTTTGGAAAACATTTTTCTAAAGTTTTGGAAATTATTTCATTTTTCATGCAGTGTTTAATTAAAGGGTCTAATGACCTCAAAATTCTCCCATATTTTGGTGAGTGGTCCTTGGGGTCAATATAGGACTCTATATAAAATTTCATCCCATCAGAAGATGATTTGGTTTGGAATTTGGTAAACCCTAGCCTAGGCCAAAAAAACGTTAATTAGGTTAAAATGTCCCTTGTGGTATTGAGTGACCAAATCACCTCAACGAAGGTTGAAACTTGGGCCACTGATTTACTATAATAATAAACACCTCCTCATGGAGTTGGAGATGGATTGGGGTGGATTTTCCCTAGGACCCTAATTCAAACCCTAAGGTTGGACTTTGGGGGTTTATGAAGGACATAGGGTGATATTCCCTTGTATGGACTTGGTGTTTAGTCCATGTGATCGTAGGGTGGTGCAATGCCCTAGGAAGGAATATGGTGGTGACATTTAGACTTAGGCACACAACTTAAACTGATTAGGGATTGTTTAGGCCTATACCTTTTATGGAAATATTAAAGGGTCATATAACCTTGGATCTTCATGAGATTTTGGTAGGAGTAATTTTATAGTGATATTGACCTCTGAAATTTATTATAGGATGTTTAGAAAACAGTAGCTCATACTTGTAGATATAACCTTCATCTTGCCCCTTGTGATGAATTTGAAGTAACCATGGTTAAATTAACTTAGAATGTTATGAAAATTCGGCAATGCTGATTAAATATCATTTAGATGCACTAGTAAATTATTTGGATGATTTGGGCATTTTCGCTTAGTACTTCATGTGTAAAGTGAACTAGAGCACCTTATTTTAATAAATAGATAATAAATATTTTATCTTGATGGAAAATTGTGTTACTTGTCCAGAGAACTGTTTAGGGCACAGTAAAGCTTAAAAAATTATCACATGTTATTTGTATGAGTTTATAAGAATGTTTATTCACAAAGTGCATTTTAATGGAAATATTTGAAGTGTTTTTCTACATAGCTCACTGACCTTGTAATTTCATGAAATTTAGTCAGTAATGTTTTATGATCATAAAGAGGCTCTGGTAATTTTATATAATTTTTGGACTATGATTTGTGGCACTCCCTCCACTAACTCTAATTATTTAATTACCTCGAATTATTTATTTATAGGTTATTACATTTATAAAAATTTGTGAAATTTGGTATTCACTGATATTTTGCTATCATATAGTGTTCATAATTTTTGGGTGGCCATAACTTAAGGAAATCTAGTACTTCATGTTCAAAATTACCCATGGCCTAACTTTTGGGAAAATTTAATAAATGTTAAATTAATTAGGAAAATTACAAGTTTCTGGATTTAGGCTAAATATATTATGATAGACCCACAATAATTATCTTAGGGCATTTGCATGAAAATTTGGAGTACCTCCTGTCATGTACATCATATAGTTTAGATTGATCTACATATAGTAAAACTGCAAAAATTGTGATAACATGTGGAATGGACATAGGGAGTTAGGGTTAATAGTTTAATGATTTTTAGTGAATCGAAAATGAGTTCATCATTATGAGTCATGATGTGGAAGTATTGGGTTGACTGGTGTTAAATGGTGCTCGGGATCGACGAAACAACATCCTTCCTGTGAAATGAAAGAGAGTCAAAATACACTGGGGTTAGATTAAGTATAAATTTAAATGGGGTTTGTTATGAGTAGATACCAATAATAATAAGTACCTTGCGAAAGGGAGCTTTGGGCTTCAGCCCATCATATTTCCTAGTGCCCTCAAGAGCCCTTCACAGGGAATGCCTTGGGCAGTCCAAGGTTAACGTAAGCCATAAGACTAAATAGATTATAAGAGTAATTAGAAATAATCTAGGATTACACTTATACTCACACTACCCGGTGTTGTGGGAGTTAGGTTGAGTCTCTCGAGCGGTAGGCTTGGTGGTTTGATGATGGACATGTTAGCCCAGCGAGCCGATGGCTCGGTAGGTATTTGTGATGGGCAGGTTAGCTTGGGGAGCTTTGGCTCGGTAGATATTTGTGACTGTGGGATGGTCCGGGGAGCTTTGGCTCGGTGGGAAAATATATTAATGATGCATGTGCATAAATATAAGGTGGTGGGTCTTCAGTATTGGAGAGTCGTCGCACCGACACCAGTACGTTGACTCGGCAAGTGTGGTTTAACACTTAGCCAAATAAAGTCTGGTGTGCCAGCCGACAAGAGTACGCAGGAGATCCGCTTAGTGCACCAGTGTTGAGGCATACGATATCTCTAAATGGTAGTGTTGATACTGGTTTATAGGTGGGTAAGGCCCAACCCACCGCTTATGTTTGCCACTACGGAGGTTTCTTGGGAGGTTAGGCTCTAAAAAGGGGGAACTAAAGGTCTATATGCACAGAGTCGGGTGTGTGTTGCACTTGCATGTTCTTATCATAACATATTTGCATGACATAGCATATTCATTGCATATAACCCTTGATACCTACTATATAAATTGGTATGAGACTCTTTATACAATAGGCCTTGCAAACTGACCCCTTGGTCTATAGGTTTGTATGGGCATTTTTATAGGTCATGGTTACTTAGTTTACCTTCTTATACTTTACTTGCTCACCTTGTTCATGTGTATACTAGTACTGCTTACCTACTATTTGCTTACTTGTTCTTGCTGTGATTTTATGCTCATGTTAGACTAGTTCCGCCATCACCTGCTTACTTTTATTACTCTCCACCTTAAATATCATCCCTCTCGTTCTCCTCGCTCGGTGCCTTGGAGCCATGGGGGAGGGGTGGGGGATGATAGGACTTAGTCTTTTAGACTAACGGTCGTTGACCAAATCATTTTAGGGGATTGTGGTGATGTCGCGGCCCCTCCACCACCACTTGAAGATGATCCGGACGCTGAAATACTACAACATAAAGATTTCAGGCGACATGATGACTCCTTGGCTGCTAACGGATGACAGCGTTACAACCTTCATCTGCGACACGCGAAGCCGACTTAGAGGCTTATTTGAAGACCATTTCTATTCCGTTAAATGCTTTAATTAATTTAGAACTTGTAAAATTTTAATTTCTTGCACTTTACTTTTGGTGTGCGTATAGACAGTTTGGTGTGCTATTAACCATCCGGATTGATGAGGTTTCATCTCAATCTTGGATGGTTGGATCTATTTTGTAACTCCTATATAAAGGAGGCTTATTAAGTGATTTGAGGAAGGAAGAATGAAAACCTAAAATCCCCTTTCACTAAGAGGAATTCGGCCATGGCTTGAGACTAGCCGCCACCCCCCCCCCCCCTTGTCTCCCTCTTCCCCATTTCGGCCTCCCCTCTCGTGGAGCCTCCAACGTGGCTTCTTGGTGCAAATCCAAGGAATAAGAATGACAACCCCACTCAGTGCGATGCCATTGGATCCATCCGGTGCGACGCCGGTGGAAATCGTGGAGAGAGTGATTCTCCCACAAGTTATCAAGTGTGTTTTCCACCAATGGGTTGGGTAATCTCTTCCCCTTCTCTAGTGCTTCTTCTCTCTAGATTTGTGGAGGTTGAACCATCGTGTTCTCCGTGATCTTAAATCTCAGTCTATTTTCAAATCTCTGAATAAAAGTATTATTGTTCGTGTTTCCTTTTCTCCGGACCGGGTAGGTCCATTTTGCTTGAGCGGATCTTGGACTATAGCCTTGGTATTGCTCTCAAACGGGATTGGCAACCTTTCTGTTATATTTAGGAACGAGTCGGCTCATTTTTCATCGCTGTTTTAGAGTCGATCCTTCTCCGAATGTGTTTATGCTTTGTGCGCGAAACGATTACGTATTCTGGGCTGTAGATGCTTGTGTAGGTGCGGCGGGACAAGTGTGTGTTGAATGGCGAACTAGAGCTTTCTCTCGTGTAGATCTCAGTTAGAAACATACGCTACATCACGTGGAGCCGAACCCGAAGATGCAGCCCCAGAGGTCAGTGCGCTTGGAGATGGTACAGTATAACACGGGAGTTCATGCAGCAGGGATCGTGAGTCCCAATCATTAGTAGTTACTATAGATTTGCTTCCGCGATGAGTGACTTGTAGTGAGGATCATGATGTATCAGGCAGGAGCCCTTTTATTAGTACTTTGATTTATCGTTACGGTGGACTCTCTTTCATGGAGATTTATTTTATATTCATGTGATTTCTGTTGGACCAGCATTTGAGTTTCATTTTACTCTTGTACTTACTCTTCTCTTCTACGATCGGTATGGCCGGCAGGATCGGCACTAGTGTTGAGGCGTACGATAGCCAAATAAAGTCTAGTGTGCGAGCCGGTAAGACCCCATTTTCCTACAGGTTTGACCAAAGTCAGCCTTGGGGTGGGTCCCCCATATGGGTCAAAGTCAAAGTTTGTTTGAGTCTTCGGGTGACAAGTCAAAGTTGGGGTATTTTAGTAATATTGGTGTGTGCACGTTTTTCGTTGCACCGTAATACTCGTTTTGACCGATGTTGACCCGACGTCGTCAAAATTGAGCACAACTAATTTTGTTGATCTCATATCGATCACATGAGTCCAACACAACTGACCGATGTCAAATACGAATTTATTTGCTCGATATTCGAAAATTGTGTGTCACAGCGTGCTATAGAACTCAAAATGGTCATATTCGCTGATATACTTCGGATTGTGACACAACAAGTTCCATTGTGTTCGTATCAACTATACGAATCCATAGGAACTAACAGAAGTCAGATCAGAGTTCTCTAGCTTGAAAACCAAAAATCTCGTTTTTGCGACGTGATGTGTGTAACGCCCCAAAACTTGAATATGTATGGGTAGTGTTTTTAAGGACTTTTGGAGCCCTTGAAATTTCACGGCCTGTGACACATGGGTGTGTCCATGGTTAACACGGGCGTGTCCAAAGCCGTGTCCTAATCTATGTTTGCTGGGCTGTGTCGGTTGAGCAACACGGCCCGGGACACGGGCGTGTCCGAAGCCGTGTCGGGCACACGGCCTGTGACACGGGTGTATCCGAAGCCGTTTCGGGCACACGGCCTGTGACACGGGCGTGTCACAGGGCTGTGTCCTGTTCGGGATCGACAATTTCAGCATCGTTTGAGGCACATGGCCTGTGATACGGGCGTGTCCAGGGTTGATACGGGCATGTCCAGGGTTGACACGGGCTTGTCCAGGGTTGACACGGGCGTGTCCAGGTGAAAGAAATAGTGCCTAAACACCTAGAGGGGGGGTGAATAGGTGCACTTAATCTTTTTAACTTTAAAGGCAGAAACCCTGAATTATTAGACATGTTTATGCAATTCTCTACACCAATTCAGCACATATAACACAACAATCACAGAATAAATCACACACAGAGTAGACACAGCTTTTATAGTGGTTCCCCAAGGTCTGGGTACATCCACTTTCCCCCTTCGCCTATCTAGTAGTGTACTAGATTCGGCCTAACTTCTCCGCTTCTCCTCAGATCCTCAGATCTTACAACTCAGAACCCCAAACAGGTTCCTACAACTCAGAGTGATCCCACTCCTACAACTCAGGCACAAAAGCCCTACCACTCAGTCTTCAACAAGACCTACACTCAGGCACAACAGCCCTACCTCAGCCTTCAACAAGGCCTACACTCAGAGAAATGATTCTCCTATACTCAGGCTCACAGGCCCTACCTCAGCCTTTATAGATTTAGGCTTACAACTCAGATCTATACAAGATCCTACAGAAATTAGAAAATACAAAGTATATAACCACAACTCTTGATAGAGAGAGATGAGTTGACTGGCTTCTTGATGAGTTCTTGGAAGAACTTGGCTGAGATCAACCTCCCTTGGCTTTCTTCAAAGCTTCTTGAATTAGAACACAGTAGGGTTGTATCTTTATGCAGATGATCTTCAATCAACTGCTGACTTGAGATTCTGATTTCAATCTGAATCTTCCTTATCAGCCTGGTTCAACAGCTGGACTTCTTAGAAGGAGCTCTCTCTCTCTCCAACTTCTTAGATCTTCACTTGAAGGTCTTCTTCTTGTTGTGTTGTTTTTCACTTCATTGATTGATTCCCTTCTGTTGAAGGAATAAGCCTTTATATAAGCTTTCTTCATGGTGACCGGCTGATCCGGTTTCTAACAACCTTCTGACAGCTCTGACAGTAGCAGTTGACCGGTTGAAATGGCAACTGTCAAGTCATCCAGTCACTTCTTGAAATCTCTGTCACTGTCTGAAAGTGTCGAGATAGATAGTCTTTATGTGTCGACACAAATAGACCAAGTGTCGACACAAGTAGACTAAGTGTCGACACTAGCCTTCATGGTGTCGACACAACTCCTTGTGTTGTTGCAACTGCTTCTCGACACTACTTCTTTAGAATGTGTCGACACTGATCCTGTGTGTCGACACAAGACTTCTTCTTTAATACTTAGTTGAATTCTGCTAAGTGTCGACACAACTCCTTTGTGTCGACACAAGTCTTCTTCTTTAATACTTAGTTGAATTCTGCTAAGTGTCGACATAACTCCTTTGTGTCGACACATCTTCTTGTGTTGAAACTTGCTAAGTGTCGACACATCTTCTTTGTGTCGACACATGCCTTTTGTGTTGAAACTTTTGCTGAGTGTCGACACATCTCCTTTGTGTCGACACATTCTTCATGTGTTGAGAGTTTGCTGAGTGTCGACACATCTCCTTTGTGTCGACACTTGTACTTAAACTTTGTTGAAGTTTGCTGAGTGTCGACACAGCCTCCTAGTGTCGACACATTCTGCTGTCGACAAAGTTTCTCTGAGTGTCGACACTGCTTCTTAGTGTCGACACTGATTATGTAGACAATTCTTCATTGTGTGTCGACACAACCTGTATGTGTCGACACTTTTCTTCTGGTGTCGACTCTGCCTTCCTGGTGTCGACACAATTACTCCAAGTGTCGACACAGCTTCTCTAGGTGTCGACACAAGCCTTCTTAAGTGTCGACACTTTTCTTCTAGGTGTCGACACATGGACTTAGAATCTTTTATGCTTTCCCTGCAATTACTTAACCTGCAAACATAAACTCAAAACACATCAAATACATCTTGACGTATATCATTGAGTAGGGTGAGGCTTCTTCAAATCAGGTACATATATTCCAATGTACCCAACAATCTCCCCCGATTTGGAGAAGTCATAACCCTTAGTCAATGATATACACCATACATAACAAATTTTCAGTATGATGTACAACAATATTAAATGACAGGGAAAATACTTAAACATGTATGAACAGAACAAATATAAACAATTATCTCAGAACAATTAATGTAATAGATTTGAACCATGACACAATGTTCTTACTAATTCCAACATTTTCATTAATCAAAAGTTTACATAGAGTTTTAATGCAAATGATTACAATTTGTAAACTTAAGAAAATGCTATCCTATGGCTGCTCTGGTTCCTTGATTACAATCCCCTTTCCAGATTGAATCTTTGCTTGAACTGGAGCTTCATTGTCATCAGCAACAGCAGGCTTCTTCCCTTTGAGATCTTTCTTTTTCAGCTCTTCAGCCTTTATCTTCTGCCTTTCAAAATAGTGATAAGGCTTGGGGAAATACTTGCTAGGCTCCTGTGCATTAGGAGGTAGCTTTCCCAGTTTAGCCTTCCTTCTATATTGTACAATGGCCTCTTGCCTATTCTCATGTTTTCTCCACTCCATGTCAGAATACCACTTGCCTCTATCCAGGACATTGTCCTTAGCAGCCTTCCAAGCAGTCAAGATGATATTCCTGGATGTGGGGCTCCATTGTTCAAAATCAGGCCTTAGTTCAGCTTGCTCTCTGAACCTTTTCTTAGATAATTGGGCCTCTTGTTCTTTTAGAACTGCCTCTGGCACAGGCTGGACAACTTTCTCAAGAATGATATTTTGATTACCCTCAGGAGGACTATACATAGACTGGACCTCCTGATGTATCATATCAAAATCTGCAGGAGGATATATCACTTGAGCCACTTCAGCTTGCTCACCTCCAAAGTATGCAGGATTTATTCCAGACTCTGCCACATTGTCATCATCACATAAAGGTGGATATCCAAGGGTGGCTCTGATAGAATTTGAAATCCATTTGGCATGATCAGAGCCTGCTTTGATTAATACCCTCTCCCCCTTTATGACTTCTCTCTCTATGTGATCCCTAAGATCATCTTTCTGGAATCTTATTTGAGAATTCAAATAATTTACTCCATCCTTATAAAAAGGTTTTAACCTTTGGAGCTTGTCAGTAATTGCCTTCTGAGAATCTTCAATGGCTATTTTCATAGCAGTTAGACTCTCCTGTAATTTCTTATCAAATTCTGCTTTGGCAGTGGCACTTACTGCAGGCTGTGCAGTACTTATATTTTTCATTTCAGTTACAATGGCATTATGTGAAGCAGTGAGATTATCATTCATCCTTATCTGGTTTTCCAGGACATAGCCTTGCTTCACTGCCATGTCATCCACTTGGGTTTTTATCTTTTCTTGATGAGTAGCCAAATAGACCACTGCATTCCCTCCTTTATGGAAACATTCAGTCATTTCCTTTTTGTTTTGATTCATTTCAAATCTTATAGATTTGATGTCTTGTGCTAGATCAAATTGCAGGGATTTATGCCCTTCATCCATATACTTTTCTATAGCTTTCCTTTGCTCATCCATCTTTATCTACAATGCCACCATCAGTGAACTATAATCAGTAGTGATGGCAGGCTGTGGAGCAATTGTCTGTAGGGCTTTCTTATAGTTCTGGCTTCTTCTCTTGAAGACTTGGAACTTCCTTTTCTTGGCTCTAGCAGCCTCTTCATCTTCTGAAGCAGAAGTGCTAGCAATATCCACTCTATCCTTAGGACTAGGATGTGAATCCTTCTCAGTCCTTGTTAGCTCCTCAGCATTTCTTGGCTTCTCAGTCTCTTGTGTAGCAGTTTCCTCTACATTCTCCATATGCTCCCCCTTAATATTTGCCTTCTCCCCCTCAACAACAGCTATTTCTCTCTCAAGGTCTGTCTGTACAAGATCTGGGAATAGCTCTTCTAATGTAAATTCCTGTTGGGAATGGGCTGGAGAATCTCTGATCTCATCAACCACTTTATCAGCAACAGATGTGTTTTCCATGACAACATCTTGTGGTTGAGGTTGTATCTGTGTTTGCTGATGAACATCAGGTAATGAATCAGTCAAAACTTCATCCTCAATAGGGAAATCTAATTGATTAATTGCAGTGATTACCTCTAGAATGGTTTGGGTAGCCCTTTCACTCTCTAGTTGAGTTGGCTCTTCCACATGTAAAGGCTCCCCCTGGAGTGGATCCAGGTGAATTGGGCTAGCTGATGCTAGCTCCCCCTGCCTTTGTGCATCTTCTTGTCTTGCTGGAGACTGTTCAGCAATTCCAGTCTCTTTATCATCAGGACTAAAGACCACTTGCTCTTCAGAGCTGCTGGAGGATTCAGAAGCCACAATGGCTTTATTTTTCTTCTTCTTCTGTGGTGTGTCCTTTTCTGGAGTTGGCAATTCTTTTGTCAACACTCTATCCCACCTAGAGATAATCCTTACATCCATTCTCCTCATGTGATTTATCTTGGAACCAGCAGCTTGATTCATCACCTCAGGAATACTTCCAGCTAGGTATAAACTCAGAATTCTTCCCAGATTGGGCTTCTTCATACTCTCTTTTATCTTATCAAACAGTACTACTGACCAATTAGTTTTAAGCTAGAAAATTATTCTTGTCATCAGACTGAACATATGAGCAGATATTCTATCATGCCCACCAGACTTGCTCAGTATTACTTTTCCTACTATTTCAGATAAAAACTTTCCCTGTATGTTCATTCCTTTCCTATTGAACACTGATCCAATCTTCAGGTTTGAATCCAGTCCACACCATCTCAATGCCTCTCTAGTCTTAGAAGCAGATACATCTTCTTCCTCTTTTGTTCTTGGTAGATGAAGTACCTTCCTTAGACTTTTCTGTGTGACCTTGACTTTGGTCCCATGAACTCTGGACTTAATCTTGAGTCTAGTATCATCAAGTGAAGCTGCACTCAAAAATTCAAGAACCTCCTTCTTCAAGATCTTGATTGGTTCTGATACAAGGTATTCCAATCAAGTCTCGGCAATTAGGGTTACCACACCTTTGATTTCGGGTTCCGCGTCATCAAAGGCGTGTCGCACGAGCTCATATCCTTCATTAATGTTCTCTTCTAGCTTGGACGCCATTAGGGTTTGAAGAAATTTTGAATTTAGAGAAGAGAGATGTCGACACACAAGTTTGGTCTCAAGACTAAGGTGAGCGTGTCGACAAACACTGGGGAAAACCTATTTATACCTTTCTAGAATCGAAGGTGAAAAGGCGCGTCAAAATACTTAAATTGTGTCGCCACTGTTGAAAAGTGTCGACACTTACTGCTAATGTCTCGACAACTATGTGTCGACACAAGTATAGTCGACAGAATATATGTGTCGACACTTATATATGTGTCGACACCACTCAGCTTGACACTTAGTCGAGACTCCACTAGACTAATTCTGTGTAAATCCTAAGTGTCGACACCACCCTGGATGTGTCGACACCTACACTGCATGTGTCGACACTAATTCTCTGAAGTGTCGACACAGACTTCCTAGATGTGTCGACACCATTTCTCTGAAATGTCGACACCACTCATATGTGTCGACACAGACAACTCTGTGTGTCGACACCATTTTACTTAGCCAATTTTGTAAACTATTCTAAGTTTATCATCCCTAATTCAATTTTAAATTTATTGAATTTGGTTTCATCTAAGGGCTTAGTATACATATCAGCTAACTGATTATCTGTATTAATATACTCTAGTGAAATATCTCCTTTTTCCACATGTTCTCTTAGAAAATGGTATTTTATTTCTATGTGCTTAGTCCTACTATGGGAGACAGGATTATTTGCAATAGAAATGACACTAGTAGAATCACAAAATAAAGGTGTTCTACTTACTTGAATACCATAATCTTCTAGCTGGTGTTGTATCCATAGTAGTTGTGCAAAGCAGCTTCCTGCAGCAACATACTCTGACTCAGCTGTGGAGATAGCCACACTGGTCTGCTTCTTGCTACTCCAAGACACCAGCCTTCCACCTAGAAATTGACAGGTTCATGTGGTACTCTTTCTATCTTCCTTGCAGCCTGCAAAATCTGCATCTGAATAACCTGTCAGTTCAAAATCTCCATTCCTAAGGTACCAAAGGCCTAGATAATGAGTGCACTTAAGATATCTCAAAATTCTTTTGACTGCTGTCAAATGAGATTCTTTAGGGCAAGCTTGGTACCTAGCATAGACACATGTAGCATACATGATATCTGGTCTTCTAGCAGTCAAATACAGTAGGGAGTCAACTATCCCTCTATACAAAGTTTCATTTACAGGTTTCCCTGCATCATCTTTACTTAGAGACATTATTGACCCCATAGCAGTTTTCATGGTAGTGGATGATTCCATACCATACTTCCTTATCAATTCTAGGGTGAACCTAGACTGGCATATGGATAAATCATCCTTAGTCTGTCTAACTTGGAGACCCAAGAAGAACTTAAGTTCCCCCATACTTCTCATTTCAAATTGTCCTTGCATTAGTTTTGCAAACTTTTTGCAAAGACTACTTTCTGTAGACCCAAATATTATGTCATCTACATATATTTGGACTAAGATAATCTTGCCTCTGGATTCCCTAAGGAATAGAGTCTTGTCTATTTTACCCCTTGTGAATTTATTCTCAATGAGGAAACTAGACAGGGTTTCATACCAAGCCCTAGGGGCTTGTTTTAACCCATACAAAGCCTTCCTAAGTCTATAAACATAATTAGGTTTAGTAGAATCAACAAAACCTGATGGTTGTTCTACATAAACTTCTTCCTTCAGATTTCCATTCAGAAAAGCTGACTTAACATCCATTTGGTATACCTTGAACCCTTGAAATGTTGCATAGACAAGGAACATCCTTATTGCTTCCAGTCTTGCTACTGGAGCAAAGGTTTGATCAAAATCAATACCTTCTTCCTGCCTATATTCTTTTGCAACCAGTCTAGCTTTGTTCTTTATAATAACTCCATTCTCATCCAACTTGTTCCTAAAGATTCACTTAGTTCCAATAATGTTGTGGTCTTTTGGTTTAGGAACTAGCTCCCAGACTTTGCATCTTTTGAACTGGTTCAGCTCCTCTTGCATGGCCTCAATCCAATGAGGGTCTAGGATTGCTTCTTCAAATTTCTTTGGCTCTACTTGGGATAGAAAGCTGGAGTAGAGAACTGAACTTAGATTCCTGCTCCTTGTTTGTACCCCTTGTCTGAGATCTCCAATAATTTGATTGGCTGGATGATCTTTTAAATGCCTATTTGCTGGAGGCAGCCTGTCTTCTGGTTGTACACCTTCAGCTTCTTCATTCAGCAGCTCCTCTTGGTCTTCTTCAGCAACAGGAGTATCTTGTACTCCCCTGGACAGCAGCCACCATCTTCCACTTGCTGACTTGTAGTAGGACCTTCTATTAAGGTAAGCTTGTCCATCTTCTTAGTTACACCTGTAGAGCTGCAAACACTTCTAGGCAATTCATTGTTAATGAGTCTAGCTTCATCAAAAACTACATGAACTGACTCTTCTACAACTTGAGTAATCAAGTTGTAGACCCTATAAGCCTTACTGTTGTTGATGTACCCAACAAAGATCCCCTCTTGGGATTTGTCAGCAAACTTAGTTAAATAAGACTTACCATTGTTAAGGATATATCACTTGCAACCAAAGATCCTGAAATAGGATAGATTTGGTTTTCTGCCCTTCACAATCTCATAGGGGGTCTTCTTGTGGCTCTTGGTGATAGTAGCCCTATTGATCACATGACAAGCAGTGTTTACTACCTCAGCCCAGAAATATTCTGGGAGAGATGTGTCACTCAATATGGGTTCTACCAGCCTCTATCAAGGTTCTATTTTTCCTTTCAGCAATACCATTTTGCTGAGGTGTTCTTGGTGAGGAAAATTCCTGAAATATCCCAAATTCTTCACATAGCTTTGTCATACTATCAGACTGGAATTCAGTACCATGGTCACTTCTTATTTTGACCACTGTACTGTCTAACTCATTCTGAATTTGTTTGACAAAACTATAAAAGATACTAGGAGTTTCAGATTTTTGCCTTAGGAAGAACACCCAGGAAAACCTTGAATAATCATCTACAACCACAAATGTGTAGACCTTCCTACCTAGGCTGTGAACTGGCATAGGACCAAAAAGATCCATATGCAAGAGGTATAGACACCTCACAGAATCCTTGTTCTCAATGCTATTAAAGGTGGATCTGGTCTGCTTGCCTTTTTGACAAGCTGAGCATATCCCATCCTTTATGCACTTAACTTGAGGACCATTCCTCACTAACTCTTTACTAAAGAGTTGGTCAATTGTCTTATAGTTAAGATGAGCCAGCCTCTTGTGTCATTTAACACAACGTGAGACTTTCTCATCAGCTACAAGACAAATAGGAGAAACAATGTTTTCACACATAATGTCTAGACAATAGACATTTCTCTTCCTATATCCTGTCAGAATGATCTTTTGATCACTTGACCTACTGATATGACAACCATCCTTGACAAATGAGATGTCATATCCTAAATCACTCAGCTGACTTATGCTAATGAGGTTATGTTTCAAACCCTTTACATAAGCCACTAGAGTAATTGTAATAAGGTTGCTAGAAATGTTACCAAAGCCTTTGATGATTCCTTTTTCAGAACCACCAAAGGTAACTTTAGGGTCATCCTTGATTGGTGTATAGTCCTTCAGCAATCCCCTAGTTCCAGTCATGTGCCTGGAACATCCACTGTCCAAGTACCATATTGGGGCATGGCCACTTGGACTCACCTGCAAAACAGATTACTTAACCTTAGAACCCAAATAATTCTTGGGTCCTTGGTGCAAGTTAGTCTGACTCTTAACAAAACTACCTGTAGATTTTCTAGCAGGCAGTTTGCTACTCACCTTGGCACTTGAATTGTGCCAACAATCTATGGCAAAGTGGCCTACCTTACCACAACACCAGCACTCAAATCTGTTGTACCTTTGTTTAGGTACAACCCTGGCTGTTTTATCTACAGCAGGCTTCTTGTTGAGTACTGGGGCTTTGCCCTTAGACTTGAACTTTACTGTCCAGGCAGGTTTTGTAAACCCCAATCCAGTTTTACCCTTATGAGGTACAAACTCATCTATCAACGGTAGAACAGATTTTGGTTTAGAAAAACTTGCTACAATATCTCTCTCCTTCTGAAGTCTAGCCTCCAGATTTCTAATTTGATCATTCTTGAATGTAATAGTACCCATCTGAATAACAGTAATGTTCTTCAGCCTGGCTATTTCATTTAGTTTCAGATCAAGCAACTTGTCAAAATCTGTTGCAGCCACTTTGAGACTAGCAATCTCCTTAGCCTGAGTTTTGGCCAAGAATTTGCTTTTCTTCAAAGCCTGCAACAATACTCTATATTCATCAATCAACTGATGAATGTCTCCTTCAGATTCAGATCCACTCACATCACTTGATGCTGATGTATCTGATTCTGATCCAACACTCAAACTTGAACTAGAAGAACAATTTTGTACCTGACTTGGTCCAGGCTGATCCTGGATTTTGTCTCCTTCTGATAAGGCCATCAGTCCCTTGCACTGATTGTCCTCATGCTCATAAATTGAATTCATTAACTGTATGAACTCATTTTATTCTTCTTCAGCAAACAAGCCAATATAGGCTTCAGCTTCTGAATCTGTTTCTGAAGATGACATATCAGTCAGGCTTTTGTCTCTCTTTGCAACAAAGGACTTTTCCTTTTTGCCCTTAAATTGAGTCTTCTTCTTGTCAGTGGACTCTTTCCTCTTTTCTGGACAATCAGCTATTACATGTCCTTGTCTATTGCAACAATAGCATACTATCTTTGAGGATGTAGTTTTACTAGACTTGGACTTTCTCCTGTCATTCCTTGATGACTTCTTGTTCTGATAATAGTCATCTTTTGTCTGTGAAGTGGATGGCTTGGACCTCCACTGCTTCTTCTTTAGAAACTTCTGAAAGTGCCTAGTAAATGCAGCAAAGTCTTTATCACTTTCACTGCTTTCTGACTTCTTGCTATCTGAAGTATCTGTCTCAGCCTCAGCAACCTTTTGAGGTGGAGATGGAGACTTGTTTTTATATTTCCTAGTGTTTTCAGTCTTGAAGGCCACAGCTCTTTCTTTGTGCTCCACCCTAGTAGTCTTTTCTTCCTCCTTCCTTACCATTAACTGCATCTCATAAGATAACAGTTTTCCAAACAAAGTTGGAGGAGGTATGTCAGCTAATTTGGCCATTTCCCTTATGGCACAAATCTTGGTGTCCCAGTTCTTTGTCAGGGATCTCAAGAACTTATCATTTAACTCATAATTGCTGAACTCTCTTCCATAGGACATCAATTCATTGACTATCCTATAGAATTTCTTGTAGCATTCAGTTATGCTATCAGACCTGCCTTGTCTAAAGCTTTCATACTCTTGATTTAATAAAGACTTCCTGTCTTGTCTTACCTCTTCTGATCCCTCCATATAGACTATCAGTGTGTCCCACATTTCTTTTGATGTTTTACAATGTATTAGGTTCTGAAATGTGGTATCATCAATTGCACTTACAATAATATTCTGGGCCCTCTTGTCCATAGTGGCCAGAATAATTTCATCCTTAGTCATTTCTAAATAGTCTTTGGGAGTTCTCTGATTTGCATCCAGAACAGATACCTTCATTGGCACATATGGCCCTTCTTTGACTGTGATGTATATTCTTGGGTCAGATGCTTCCATAAAGAGTCTAACCCTCTCTTTCCATATGCCAAAAATCTCTTTTCTGCAGATTGGCAACTTCATGGATCCTAGCTCTTTGTGATTCTCAGTAGAACCCATTTTCTTGATTCTTGATTATACTGATTCTGCCTACAGGATCTTTACTCAGACTGTTATGTCCTTTTTGAGGAACCTCGCTTTGATACCACTTGAAAGAAATAGTGCCTAAACACCTAGAGGGGGGTGAATAGGTGCACTTAATCTTTTTAACTTTAAAGGCAGAAACCCTGAATTATTAGACCTGTTTATGCAATTCTCTACAGCAATTCAGCACATATAACACAGCAATCACAGAATAAATCACACACAGAGTACACACAGCTTTTATAGTGGTTCCCCAAGGTCTGGGTACATCCACTTTCCCCCTTCGCCTATCTAGTAGTGTACTAGATTCGGCCTAACTTCTCCACTTCTCCTCAGATCCTCAGATCTTACAACTCAGAACCCCAAACAAGTTCCTACAACTCAGAGTGATCCCACTCCTACAACTCAGGCACAAAAGCCCTACCACTCAGTCTTCAACAAGACCTACACTCAGGCACAACAGCCCTACCTTAGCCTTCAACAAGGCCTACACTCAGAGAAATGATTCTCCTACACTCAGGCTCACAGGCCCTACCTCAGCCTTTATAGATTTAGGCTTACAACTCAGATCTATACAAGATCCTACAGAAATTAGAAAATACAAAGTATATAACCACAACTCTTGATAGAGAGAGATGAGTTGACTGGCTTCTTGATGAGTTCTTGGAAGAACTTGGCTGAGATCAACCTCCCTTGGCTTTCTTCAAAGCTTCTTGAATTAGAACACAGTAGGGTCGTATCTCTATGCAGATGATCTTCAATCAACTGCTGACTTGAGATTCTGATTTCAATCTGAATCTTCCTTATCAGCCTGCTTCAACAGCTAGACTTCTTAGAAGGAGCTCTCTCTCTCCAACTTCTTAGATCTTCACTTGAAGGTCTTCTTCTTGTTGTGTCGTTTTTCACTTCATTGATTGATTCCCTTCTGTTGAAGGAATAAGCCTTTATATAAGCTTTCTTCATGGTGAACGGCTGATCCGGTTTCTAACAACCTTCTGACAGCTCTGACAGTAGCAATTGACCGGTTGAAATGGCAGCTGTCAAGTCATCCAGTCACTTCTTGAAATCTCTATCAATGTCTGAAAGTGTCGAGACAGATAGTCTTTATGTGTCGACACAAATAGACCAAGTGTCGACACAAGTAGACTAAGTGTCGAAACTAGCCTTCATGGTGTCGACACAACTCCTTGTGTTGTTGCAACTGCTTCTCGACACTGCTTCTTCAGAATGTGTCGACACAAGACTTCTTCTTTAATACTTAGTTGAATTCTGCTAAGTGTCGACACAACTCCTTTGTGTCGACACAAGTCTTCTTCTTTAATACTTATTTGAATTCTGCTAAGTGTCGACATAACTCCTTTGTGTCGACACATCTTCTTGTGTTGAAACTTGCTCAGTGTCGACACATCTTCTTTGTGTCGACACATGCCTTCTGTGTTGAAACTTTTGCTGAGTGTCGACACATCTCCTTTGTGTCGACACATTCTTCATGTGTTGAGACTTTGCTGAGTGTCGACACATCTCCTTTGTGTCGACACTTGTACTTAAACTTTGTTGAAGTTTGCTGAGTGTCGACACAGCCTCCTAGTGTCGACACATTCTGCTGTCGACAAAGTTTCTCTGAGTGTCGACACTGCTTCTTAGTGTCGACACTGATTATGTATACAATTCTTCATTGTGTGTCGACACAACCTGTATGTGTCGACACTTTTCTTCTGGTGTCGACTCTGCCTTCCTGGTGTCGACACAATTACTCCAAGTGTCGACACAGCTTCTCTAGGTGTCGACACAAGCCTTCTTAAGTGTCGACACTTTTCTTCTAGGTGTCGACACATGGACTTAGAATCTTTTATGCTTTCCCTGCAATTACTTAACCTGCACACATAAACTCAAAACACATCAAATACATCTTGATGTATATCATTGAGTAGGGTGAGGCTTCTTCAAATCAGGTACATATATTCCAATGTACCCAACACCAGGGTTGACACGGGCATGTCCAGGGTTGACACGGGCGTGTCCAGGGTTGACACAGGCGTGTCCAGGGGTCGTGTCCTGTTCAGAGATCGATGATTTCTCTTACAATTATGAGACATGGCCTATGAAACGGGCGTGTCACAAGCCGTGTACGGTCCCAAAACGATGATTTTGAAGGCGAATCAGGGCCTTTCGTTTCATGTAATTAGGATCCGACGGCCCAAAATCCTCCCTAGTGGTATAAGGTCGGGAAATTAGGGTTTAGACCTCATTTCCTTTGGCCCTTTCTTTTTTAAGAGGTAGAGAGAGGGGAGAACAAAGGGAGAAGAAGAAGGAGGAATCCTATCATTATTGGAGCTTCAGGGCTCTGAATCGCGAGATGAGCCGAGATCCGCGGAGGCGAGTCCGTTGCGGTGGTTTTCATCCGACTAGTTTTCCATGGCGCCGAAGCGAACCTCTAGGTTAACGATTCTCTACTTGGACATGTGAAGTCCTCTTCATTTTACATAGGAAACTCTCTCCCGCGAGTGGGCGGTGAGTGTGAGATATTCCTTTGGGTAGATATGGTTTATCCCCGTAATCTTGCATGTATAGTCCGGATTCAAAGTACGAGTATAAGCATGGTGTGTGAAGCCTATCCGGACATGATGGTCTGGATCGGTGATGTTTTCATTATGCATGTATTGCCGGAGAAGACTCTGTGCCGTTTTGTTTTTCGGGTTTCTACGCGGTAGATTGCAGCAGGGAGCCTTGGGGACTAACCCCAAGGAGCACCCGAAAAACTGGGCAGAAACGTATTTCTGCCAGGTACCCCGCGACGTTAGTAATACCGCCGGTGGTTGCTCTGTTATTGTGAGGCCTGTCTCTTTGAGAACTGGGGGCCAGTGTTGTGAGGCTGTGTGCTCTGGGAGCCCAGTTGGCTTGGTCTGCGAGCCAACCTTGTGCATAACCGGGTTATGTACTATTGTATGATCAACACTTCGGGATTCAGGGAAGCTTGATCCGCGCCGATGACTTAAATTGACATGGCGATGTGAGCAATGGGTTGAGTGGAACTGTACCCGCTCTATGTGGTTCGGTTAAAGAGACCTAATATACGTGGCACTTACCGATGGCATAAAGGGCGGGTCTTAGGCTTCAGACGGAAAGACTAAAATTCTCACGATGTTTACCATCCTGGGGGAGGTGGTGAAGCCTCGGAATGGACCAGATTCACCGAGCATGTGCACTGAGAGCACGGGGTGTGTGGACGTGCGTGCCTACGCCTGTGGTGAAGTGTGCTTAAATTGTACTTTCACTATCATGTTTGATTATACTAATGAAATGCAGGGAAGGATCACCGCCGCACCGATTAAGGGGTGGGGTCGTTATAATTTGGTCAGCTTTAGCTGACCGTTGCCTTGTTTTACCACCATTCGGTGGATTGTTTGTATGCAGGAACAGGTGAGACCAGTGGCAAGTAGCGGGCTGAAGCCCTTGATGTTGTGCTGACCCTTGAAGGCCAAAGCGAACTGTTTACTTTATTATGTTCATGTGTGGCCGGCCTGCGTGTCGAAGTATGGAAAACATGTACTGTTTAAGTAAACACTTGTAAGGCCCTAAGGCCGAGATTGTGGTGTATTTTGCTGTCATTCCTACTTTGGGTTTTGTGGACATTCATGCTTTGGTATTTGGGTTCTTATAACTATTTTAAAAGCTTCCGCTAGAATGCTCTGAGTTAGGATGCGTATTCTTATGTTGTTAATTTGGTATTCTTATGTAATTCCACTAGCTGTCTATGAAATATGGCATGGGGCCCCGGCCGGACCTTCTGTTATATTCCATGTGATGGATGAGGGTGTTATAATTTGGTATCATACTAAGGCATCGGTCTTGCTTATTTGAATTCGTGGACGAATTCTTTTAAGGGGTGGTGAGCACATGTATGTGCGTCATCGTTATAACATGAAAAGAACCCTTGAATGTCCACTTAGGAATGAAAATACACATGTTTGAGGAACCTGCGTGTTCCTATAATTATTTTTTGCAATTTTGTTTGGTCACTTAATGGTGTGTTGTACGACTATAGGTGACTAGGAACGGTGCACGACAGTCGCAACAACAACATTTCACGGAGAGTAGTGCACCTAACGACGTGCCTGCAACCCCTTCTTCTACAGAAACCATTCGGATGGTGGTTGAAGCGGTGTTCACTATGTTCAAAGCCCAACATGGAGGGCATGTGTAGCCCCCTATCCCTGGGATGGCTGCAGTACCGATTGGCGCGTTGGAGCAAAGGGCATGTGGTAGAACATCAGAGCAGTAGTTGAATATGCTTTTGACTCAGGGAACGCACTCAATGGATGAGTATTTGCATGTGTTTGTCTTGATAAGGAGATACTCAGGGTTTGAGATGGAGAACAAACAGACCACAGTTAATAGATTTTACAACGATCTATGTGATGATTTACGACTGCTATTGGTAGGACCAAAGCTACTTGGATTCTGAGCGTTAGTGGAGTCGGCTAGATATTTGGAAGAAGATTTGGCAAAAGTCAACGAGACGTCAGAGTTCAGGGTACCAAACTCTGCAGGTTCAGCAAAGTCTTAACACCACGGGAAGGGGAATAAGAGATCTAGAACATCTACTACTCGAGCTCGATATACTTGTTATACTTGTGGCAAGTTAGGACACTTAGCCCGAGATTATCGTGTTGATGCCCCGAAGACAAATAAAGCTAAGTCGGGAGCCGTTGCAGGGCGAATTACGCTTACTTGTTATACATGTGGTAAGATAGTGTTAAAATTCAACAAACCGCAGACGCCCCCTTGGATACCCTGCTGAAAACTCAACAAACCGAAGGAGAATACGCCCACTTATAATGTTGAAAGTTTTCCCGGATCGTGGAGTTAGCAGGGGTTATCTCAATAAAGCAGTAACAACCAGCAACACATGCAGCACAAGCTTCTTTATTGATCAAGAGCAAACTTCTTTACAAGGCGAGACATACATGGCGAGACATGCTTCACCAAAACCCAACACCGGGAGAGCAGAGACAGTTACAAAGACAAGAACAAAAACAAGCCGCGTGGACTCAATCAACAAGCCGCCGACCTACTGCTGTGGAGTCCGCTCAGTCCGCCAGGTCGCCAGACCGCAACCCAAGCCGCGCGGACTCACCCTTATTCCAATGCTTAGCTCTTCACCGCCGGTCTGCACGCCGCCAGACCGCACAAGCTGGGTCACCGAATGGAACAGTCCTCCTGAAGCAGGCGACTTCCTGAACCCCGAACCAAGTCGCCAAAGAGAAGACCGCCTGGTCGCAATCCGCGACCTGCTGTTTACCGCCAGTTGCTTAACCGCAGAGTCCGCACTGTCCCTGACCGCAATCAGAGCCAAGTCGTGGCTTTTCAGCGCTATCCGCACAACCTGCACAGCACAACCGGGTCAACTCTCTATCCGCGCGGACACAAAGCCCAGACCGCAGCAACTTACGCGAGCTCAATTACTGTTCACTTACTTCAGTCTAGGTTCCTTAATCCTGATGTGACATGGGTCCTATTTATAGGCACGACGATGAGTATGGTCACCGCCCTAGCCGATAGGATCACCACCACAACCCGCAGCTAGAACAAGTGTGTCCGCACAGCCCGCGGACACACCTTCCAGTTCGCCGCTCCTGTGCAGATAGCCAGTCTGCTCCAGCTTCTCCAAGGCCGGACTCCAATATCCAGTCCGCCTTGCCGCCAGAGACCAAGCCAGGACCACCACAGCCGGACTCCACAACAGCCGTGTCCGCCATTCTGCGGACAAGGCATCAGCCCGCAAAACCCGAGCCCGCAGCCTCGCCATCAAGGCACCTGCCGGACTCAGCGGACACCCGGCTACCGTCCGCATATCCCAAGTCCATTACCTCATTGCCAAGACACCTCCGGACTTAGCGGACACGGCAATCCAGTCCGCTAACAGCAGACTCCAGTCCGCAACTCCTGAGTCCATAACCTCGTCACAAGGCTAAACTGGACTCAGCGGACTCCGGCTCCAGTCCGCACGCTCCTGCACAAGCAATTCTCCAGTCCGCATTTCCCAAGCTAGCAAACAAGGCAAAGCACTTCTACTATGCTTGGCGGACTGAGAAACCAGCCCGCGCTCCACTGCGCGATCTCCCCGGACTGAGCCATCCTGGACTAGGTTCAATTCCCACCAAGTCCAGTCCGCTGGCCACAAGGGCCAGACCGCACTTAATGGCGGACACTGGATCTAGCCCGCCATACCGGGCGACCTCCAGTTCATGTCCGCGCTGACCGGCGGTGTCCGCGGCTTCCACTTGTCGCTTCACTAGAGCAAGACCAAGGCAACTGCCAAACCGGTCTGCCGAGCTCCAGATCTTCAGTCCGCTTCAAGCCGGACTCCGCGGATAACATTCCTATCCGCCCGGTTACTTCCTGGGAGTAAACCGCCTGCTGAGCATACACTGGCCTGTCAGACCGCCGCTGCTGTCCGCGCAGTCCGCGCGAACAGACCGCCCAGGCCGCCACAGAGCAAACCGCCTGCAACATCCCTGCCGACCTAGCAGTCCGCCAACCCAGTCCGCGTAGTCCGCGTGAATAGGTTTCCCAAGCCTTCCATTCACCCACTTTCACTTCACAGAATTCAACACTCCCCCTTGAAGTGAGAAGTGGTGAATAACTCCAGCAGCTCCCGTAACCTTGCACCTGGTCCTTCCGATAGCATCTACGAAGAGATGTCCAAGACATAGTCCTCGCCCCGCATATCATGGACCATGAGGGAGCCCTCCAGCATCTCCTAAAAGGAGCCATGCTTCCCTCTGCCTTCTTCAGCTTCAACCTCCACTCATGCATCACAGGAGTATCACCAACTTCCTTGGACCCAGAAGCCCAAGCCTCGTTGCCTCTGAGAGAAGTCACCTCTTCAGACTTGGTGTCAACCACCTCCTTGATTCTAGTGGGGTCTTCACAGCCAGAAGTACCTTGCTCGACCTGAGGGCTAACAAAGAAACACGGGACCAAGTCCGCCGTGTTCCCTTCACAATATCGAGCTGGTGGCTTACTGATCCTCTTCGATCTCCGAAGAACCTGATCATGGCTAACCACCTCCGCTGCTTTTGAACCAGCTCCGTTCCCGGGCAAACCCGGAACAATGCTCCCTTTGCTCCCTGAACAAGACGCCTCCTTACTGGAACCAAAAGCATCTGGAGCAACGCTCCCCCTGCTACCTGAACCAGAAGACTCCCCTCTTGAACAAGAACTGCCTGGAACATCGCTCCCCTTGCTTCCTGAACCGGAAGCCTCCGCCTTCGAGCCAGAAGATCCTGGAGCATCGCTCCCCCTTCTTCCCAACTCTGACGCCTTTGCCCCGGAGCTAGAACAACCTGGAGCACCTGGTGACTCAGGCAACTCCACTTCCTTAGCAGCAGCCTCCTTCAGCCCACCATCTGACCTGCTTATCTCTAGCTCCACATAAGAGCTACCCCAATACGGCGTCAACTCATCAAAAGCAATGTCTCTCGACACTATGAGTTTCTTCGTCGCAGGATCCATACACCTCCATCTTCTTCTCTGCTCATCATACCCAACAAAGACTAGCTTTGTCTTGAGAGCACCCGGAGAGTGTAAATAGCAGGTAGATCCAAACACCCGAAGGTGCTTCACTGAGGGCTTCACTCCGAACATCAGCTCATAAGGAGTCTTCATTATGATCGGACTAAGAGGCATCCGGTTGATGACATGAGCAGCACAGGCTATTCCCTCCGCCCAAAGAGCCTTCGGAACGCCTTTACTCCGAAGCCAACACTTGCAGGTCTCCGTTAACCAACGGATCATCCGAGCTGCAATACTACCCTATTGTGAAGTATGTCCACAAGAAAGCTCCATCCGGATCCCTTGCTTCCTGCAAAAGCGTGAGAACTCGGTTGAGGCAAACTCACCACCGAAACTTGTCCTCAACACCTTGATCCTCCGGCCAAGCTGGCCTTCGACAAGCTTCTTGAACTCCACAAACAAGCGTACCATGTTGGACTTCCTCTTCATAAAGTATACCCAAGTATACCCAGAATAGTCATCAACCAATATCAGCATGAACCTGCTGCCTCCAAGACTGGCCGTGATGGTCGGTCCCACCAGAGCACAATGGACAACCGCCAATGGTGCATTACTTCTGGATTGTGCTTTGTCGACCATGAAGCGATAGGCTCCACTTTCCTGACATCCCGCACACCCCCGACCATCGCCATAGGATGACAATCTAGGCAAGCCTCTTACGAGTCTTCTTTCCGCCATTGCTTTCAGCTTGTCCATCCCTACATGCCCCAGTCTTTCATGCTAGATAGCTGCACTATCACTGGCATTCCTCCGATCAACTCCAGAACTATTTGATATCCCAACCACGTTCTTCTCCTTCCTCCTTACCTGAGCTACGTTCGCCGAGAGCAAGACAACCTTGCACTCCTTCTGAAGATGACCTTGCTGCTTGCATTTATAGCACCGTGGTCCTTCCTTCCTCTTCCTATCACGCCTAGGAGAAACACTCCTTTCTTCCTGATATGAAGTAGAGGGACCATCATCCGCAGCAACCTTCACCTCCTTCCTGAACAACCCATCAAGGGAAGTCCAGACCTCCGCAGCTGACCGACATCCACTGATGTGGTCCAAGAGCTCCGATGAGATCACCTGCTTGAGAATAGACTCCGCTTTCGCATTTGCCTCCTTCCAAGCTCTCATCGCCTCATCATTGCCAGCAGTATCCTCTTGTCTTCCTGCTCCGCATACAACCTCCCAAAGGTCCTCGCCAAGAAGAAAGCTCTTCATACAGGACTTCCACCGTTCACAGTTCGCCTCTGTAAGAAGATCAATACCAAGACAACTTGCATCCTCCACTGCCATGGTTCTACCACTGGTTTCCTCTTCAGACGAGCAACTACTTCCATTGAGCACTGCTTGACCACTCCAACAACCTCCCTCTGATACCATGTTAAAATTCAACAAACCGCAGACGCCCCCTTGGATACCCTGCTGAAAACTCAACAAACCGAAGGAGAATACGCCCACTTATAATGTTGAAAGTTTTCCCGGATCGTGGAGTTAGCAGGGGTTATCTCAATAAAGCAGTAACAACCAGCAACACATGCAGCACAAGCTTCTTTATTGATCAAGAGCAAACTTCTTTACAAGGCGAGACATACATGGCGAGACATGCTTCACCAAAACCCAACACCGGGAGAGCAGAGACAGTTACAAAGACAAGAACAAAAACAAGCCGCGCGGACTCAATCAACAAGACGCCGACCTACTGCTGTGGAGTCCGCTCAGTCCGCCAGGTCGCCAGACCGCAACCCAAGCCGCGCGGACTCACCCTTATTCCAATGCTTAGCTCTTCACCGCCGGTCTGCACGCCGCCAGACCGCACAAGCTGGGTCACCGAATGGAACAGTCCGCCTGAAGCAGGCGACTTCCTGAACCCCGAACCAAGTCGCCAAAGAGAAGACCGCCTGGTCGCAATCCGCGACCTGCTGTTTACCGCCTGTTGCTTAACCGCAGAGTCCGCACTGTCCCTGACCGCAATCAGAGCCAAGTCCTGGCTTTCCAGCGCTATCCGCACAACCTGCACAGCACAACCGGGTCAACTCTCTATCCGCGCGGACACAAAGTCCAGACCGCAGCAACTTACGCGAGCTCAATTACTGTTCACTTACTTCGGTCTAGGTTTCTTAATCCTGATGTGACATGGGTCCTATTTATAGGCACGACGATGAGTATGGTCACCGCCCTAGCCGATAGGATCACCGCCACAACCCGCAGCTAGAACAAGTGTGTCCGCACAGCCCGCGGACACACCTTCCAGTTTGCCGCTCCTGTGCAGATAGCCAGTCCGCTCCAGCTTCTCCAAGGCCGGACTCCAATATCCAGTCCGTCTTGCCGCCAGAGACCAAGCCAGGACCACCACAGCCGGACTCCACAACAGCCGTGTCTGCCATTCTGCGGACAAGGCATCAGCCCGCAAAACTCGAGCCCGCAGCCTCGCCATCAAGGCACCTGCCGGACTCAGCGGACACCCGGCTACCGTCCGCATATCCCAAGTCCATTACCTCATTGCCAAGGCACCTCCGGACTTAGCGGACACGCCAATCCAGTCCGCTAACAGCAGACTCCAGTCCGCAACTCTTGAGTCCATAACCTCGTCACAAGGCTAAACCGGACTCAGCGGACTCCGGCTCCAGTCCGCACGCTCCTGCACAAGCAATTCTCCAGTCCGCATTTCCCAAGCTAGCAAACAAGGCAAAGCACTTCTACTACACTTGGCGGACTGAGAAACCAGCCCGCGCTCCACTGCGCGATCTCCCCGGACTGAGCCATCCTGGACTAGGTTCAATTCCCACCAAGTCCAGTCCGCTGGCCATAAGGGCCAGACCGCACTTACTGGCGGACACTGGATCTAGCCCGCCATACCGGGCGACCTCCAGTTCCTGTCCGCGCTGACCGGCGGTGTCCGCGGCTTCCACTTGCCGCTTCACTAGAGCAAGACCAAGGCAACTGCCAAACCGGTCTGCCGAGCTCCAGATCTTCAGTCCGCTTCAAGCCGGACTCCGCGGATAACATTCCTATCCGCCCGGTTACTTCCTGGGAGTAAACCGCCTGCTGAGCATACACTGGCCTGTCAGACCGCCGCTGCTGTCCGCGCAGTCCGCGCGAACAGACCGCCCAGGCCGCCATAGAGCAAACCGCCTGCAACATCCCTGCCGACCTAGCAGTCCGCCAACCCAGTCCGCGTAGTCCGCGTGAATAGGTTTCCCAAGCCTTCCATTCACCCACTTTCACTTTACAGAATTCAACAGATAGGTCATATTACTAGAGATTGTTGGAGTGGTACTCCGGTGGCAAAGGGGGTAGGTTCTGGAGCAACGATTGGACGAGACCCAATTAGATGTTATACTTGTGATAAGCCTGGTCATATGAATCGAGACTATTGCAAATCAGAGTGGAAGTCAGGGGAAACTTGTGCTAAAAAGGGAAAGGCGGTAGATTCAACCGCATCCCATCGAGCTCCAGCCCAACCGAGATTCTATAACCTTGGCCAGACGGAGGCCATCAAGCAAGGAGACATGGTGTCAGGTATGTGCTAGAGTTTAGCATTACGTTTTCCGTACCTTATGTCTTATGCTTTGGTTGTATGATTGCTATGTTTTACGGTTCGTTATGATTTTGGACGTTCCGGCTCGAGAGCTATTCAATACAGGGGCTTCACACTCCTTCCTATCTAAGATCTTCGTGTATCATAATGGAGTACCTACTTCAATGGCAAAAGATAAGTTGGATGCGTTGTTCCGAACGGGTGTTCGATGTGCACGAAAAGAGGTTGTTGCTTGAGAGTGTGAATAGGAAGTCAAGCCTTTGACGTGGAAGCGTCTATTCTGCCTAGTGGAGTTTGACGTAATCCGTGGCATGGACTAACTCTCGGAGTAGCGTGCTTATATTTTTTTTACAACTCAAAGGAGTCGCACTAGGACTGAACACCTAGCGCAAGACTAAGTTAAAAGTACGTTACTGCGTGGAGTTGTTCTCCACCCGGTTAGAGTCTAAGAAACCCAAGCCTGATTTGGTTTGTATTCTGATGGTGTCAGAGTTTGTCGATGTGTTCCCTGAAGATCTCCCTGGAGCTACACCTCAAAGGGAGATCGATTTCACCATTGAGTTGGTGCCAGGTGCCAAACCAATGTCGCGGTCTCCTTACCGCTTAGCACCGAGGGAAATGGAAGTGTTGAACGCATAACTTTAGGAATGGATAGAGCAGGGGTTAAGTGCGTTCAAGTTCGTCGCCTTAGAGCACGCCGGTTCTCTTTGTTCAGAATAAATACGGAAGCTTACGACTATGCATTGATTACTGGGAGTTGAATAAGCTAACAAAAAAATAATAAGTATCTGATCCCAAGGATTGATGATCTGTTCGACCAGCTGGTGTGGTCGACTATGCACTCAAAGTTGGATCTGAAATCCGGATACTATCAGCTGCGGATAAGGGAAAGTGACATTCCCAAGACGGTTTTCAACACACGTTATGGGCCTTATGAGTTCACTGTCATGTCGTTTGGGCTGACGAATGCTCCATCCATATTTATGGATTTGATGAATAGAACGTTCAGAGAATACTTGGACCAGTTCGTGATAGTCTTTATTGACGATATACTGGTGTACTCGTAGTACAAGGAGGATCATTTTAAGCACCTGCATATGGTGTTGGAGGCATTGAGGAGGAACCAACTGTATGCCAAGTTATCCATATGCGAATTTTGGTTGTACTCGGTAGCATTCCTTTGATGGTTAGTAGTGAAGGTATTGCGGTAGATCCGGCAAAGATAGTTGATATACAGGAGTGACCTGTGTTGTCTACGGTGGCAGAAGTCCGGAGTTTTCTGGGGCTTGTCGGCTATTACATGCGCTTCATATAGAACTTCTCGTGGATAGCATTGCCCTCACTACTCTGATAAGGAAGGATCAGAAGTTCGTTTGGTCACCTGAATGCGTACAAGCTTTTGAAGAACTAAAGTGTCGTTTGACCACGGCACCTATGTTATGTTCGCCTTATGGTTCTGAAGGCTTTGAGGTTTACACTCACACCTCTGTGAGTGGGTTAGGCTGTGTTCTGCTTTAGCACGGGTCGGTGATAGCCTATGGATTATGTCAGTTAAAAGTGCATGAGTGGAACTACCCGATCCATGACTTAGAGTTGGCGGTCATGGTATTCTCTCTCAAGCGTTGGAGGCATTACCTGTATGGAGTAAAGATCGACATTTGTTCAGATCACAAGTGTCTGAAGTATCTTATTGATTAGAAGGACCATAACATGCACCAGCGTAGGTAGATGGAGTTCCTTGGGGACTACACCTACAAGATTCATTATATTCCATGGAAGGGGAATGTTGTGGCAGATGCTCTAAGCCGTAGAACTCCTGCATAGGCCGATTGGGTGCAGATGCATGACGAGCGGCTCATTCATGATTTGAAGGCTTTAGAGATCTCGTGTATTGACAAGGGATATATTGCTAATGTATGTTTGAGTAGGAAAAAGGTTCAATACGACCTCGCGAACAGGATTCGACAGGCCTTGGAGTTGGATGTAAGCTTGAGACATCGCTTGGCAGAGTCCGTGGATGGGTCAAATGACCAGTTTTATGTTGACGACGGCCTTGCATGGAAAGGTGGTCGGTTGTGCGTCCATAATGTTGGGAAATTACGAGAAGAATTAATATATGAGGCACATTTTACCAAGTACTCTATTCACCCTGGAAGCACAAAGATGTTCAAAGATATGAAGAGGCTATTCTGGTGGCCAGGTATGAAGAGACATAGCGGTATACGTGGCGAAGTGTCTGACTTATGCCTTGGTGAAGGCCGAATGCCAGAAGCCAGGTGGATTTCTAAAGTCCGTGCATATACCGGAGTGGAAGTTTGATGACATCTCGATGGATTTCGTTCACGATTTGCCGAAATCGCACAAGGGGAACAACACCATTTGGGTGATTGCTGTTTGTTTAACGAAGGTGTCACATTTTATACCCAATAGGAAGGATGATTCCGTGTAGAACCTGGCGAAGCTTTATGTCGATAATATAGTCCGTTTGCATGGTGTACACCAGAGTATCGTTAGTGACCGTGATGGCCTGTTCACATCTAATGATTGGAGGCTCATTCATCAGTTGTTGGGTACTAAGCTGAACTTTAGCACAGCTTTTCACCCACAGACAGATAGGCAAACTGAAAGGGTGAACGGGATGATGGAATACATGCTTCATATGTGTGCTTTGGATTTTGGTAAAAGGTGGGAGGACCATCTTTACATGATTGAGTTTGCATACAATAACAGCTACCAAGCCAGTATTCAGATGACGCCTTTTGAGGCTCTATACGGAAGGAGGTACCGTACACCTTTGGTTTGGGTAGAAACAGGAGAATCGAAGCTTTATAAGCGGAGAGAGGTTGAAGATGCTACGTCAACAATTCGGTTGATTCAGGAATGGCTACTGATTGCTCAAGATAGACAGGACAAGTACTACAACGACAAACATCGGAATGTGGAGTTTGCGATGGGCAACTGGGTATACCTCAAGATAAAGACGTTTAAAGGTGTATCAAGGATTCAACGCTTAAGGAAGCTTTGTCTGAGGTATGTTAGCCTTTTAAGATCTTGGAGCGAGTTGGTGAAGTCGCCTATCTGTTGGCTCTTTCGGTAGAACTGAGTGGATTGTATGATGTATTTCACATTTCGATCCTACGCAAAGCCGTGAAAGAACCAGCGTAGGTGGTTGTTGCTGATCAAGTATCGATCGATAGTGGGCTAACAATGAAACTTAGACTCATTCAGATCGAGGATATGGAGGTCAAACAATTGTGAAACAAAGCTATCAGGCTGGTCAAGGTCCGATGGGACAATTGTGGTCGTAAGGAGCTTTCGTGGGAGCGAGAGCAGACCATGCTTGTGGAGTATCTCAAGCTTTTCTACTCATGTACCATTTAATTTTGTGTACTTTTCCATTCTGTAATTTCGGGATGAAATTCTTTTAAGGGGGGGGGGAATTGTAATGCCCCAAAACTCAAATATGTATGGGTAGTGTTTTTAAGGACTTTTGGCGCCCTTGAAGTTTCACGGCCTGTGACACACGGACATATCCAGGGTTGACACGGGCATGTCCAAAGCTGTGTCCTGCTCTGAGTTTACAGGTCTATGTTGGTTGAGCAATACAGCTTGGGACACTGGCATGTCTGAAGCTATGTTGGGCACACGGCTTGTGACACGGGCGTGTCACAGGGTCGTGTCCTATTCGGGCTCGATGGTTTCAGCATCGTTTGAGGCACGCGAGCGTGTTCAGGGTTGGCACGGGTATGTCCAGGGTTGACACGGGTGTGTCAGGGGCCGTGTCCTGTTCGAAGATCGACGATTTATCTTACGATTGAAAGACACGTCCTGTGACATGCTCGTGTCACAGGCCGTGTACGAGCCCAGAAAGATGATTTTAAAGGCGAATCAGGGCCTTTCGTTTCATATAAGTAGAATCTGATGGCTCGGAATCCTCTCTGGTGGTATAAGGTCGGGAAAAGAGGGTTTAAACCTCATTTCCTTTGGCAGTTTCTCTTTCTAAGAGGTATAGAGAGGGGAGAGAAAAGGGAGAAGAAGAAGGAGGAATCCCGCCATTGTTGGAGCTTTGGAGCTCCGAATCGTGAGCCGAGCCCAGATCCACGGAAGCAAGTCTGTTGTGGTGGTTTTCATCTGGCTAGTATTCCATAGTGCCGAAGCGAACCTCTAGGGTAACGATTCTCTACTTGGACATGTGAAGTCCTCTTCATTTTGCGTAGGAAACTCTCTCCTGTGAGTGGGCGGTGAGCGTGAGAAATTCATTCGGGTAGATATGGTTTATCCCCATAATCTTGCATATAGAGTCCAAAATTGAAGTACGGGCATAAGTATAGTGTGTGAAGCCTATCCGGACATGTTGGTCTGGATCGGTGATGTTTTCATTATACATGTATTGCCGGAAAAGACTCTGTGCCGTTTTGTTTTCGGGTTTCTTCGCGGTAGATTGTAGCAGGGAGCCTTGGGGACTAACCCCAAGGAGCACCTGGAAAACTGGGTAGAAATGTATTTCTGCCAGATACCGTGCAGTGCTAGTAATACCACCGGCGGTTGCTTTGTTATTGTGAGGCCTGTCTCTTTGAGACCTGGGGGCCAGTGTTGTGAGGCTGGGTGCTCTGGGAGCCCAGTTGGTTTGGTCTGCGAGCTAACCGTATGCATAACCAGGTTATGTACTATTGTATGATCGAAACTTCGGGATTCAGGGAAGCTTGATATGTGCCGATGACTTAAATTGACATGGCGATATGAGCAACGAGTTGAGTGGAACCATACCCGCTCTATGTGGTTCGGTTAAAGATGTACGTGACACTTACTGATGGCATAGAGTGCGGGTCTTAGGCTTCAGCCAGAAAGACTAAAATGCTCACGATGTTTGCCATCCTGTGGCGGTGGTGAAGCCTCGAAATGGATTGAATTCACCGAGAATGTGCCCAGAGAGCATGAGGTGTGTGGTCGTACGTGCCTACTCCTGTAGTGAAGTGTGCTTAAATTGTACTTTCACTATCATGTATGATTATACTAATGAAATGCAGGGAAGGAGCACCGCCGCCCGATTAAGGGGCGGGGTCGTTATAATTTGGTCAGCTTTAGCTGACCGTTGCCTTGTTTTACCACCATTCGGTGGATTGTTTGTATACATGAACAGGTGAGCCTAGTGACAAGTAGCAGGCTGAAGCCCTTGATGCTGTGCTGGCACTTGAAGTCCAAAGAAAAATGTTTACTTTATTATGTTCATGTGTGGCCGGCCTGCGTGCCGAAGTATGGAAAATATGTACTGTTTAAGTAAACACTTGTAAGGCCCTAAGGCCGAGATTTTAGTGTATTTTGTTGTCATTCTTACTTTGGGTTTTGTGGACATTCATGGTTTGGTATTTGGGTTCTTATAACTGTTTTAAAAGCTTCCGCTAGAATGCTCTAAGTTAGGATGTGTATTCCTATGCAGTTAATTTGGTATTCTTATGTAATTCCACTAGCTGTCTGTGGAATATGGCGTGGGGCCCCGACAGAACCTTCTGTTATATTTATGTGACGGATGGGGGTGTTACACTGTGAGGAACAGTCATATCCACCATATGACCTCGGAACTCAACAGAACAAGTTCCAATGCGCTCGTATTGATTATACGAGATCATAGAAACTGACGGAACTCAAATCAGAGTTCATTAGCTCAATATCCAAATTTCTCGTATTTGCGATGTTATACGAGGAACGGTCATATTCACCATATGACTTGAGAACTCAATGAAACAAGTTCCAATGCACTCGTATTGACTATACGAGGTCATAGAAACTGACAGAACTCAAATCATAGTTCGTTAGCTCAACATCCAAATTTCTCGTATTTGTGACGTTCTACGAGGAACGGTCATATTCACCATATGACTTTGGTTTGTAACGAAAATAGTTTTGCTGCACCCATACCGGTTATACGAGTCCAAAGAAACAAACAGAACTCGAATCAGAGCTCATTAGCTCAATATCCCAAAAATAGGGTCATCTCCTACCCATTATGAGTCTCAGGTAGAGGTTCAGGTCACTTTTATTGGGTCCGCTAGGGTTCTAGTGTCCTAATAAAGTCGGAATGTTACACGCGGACTGCTGCCACCGAACTGAACAAGCGGCCCAGAGGAGGACAACTTATTTGAATGGGGGAAGAAGTTGCAAAAGAGAAACACTTAGTCCCAAGACGCGACCTGCTGAAAACCAGTGATATATATCCACAGAGTCTGCAGTTAGTCAGAGCCAAACTCCCTACTCTCCAGAGCTATCTGAACAACTTGCACAACACAAACCGATCAAACCTCTTCAAGCCGTGTGGATAGAAAACCCTAACCGAAGCAATTTTCCTCGAGCTAACTTACTGTTCACTCAGTTAATTATGATGTCACAGGGGGTCCTATTTATAGGCGCGGAGAGGAGTGTGGTCACTGCCTTAGTAGATAAAAACACCACCCCAGCCCACAACTAGCACAAAGCAGTCCGCCCAGTCCGCATGGACAAGGCCGGACACCAGCCTATCCGCATGTTATCAACGAAGACGGGATAGAAGCCAGTCCGTATCCCTGCAGACATTGCACCAGACTGCACATCCATGCAGACTCTGCTCCAATCTGCACGCTACAGCAGACACAGCTTCAGTCCGCACACCCTGAGCTTGTACCCTCAGCACAAGGCTGACTGTTGCCGAGCTCGGCAGACAAAGAACCTATCCGCGCAAACTACGCAATCTACCGGACTGAAGACGACCTTGAAGTGGTCCAAATCCAGACCAAGTCCACACAACCAGACATCCCTGATGCGAATACAGCACCAGGGGATACAACACCAGTCTGCACAAGACCGGCGAACTCTAGAGCTAGCTGCTCAACCTAGCAACTGAGCGGATAACCATCCTATCCGCCAGAAACATCCTGGGAACCAAGCCACAGAACACTGGCTGACCTAATAAGTCGCCAGCTCTGTCCGCTCAGACTGCCCGGTCTGACCACCAAAACAGCTAGCAACAACAAGGCCAACCTGCCAGGCCTCCACCCTATATCCGTCCAAGCCGCCAGGATAGTTCGCCCAGTCCACCTAGGTCACCCACTTCCACTTCAAAAAATTCAACAGTGTCAACAAATAGGGCTGAGTTATCTCCGCTCTATCTTACTTCATAGCAGTAGGAAGAAATTCTGCCTCTGCTAGAAGAATTTTAGAATATAAATACTGAACTTGTTGAAGAAGACGGAAGAACGGCTAGGTCTTGAGATCTTCAATCAGCTAACTGAACCCGCAGAAGACTGAAAGATCTCCTTTCTTTCTTTATCAGAAGTTTTTCTGATCTTGTTATAGCAGAAGAAAAGTGCTACAGCTAACTGAACTTTTTGTTCTGCTGGAAGGCTTCAAGCTTTTTCTCGGCAGCAATGGCGAGGAAGATGAAGTCCAGCCACTTTTTTCATTTTGGATAAAATCCTAAAAAGTTAAGTTCAACATCTGAAGTTGTCCCTTTATATCTTCATCTGATTAACGGCTAGAGGAAGCAGTGGGGACTGCCTGCAATAGACAGTCGTACCTTACTTTAATGGAAGTAGACGTATAGTAGCCCTCCAACAATATTTGTCGTGTTCTGTAGATTTCCCGCACTTAATTTGAACTCTGTTGACTTTGCTGACGTCACCATCTACGAACTTAGCCAAAATCAAACATATTTAGTATAGGTGTTGAGTGAGTAAGCTACACTCAATGCTAAAACACTTAGACAGAATTCTGTCACTAGGCGTTCAGTGAGAAACCTTCACTCAACGCCAAAACACTTAGAAAATATTTCAGTCATTAAGCGTTGAGTGAGTAAGCTTCACTCAATGCCAAAACACTTAGAAAAATCTTTTTGCCTCTAAGCATTGAGAGCGTTAAGTCAACTCAATGCTTTTTGTTTGGCATTGAGAGCGTTGAGTGTGTCTTCATCACTCAACGCTTTTTGCCTTAGGCACTTTCTGTTACTAGGCGTTGAGCGAGCCTTCATCACTCAACGCCAAACTACTTGACAGATATTCTTCTATTATCTGGCGTTGAGTGAGTAAGCTACACTCAATGCATTTGGACTTAGCTAATTTTCTTGCTTGGGAAGCGTTGAGTGTTGCTTCTTCACTCAACGCTTTCAGTATTTGTCAATTATATTGACATGGCATTGAGTGAGTGGACTTCACTCAACGTCTCTATCCTTAGACAGATTCTCAGTTGATTAGGCATTGAGTGAGCAGTCTTCACTCAACGCTTTTGTCCTTTGACAAAATCCTGCGTTGGAAACACTATCTCCGACTGACTAAGGTTCAGTCAACGCTTTTTATCACATGACGTTGAGTGAGTAAGCTACACGCAACGCCTGTGAACTTAGTCAAATATTTACACAGTTTTTTTGTGGATTTGACTTACTGAGCTATACTCAATGATTTATGTTGTATGGCATTGAGTGAGTAGACTACACTCAATACCTATAGACTTAGCCACATCTTAACCAGTTTTTACTTAGGCTTTGACTGTCTCAGCCTGTCTCAATATTTTTAGCTATATGATGTTGAGTGAGTAGACTACACTCAATGCTTGTGGCCTTAGCCACTTTTTCTGTCTAGCCGACAGTTAGGCTTAAACTAAAGTTATATTCAACGCTTTTACTTACTTAGGGTTGAGTGAGTAGACATCACTCAACGCCTGTGGACTTGGGGCGATTTCCAGCTTATCCATCATCTTCCCTTGCATCTGGCATTGAGTGAGCTTGCTTCACTCAATGCCTATGGATTATCTGAATTCCTGCACCTGGCTTTGAGTGAGTAAGCTTCAATCAACCCCTATGGACTTGGGCAAATTCCTGCCTGTCCAGTATCTATCTTTGTGTCCACCTGTCCAATCACTTGGAATACCTGTCCTATCAATGTTTCAAGGACAACCTGCATGCATGAACTTAAGCACACATCAAATACAACTTTGTGTATATCATTGATGTGATTGACTTCATCAAATCTAGGACATTGTGGGCAATAGACCCAACAATAGTATATCAACTTGGAAAAAGAATAATAAGAGATGTTATAGTTACCATACTTTCTTGTCTGCAGGACATGCCTGCTTCTGCTCCCCCTTAATTATTACTACCTAGTCTTGATCAATTTGATCATATCCTTCTCATAGTTCTGATACCACATGTATCCTTCTCTTCCTATCCTATAATACCAGATTCATATCATTCTCCTCCCCCTTTTTGACTTCTGTAAATAGTCAGGGAGGTTCAGATCTTCTGATCCCCCTTTTTGATTACAAATAAGCTGCATTTGAACCACTTGAGAGTTCTGGAGCAGTGATAGACTTACTCCCCCTCAACTAAAGCATCATCTATCATGTTTCCTGATAGACCCTATTATCTACATCATCTGGATAGTGCTTCAACCAGCATGATACCACTCAAGATATATAATCTTGAAGGATCTTCAATTCCCTGAAGTACTTGTCCACCTGCAAGAAAAAGTATAACTTTGACACCATGGGGAGCCACTGAAGATATGCTAGGTTCAACATACCCAATTCAAACTTAAAGGTGTTGAACTTTGCTTCATTAAGTGTCTTAGTGAAGATGTCAGCCACTTTCATTTCCATTGGGACAAACTCAAGGTTGATATCTTCGCATTCCACATACTCCCTAATGAAATGATATCTAATCTTAATATGCTTAGTCCTACTATGTGAGATAGGATTCCTAGCAATTGAGATGACACTAGTAGAATCACAATATAATGGACTTCTACTTATTTAGAGGTTATAATCATGGAGCTGATGCTGGATCCACAGCAACTGAGTACAGCAGCTACCTGCTAAAATGTACTCTGACTCTACAGTTGAGATTGCAACACTTGTTTGCTTCTTGCTGCTCCAAGACATTAGTCTCCCTCCCAGGAATTGACAGGTATTAGAAGTGCTCTTCTTATCCTCTTTGCAGCCTACAAAATCTGCATCTGAATAGCCAGTTAGTTCAAACTCCCCATTCCTAGGAAACCATAGGCCAAGATCTGGTGTTCCCTTAAGATACCTAAAAATCCTCTTTGCAGCAGAGTAGTGAGATTCTTTAGGACAAACCTGATACCTAGCACAAACACAGGTAGCATATATGATGTCTGGACTACTTGCAGTTAGACATAGAAGGAGACCAATTATCCCTCTATACAAAGTTTCATCAACAGGTTTCTCTGTCATATCTTTGTTTATACTCATATTTGACCCCATGGGAGTTTTCATGGTGGAGGAATTATCCATACCAAACTTCTTGATTAACTCCCTAGCGAACTTAGACTGGGATATGGACAAGCCATTATCAGTCTATCTAACTTGGATACCCAAGAAGAACTTAAGTTCACCCATACTGCTCATCTCAAACTTTCCTTGCATAAGTTTGGCAAACTTCTGCAAAGGCTGCCATCAGTATATCCAAAGATAATATCATCTAGATATATCTGGACTAGGGTGATCTTACCCTTATATTCCCTTAGGAATAGGGTCTTGTCTATCTTCCCCCTTGAGAATTTGTTCTCAATGAGGAAGCTAGACAAAATCTCATATCATGCACTAGGGGCCTGCTTTAGCCTATATAGAGCTTTCCTAAGTCAATAAATTGAATCAGGTGAGTTGGGAATAATAAAACATGGAGGATGCTCAACATAGACTTCCTCTTTTAAGTCACCATTTAAGAATACTGACTTCACATCCATCTAGTAGACCTTAAATCACTTGTGTGCAGCATATGCAAGGAACAATCTGATGGCCTCCTTTCTTACTACATGGGCAAAGGTTTGATCAAGATCAATACCTTCCTCTTGCCTGTACCCCTTAGCTACTAGCCTTGCCTTATTCTTGATTATAATGTCATTTTTATCAAGTTTATTCTTGTAAATCCACTTGACTCCAATGATATTATGTCCTTGTGGTCTGGGAACCAGCTTTCAGACCTTACATCTCTTAAACTGGTTCAGTTCTTCTTACATCGCAAAAATCCAGAACTGATCTATGTTGGACTCTTCAAATTTCTTTTGCTCAACCTGTGACAGGAAGCTTGAGTAGAGTGTTGTGTTGATTCTTCTGATCCTGGTCACTACCCCTTGACTGACATCACCAATGATTTGGTCTCTTATATGATCCCTTAGATGCCTAATTACTGGATGCAATCTAGCTTCAGCTTCAGCTACAGGTACAGCTTCTTGCTGATCTTCATCCACCTCATTTGTGCCTTGTAGTCCCTCTATGGGAGCTATATCCTTGATAGTTAGCTGGTCCATCATCTGGTCTATACCTGCAGTACTAGATGAGGAGCTTGGTAGCTCACTGTTAATTATAGTAGACTCATCAAAGACTACATGAATAGATTCTTCTACAACTTGGCTTTTCAAATTATAGATCCTATAGGCTTTGCTATGATTACTGTACCCAACAAAAATCCCATCAAAGGACTTGACAACAAACTTAGTCACATAAGATTTCCCATTATGAAGCACAAAGCACTTAATACCAAAGATTCTGAGATAGCCCATATTTGGTTTTTTGCCTTTCAAGATCTCATAGGAAGTCTTCTTGTGGTTGTTGGTGATAGATACCCTGTTGAGGACATGACATGCAGTATTCACTGCCTCAGCCCAGAAATATTCTGGGAGATATGTATCACTCAACAATGTTCTTCTGACCTCTATGAGAGTCCTATTTTTCCTCTCAATAATCCCATTTTGCTGGGGAGTTCTTGCAGAAGAAAATTCTTGATGAATCTCTTGCTCTTCACAGAACATTGTCATGCTTTCAGACTGGAATTCAGTTCCATGGTCACTTCTGATTTTGACCACTGAACTATTAAACTCATTCTGAATTTGTTTGTCAAACTTGATGAAGATGTCAATGGTTTCATTCTTTTTCTTGAGAAAGAACACCCAAGAAAATCTGGAATAGTCATCAACCACCACAAGGGTCTTTGGTACCAAGACTATGAACTTGCATTGGACCAAACAAGTCCATATGCAAGAGGTACAGACACCTCACAGAGTCTTTGGTACCAATGCCCTTGAAGGAGGCTTTGGTCTGCTTTCCCTTTTGACATGCTAAGCAAATGTCATCCTTGATGCACTTCACATTAGGATCATTCCTAACTAGCTCTTGACTAAAGATCTTTCCAATAGTCTTGTAATTTAAATAAGCTAGCCTCTTGTTCCATTGGACACAATATGAGACTTTCTCATTTGCCATGAGACAAACAAGAGAGTCTGTATCTAGATAAAGAAAGTTTAAACAGTAAACATTTCCACTCCTAGTGCCTGTCAAGACGACTTCTTGGTCACTTGACCTCTTAATCAGGCACTCATCCTTGTGGAATACAATAATATAGCCAAGATCAGAAAATTGGCTTATGCTTATGAGATTGTGTTGCAAACCTTCAACATAAGCCACTTTTGTGATGGTGACTCTGTCATTGGAAATCTTACCATAGCCTCTAATTACCCCTCTATCTGAACCACCAAAGATAATATTAGGTCCATCTTTCACTGGAGTGTACTCCTTCAAGTTGCTCCTTGTCCCAATCATGCGCCCGGAAAAACAACTGTCCAAGTACCATATACGGGTGTGGCCACTTGAACTAACCTGCATCACACAATTTACTTTACCTTAGGACCCCAATTTTTATTGGGTCCAAGGTGCATGTTAGTCTTATAATGAACTTGTCTACTAACATCATTTCAGATGGGTAGACTCACAACTGCTCTTGGCACATTTGGAATGTACCAACAGTCTATAACAAAATGACCCACTTTGCCACAGCATCAATATTCATGAATGTTGTATCTTCTTTTCTGTGTAGGCCTAGCAGTTTGGTTAACTCCTGGATGAATAGTAAGAAGAGAGGCAGTAGCCTTCTTCAGATTCCTTTCAGTAAGGATCTGACTGAAGGTAAGTCTTCTAACTGGCTTGTTTTTCCTGCTCTGAGTGTCAACAGTAGCAAGTTTCTTTTCAGAAAGCATGCTTCTGATAGCATCATACACAGCCAAACCTAGCTTGCTAGAGGACTGACCTTTGGTCTGATTATTTGTTGAATGGTTCTGAACCTTTGCTGCAGCCACATTCTTGAGAGAGGGGGCTGAAGCACCAAAGACAAATTGTGCATGATGGGCCATTTGAATTTCTTCATGAGTAGCCTTAAAGATACTCACTTTGTTATACCTTCCACCCTAGCTGTAAACATCTTTGTTCACACCAGTGGATCTGTCATTCATCCAGTGACCAAATATGCTTTCTTGGTCATACCTGTTTGAAGGTGACTGAACTTTCCTAAAAAGATTGGGAGGCATAGAAGCAGGAGGCTGAGATTGAGCTGGATCTTTGCCCTTCCCTATGGAAGGAGCAACTCTAGTGCTTCCCTGGAATCCCAACCACTTCTTCAACGTCCCTTCACTTGTACAACTTCGTTTCTCCCATTTCTACCCAAGCCAATGATGTACAACACCTCCCTCCATACAGTGCCTCAAAAAGCACCATTTGAATGCTGGCATGGTAGCTGTTATTATACGTGAACTCAATCAAAAAAAGATAGTCCTCCCACCTTTTACCGAAATCCAAAACACACATATGAAGCATATTTACCATCATCATGTTCACCCTTTCAGTCTAAACATCTGTAACACCCCCTATCCGTCATATAGCATATAGCAGTAGGTCCGGCCTGGGCCCGATGCCATATACCACAGACAGACCGAAGGGTTACGCAATGAAACCATCCTTCCAATAACCAACGTCCTACACATAGCACATTCTAGCAGAAGCATTTTAAATGTTGCAAAATAAGAACCCAGCCACAGCATGAATGTCCACTAACAATAACCAAAAAGGAATGAACGTAAAAAATACGCAAAGTACTTGGCCTTACAAGAGTTTACTTTAAACAAATAGTGTCTTCCACACATCGACACGCAGGTCGGTCACATGTGAGAATAAAAGTAAACATTTACATTGGACTTCGAGGGTCGGCTCCGCAACAAGGGCTTTTGCCCTCTATTTTCCACGAGGCTCCGCGGCACATGCAAGCAATAATCCACCAAAGCGGTGGCAAACAAAAGCAATGGTCAGCTAAAGCTGACCAAATTATAACGACCCCGCCCCTTAACTCGGGGCAGCGATGCTCCTTCCCTGCACTTTATTAGCATAGCTTAATATTAGTGAAATTACACATCATCACAGGCGTAGGCTCGCACGTCCACACACCCCGTGCTCTGAGGGCACATTCTCGGTGAACCCGGTCAAATCCGCGGTCTCACCACTGCCCCATGGACGACAAATTTCGTGAGCATTTTAGTCTTTCCGGCTTAAGCCTAAGACCCTCCATCTATGCCAACGGCAAGTCCCACGTACTTTTGGTCGCTTGTACCGAATGACATAGAGCTAGTACGGTTCCGCCTAACCCGTTGCTCACACCGCAACATCAATTTAAGCCATATGTGAGGGTCAAGCATCCCCGAGTCCCAAATCGATCACACACTTTACATAACCCAGTTGTGTGTAAGTTGGCTCCCAGGCCACCAAGATGGCAGAATCACGCATTTGCCCAATTTTTCGGGTGCACCTTGGAGTTAGTCCTCAAGGTTCCCTGCTACAATCTACGGCGTAGAAAACCCGAAAAACAACCATTGGCGTGGAGACTTCTCCGGAAATTCATGCAATGCAACATCACTGATCCAAACAAACTTGTCCGGGTAGGCTTCACACACCATGCCTATGTCCGTTCTTTGATTCTGGACTCTACATGCAAAACAACGGGGACTAATCATGTCTACCCAAAGGAACACCTCACACTCACCACATACTCGCGAGAGAGGGCTTCCTATGAAAAAAGTAAAGAGGACTACACATGTCCAAGAAGAGAATCGTTACCCTTACATTTCTCTTTGGCGCCATGAAGATCTAGACGGATGAAAAGCACCGCAACGGCCTCGCCTCTTTAGATCCGAACTTAGCATGTGATTTGGGGCTCCAAAGCTCCACCGACAGCCAGAACTCTCCTCCTTCTTCCTTGCTCTCCCCTCTCTCTAAAGCTTTAGAAAGAGGAAGCTTGAAGTGGAATGAGGGTTTCAAACCCTACTCCCGGACTTAACCCTGTCTGGACCAGCCTAGGCCCTTAGATCCTAAAAGAAGGAAATGGACGACAACGATACACACTTAAAATCAATTTTCTAGGCCGAACACGGCTTGTGACATGCCCATGTCCAAGGCCGTGTGCCTCAATCGACTCCGAAACTGTAGCATCCCGACCAGGACCCGGGCTCTCGACACGGTCGTGTCACACTTGACATGCCCGTATCAATCAGTACACGCCCGTGTTGCGGGTTGTGTTCCTCCATCGACACGGGACCAAAAACATCCTGAAGAGGACATGGGTTCTTGACACGCCCGTGTCGATTTTGACACACCCGTGTCAACCCGAACACGCCTGGGCTCTAGTCCATGTTCCTCCCCCGACACAGCTCGGCTAATAGCCCGAGCAGTACATAGCCTGGGACACGCCCGTGTGTCAGGCCGCGTTCGCTGTCTCGAAGATCGTTAACTACATTTTCGTCGACCACTCGGCAAGATCGTCGAACCCGAGCACGACCCAGCCCTGGACACGCACATGTCCCAGGCCGTGTGACCCCTACCAAGCACCAAACTTTATTCTAAACGCTACCCGTCCCTCTTTTGAGTTTCGAGGCGTTACAATTCTCTCCCTCTTAAAAGAATTTCGTCCCGAAATTATAGAAAGGAAAAGATACACAAAACTTAAACGGTACCTGAGCGGAATAACTCCGGGTACTCCTCAAGCATGGTTTGCTCTCGCTCCCACGAGAGCTCCTCTCGACCGCAGTTGTCCCAACAGACCTTGACCATCCTGCCCTTGTTACGCAGTCGCTTGACTTCCGAGTCTTCAATACGAATGGGCTTGACCTTCATCATCAACCCATTATCAACCGGTACTTGATCGACCGCAATCACTGAGAAGGCTCTTGCACCGCCTTCCACAACACCGATATGTGGAATACATCGTGTAGACCACTCAGTTCTACTGATAACTTTAACCGATAAGCTGCTTCGCCAATCTGCTCCAGAACCTCAAACGGTCCAAGTACCTCAAGCTTAGCTTCTTCAAGTCCCGTACCAGTGAGATGCCCTTGAACGGCTTAACCTTCAAATACACCCAATCGCCAACAGAGAATTAACATTCATATGCTTGGCATTATAGTACTTAGCTTGCCGGTCCTGAGCGATTAGCAATCTTTCTCGAATTCTTCGTACCAACGAAGTTGCATCTTCCACTTATTGTCGCTTATACAGCTTCGACTCACCCGTTTCCAACCATGACAATGACGTGCGACACCTCCTACCATAAAGGGCCTCGAAGGGCGCCATTTGAATGCTCGCTTGGTAGATATGGTTATAAGAAAATTCCACCAAGAACAGGTGATCTTCCCACTACTTTCCAAAATCCAAGACTCACATGCGAAGCATGTCTTCCATCGTCCTGTTGACTCTCTCGGTCTGACCATCCGTCTGTGGATGAAAGGTCGTGCTGAAACTCAGCTTGGTTCCCAACATTTGTTGCACCAACCTCCAGTCATTGGACGTGAACTGCCCTTATCGACCACTAACGATGCTACGGGGCACACCGTGAAGTCAAATAATGTTATCCACATACAGTTTTGCCAAATTCTCCACCGAATCATTCTTCCTATTTGAAATGAAGTGCAACACTTTCGTCAAACGATCTACGATCACCCAGATGGCGTTGTTTCCCTTCTGCGACTTTGGCAACCCATGCACAAAGTCCATTGCAATATCATCGAACTTCCACTCTGGGATAGGCAAGGACTTCAAGAAACCTCCAGGCTTCTAGCACTCCGCCTTCACTAAGGTGCACATTTGACACTTTGCCACATAAAGTGCCACATCCTACTTAAGTCCTGGCCAACAGAACAACTTCTTCATATCACGGTACATCTTCGTGCTCCCTGGGTGAATCGAATACTTGGTATGATGAGCCTCGTACATCAATTCCACCCGCAGTTTACCCACATTTGGGACGTACAGACGACTGTACTTCCACATTAATCCATCCACAACATCAAATTGGGAATTTGACCCATCCCAAGCCTCAACCATAATTTGCCTCATGTTTCTATCCAAATCCAAAGTCTGTGGAATCCGATCAGCCAGGTCATACTAAAATTCTGTCCAATTTAATTGCTCTTCGGCACTAGTCTGCTTGTCAACGCAAGAGATCTATAATGCTTCCAACTCCCAAACTAAACGCTCGTCATGAACCGACAGCCAGTTGGCTTGCGCAAGGGCTCTGAGACTCAACGCATCCGCAACCACATTGCCTTTCCCAGGCACATAATGAATCTTGAATGTGTAGTCCCACAGGAACTCCATCCATCTCCATTGTCGCATGTTTAGATCCTTTTGATCCAATAGGTACTTCAGGCTCTTGTGGTTGGTATAGATATCGACCTTCACACTATACAAGTAATGCCTCCACAGCTTTAGGGTGAATGTCACGACCGCTAACTCCAAGTCATGGACGGGATAATTCCTCTCATGTACCTTCAGCTGATGTGAGCCATAAGCTATCACACTTCCATGATGTAGTAGAACACAAACCAATCCACTGCCCGAAGCATCGCTGTAGATCTCAAAGCCTTCGGTCCCACTCGGCGAACTTAGAACAGGTGTCGTGGTCAACCGACTTTTCAACTCTTCGAAAGCTTGTGCGCACTCAGGCATCCAAACAAACTTCTGCTCTTTCCTCATCAGAGTCGTGAGGGGTAACACTATCCGCGAGAAGTTATCCTTGAAGTGCCTGTAATAGCCGGCAAACCCCAGAAAACTCCGCACTTCTGCTACCGTAGACAACACAAGACACTCCCGTATAGCAACTGTCTTCGCCGGATCCACCGCAATTTCCTCTCCACTAACTATATGACAAAGAAATGCTACTGAGGACAACCAAAACTCATATTTGGATAACTTGGTGTACGGTTGGTTCCTCCTCAGCGTCTCCAACACCAAATGCAAATGCTTAAAGTGATCCTCCTCACACTGCGAGTACACAAATATTTCATCGATAAAGACGATCACAAAGTGGTCCAGGTACTCCTTGAAAGTCATGTTCATCAGATCCATGAACATGGATGTCGCATTAGTCAGCCCAAACGGCATGACCGTAAACTCATAATGCCCGTATCTCGTGCTAAAAGCTGTCTTGGGGATATCATTTTCTCTTATCCTCAGCTGATAATATCCAGACTTGAGATCCAATTTCGAGTACACTAATGACCCGACTAACAGATCGAACAGATCATCAATTCTTGGGATCGGGTACTTGCTCTTCTCTTTTAACATGTTCAGCTCTCAATAATCGATACAGAGTCGCAAGCTCCCGTCCTTCTTCTTAACAAAAAGGACTGTTGCGCTCCAAGGAGACGAACTTGGACGCAAAAAACCCTGTTCCAACAGCTCTTGAAGTTGAACCTTCAGCTCCGCCATCTCCTTAGACGCTAACCAATACGGACAGTGTGACACAGGTTTGGCACCTAGCACTAGCTCAATAGTAAAGTCAATCTCCCGCTGAGGTGGGGATCCAGGGAGATCGCCAGGGAACATGTCAGGGTACTCGGATAATACTGGGATGCTGTCCAAAGCAGGCTTAGGCTTCAAAGCCTCCACTAGCGTGAAGAACAGGTCTGCACCAGCACAAGCCTCCTTATCCACCTGAAGAGCAGACATCAAAGTCTTGCTCGACCCTTTCAAGCCTGCAAATGTTTTCTCAGGACTAGTTCCCAGTTTGACCTCCTTGCGATTGCAATCAATGTATGCCTACTGCTCCGAGATCCAGTCCATACCAAAAATCATGTCGAACTCCACTAGTGGCAGTAACAATGCTTGCAAGTCGAACTCCTGACTCCCAATACGTATCTTTACTCCACAGACTCTATCCGCGCGCATTTAACACCCATTTGGCAACAACACATCCAGTTTGTCCTTTTCCATCGAAGAAGGTACTCCGATGCGTGATATAAATCCTTCGGACAAAAAGAAGTGCGAAGCTCCCGTATCAAAGAGTGCTCACGTCGGATTATCGCAAATCAAAACAAAGCCTATACAAGCAGTAATAATCTAACATGCGCCAGGTAACAAGTATTTAAAGCTAACTTGCTATAAATTTAAACAATACCTATCACCACATCGGCTTGCTTTATGGCCTCCTGCTGGCCAAGGTTATAGACTTTAGGTTAAGCCAGAGCATAGTGGGATGTGGTTGACTCCATCGCCTTGCCCTTCTCCTCATAGGTTGCTCCCGACTTCCTCTCAAACTTTGGACGTCCGCTCCAACAGTCTCGAGCAAAATGTCCCGGCTTTCCACAATTATAGCATGCGCCCGGGGTTCGGCTCGTAGTTGCCCCCGAAGCACCAGAAGATGGGGCTGGACCCGAAGTCCTAGCCTTCTTATAGAACTTATGATACCCAGACTTCGAGGTAGTCGGCACCTTGAACTCTGTCTTCTTAGCACGTGAATATTTCTTCTCTTGCACATTCCTCAGATCTTTCTCCAAAGACCGGGCCGTATTGACTAGGGTCAAGAAGCCCTGCGTCATAGGCCCCGAGAGTAGTAGCCTTAGGTCATCCCTCAGACCCTCATCGAAACGGTTTGTCTTACGCTCCTCACCAGCAAATATAGAGCTAGCGTACTGACCCAATCATGTAAATTTGTGGAGATAGTCGTCCACGCTACGCTCTCCTTGCGTCAACTTCTGGAATTCATTCTCAATCGCGATCCTCTGAGCCGAGGGAAGGTACCTTGCAAAGAATAGTCTCGAAACTTCTTCCATCGAGATGTCTGTGAGTTGCCTTCCCCTCAGGTGATGTAGCTCTAAACCTTCCCACCACAGCCTTGCATCTTCGTCCAACAGGAAAGTAGCTATGGCGGTCATCTGCCACTCCTCTGTTTCTGTAGCTGTCAAGACTCTCTTTACTCAGGAAAGCCAATCCTCGGCTTGGGATAGGGTTCCCATCCCTGAGAACACCGGAGGATTAAAGCCCATAACATGCTTGAGCTGCTTTTCAGTTGCTCTCCTAGGTATCAATGGCTCCACCACCACCTGCACCACACTTCTTGGTTCCGCCGCTTGAAGCGGTACCTAATCCACCGCAGGGGCAGGCTGCTACATTTGTCTTGTAGGGTGGGCATTTATCATAGCGAACACCGCTTCAGCCACCAATCTTATGGTTTCTACCGAGGTAGGTGTTGCAGGCACATCATTCGGTGCGCTACGTGCCTCAGAAACCGGGCGTTCTGACGGCCCTGCACCACTCCTGGTCACCTATAGTCGTACAAAACACCATTAAGTGACCGAACAATATTGCAAAATGCAATTATAGGAACACGCAGGTTCCTAAAACATGTGTATTTTCATTCCTAAGTGGACATTCATGGGTTCTTTTTATGTTATAACGATGACGCACACACATGTGCTCACCACCCCTTAAAAGAATTCGTCCACGAATTCATTTAATCATGACCGGAACCGGTAGTCTAATACCAAATTGTAACACCCCCTATCTGTCATATAGTATATAGCAGTAGGTCCGGCCGGGGCCCGACGTCATATACCACAGACAGACCGAAGGGTTATACAATAAAACCATCCTTCCAATAACCAACGTCCTACACATAGCACATTCTAGCAGAAGCATTTTAAATTTTGCAAAATAAGAACACAGCCACAACATGAATGTCCACTAACAATAACCCAAAAGAAATGAACGTACAAAATACACAAAGTACTTGTCCTTATGGTCTTACAAGAGTTTACTTTAAACAAATAGTGTCTTCCATACATCAGCACGCAGGTCGGTCAGACGTGAGAATAAAAGTAAACATTCTCATTGGCCTTTGTGGGCCGGCTCAACAACAAGGGCTTTTGCCCGCTATTTGCCACTAGGCTCTGCAGCACCTGCAAGCAATAATCCACTGAAGCGGTGGCAAACAAAAGCAACGGTCAGCTAAAGCTGACCAAATTATAACGACCCACCCCTTAAATCGGGGCGGCGATGCTCCTTCCCTGCACTTTATTAGCATAGCTTAATAGTAGTGAAATTACACATCATCATAGGCGTAGGCTCGCACGGCCACACACTCCGTGCTCTCAGGGCACATTCTCGGTGAACCCGGTCAAATCCGCGGTCTCACCACCACCCCATGGACGACAAATCTCGTGAGCATTTTAGTCTTTCCGGCTTAAGCCTAAAACCCTCCATCTATACCAACGGCAAGTCCCACATACTTTAGGTCGCTTGTACCGAACGACATAGAGCGGGTACGGTTCCGTCTAACCCGTTGCTCATACCGCAATGTCAATTTAAGCCATATGCATGGGTTAAGCATCCCCGAGTCCCAAATCGATCACATACTATACATAACCCAGTTATGTGCAAGTTGGCTCCTAGGCCACCAAGATGGCAAAATCACGCATCTGCCCAGTTTTCCGGGTATACCTTGGAGTTAGTCCCCAAGGTTCCCTATTTCAATCTACCGCGTAGACAACCCGAAAAACAACCATCGACGCGGAGTCTTCTCCTGCCATTCATGCAATGCAACATCACCGATCTAGACCAACTTGTCCGGGTAGGCTTCACACACCATGCTTATGTCCGTTCGTCGATTCCGGACTCTACATGCAAAATAATGGGGACTAATCATGTCTACCCGAAGGAACACCTCACACTCACCGCATACTCGCGAGAGCGGGCTTCCTATGCAAAAAGGAAAAAGGACTTCACATGTCCAAGAAGAGAATCGTTACCCTTGCATTTCGCTTTGGCTCCATGAAGATCTAGATAGATGAAAAGCAACGCAACGGACTCGCCTCCATAAATCCGAACTCGGCTTGTGATTTGGGTCTTTGAAGCTCCACCGGCGACCGAAACTCTCCTCCTCCTTCTTCCTTGCTCTCCCCTATCTCTAAAGCTTTAGAAAGAGAAAGCTTGAAGTGGAATGAGGGTTTCAAACCCTATTCTCGGACTTAACCCTACCTGGACCATCCTGGGCCCTTGGATCCCAAAAGAAGGAAACGGACGGCCACGATTCGCACTTAAAATCAATTTTCTGGGCCGAACACGGCTTGTGACATGCCCGTGTCTAAGGCTGTGTGCCTCAATCGACATTGAAACTGTCGCATCCCGACCAGGACACGGGCTCTCGACACGCCCGTGTCACACTTGACACGCCCGTGTCAATCAGTACATGCCCGTGTTGCGGGGCGTGTTCCTCCATCGACACAGGACCAAAAACAGCCCAAAGAGGACACGGGTTCTTGACACGCCCGTGTCGATTTTGACACGCCCGTGTCAACCTGAGCACGCCTGGGCTCCAAGTCGTGTTCCTCTACCAACACAGCTCGGCTAATAGCCCGAGCAAGACACAACCTGGGACACGCCCGTGTCTCGGGCCGTGTTCGTTGTCTCGACGATCATCGACTGCATTTTCGTCGACCACTCGGCAAGATCGTCAAACCCGAGCACGACACGGCCCTGGACATGCCCGTTTCCCAGGCCATGTGACCCCTACCAAGAACCAAACTTGGTTGTAAACGCTACCCGTCCCTCTTTTGAGTTTCAGGGCGTTACACCATCTGTCTGTGGGTGAAAAACTGTGCTGAAGTTCAACTTAGTACCCAACAACAGATGAATAAGCCTATAATCATTATATGTGAACTGACCATCTCGGTCACTAATGATGCTCTGGGGTATGCCGTGCAAACGGACTATGTTGTCCACATAAATCTTCGCCACTTTCTCCACTAAATCATCCTTCCTATTGGGTATGAAGTGTGACACATTCGTTAAACGATCAACGATCACCCAAATGGCATCGTTCCCCTTGTGCGATCTCAGCAACCATGCACGACATCCATGGAGATGTCAACAAATTTCCACTCGGGTATAGGCAAGGACTTCAGGAATCCACCAGGCCTCTGACATTCGGCCTTTACCAAGGAACAGGTGTGACACTTCGCCACATACAATGCTATGTCTTTCTTTAGACCAGGGCACCAAAACAATCTCCTCATGTCCTTGAACATCTAAATGCTTCTGGGGTGAATAGAGTACTTCGTAAAGTGCGCCTCATACATCAAATCTTCTTGCAACTTTCACACATTGGGGATGCACAATCGGCTGCCTTTCCATAAAAGGCCATCGTTGATAGAGAACTGGTCGTTAGACCCATCAACAGCATTCGCCCAGTGACTTTTCAAGCTCACGTCCAACTCCAAGGTCCGTCGAATCCTATCCGCGATGTCGTATTAAACCTCTGTCCAACACAAGCATGCGTTTGCACTAACGCCCTTATCAACACAAGATATTTCCAAGGCATCCAAACCCTAAATAAGCCGCTCGTCGTGCAACTATAACCAGTTGGCCCGCGCATGGGACCTACGGCTCAAAGCATCTGCCACAACATTCCCTTTCCTAGGAATATAATGAATCTTGTAGGTTTAATCCCCAAGGAACTCCATCCAGCTACGCTGCTGCATGTTCAGATCCTTTTGATCTATTAGATATTTCATGCTCTTGTGATCTGAATAGAAATCGACCTTAATCCCATACATATAATGCCTCCAATGGTTAAGAGCAAATACCACGACCGCCAACTCCAAATCATGGACCGGGTAATTCCTCTCATGCACCTCCAACTGACGTGATCCATAGGATATCACCTTCTCGTTCTGAAGCAGAACACAACCTAATACATTCCCAGAGGCATCATTGTAGATCTCAAAGAACTCTGAACCACATGGCGAACACAAGACAGGTGTCGTGGTCAGACGACACTTTAGTTTTTCGAAGTCTTGGGCGCACTTCGGCGACCAAACAAACTCCTGATCCTTCTTTGTCAGGGTAGTGAGGGGCAGTGCTATCCGCGAGAAGTTTTCCACGAAGTGCCTGTAATATCCGACAAGCCCCAGAAAGCTCCGGACATCCGACATAGTAGACATCACATGCCACTCCCATATCGCAGCTACCTTCACCGGATCTACTGCGATTCCCTCACCACTAACCACATGACCAAGGAACGCTACAGAGGACAGCCAAAACTCACATTTCTAGAATTTGGCATACAGTTGGTTCCTCCTCAGGGTCTCCAAAACCATATGAAGATGCTTGAAATGATCCTCCTCGCACTGTGAGTACACCAGTATGTCATCAATGAAGAATATCATGAACTAGTCCAAGTACTCTCTGAACATACTGTTCATCAAATCCATAAACATGGATGACGCATTCGTCAGCCCAAATGGCATGACGGTGAATTCATATTACCCATAACGTGTGCTGAAAGTCATCCTGGGAATGTCACTTTCCCTTATTCTCAGCTGATAGTACCCGGATTTCAAATCTAGATTTGAGTACACAGTCGACCAGACCAGCTGATCGAATAGATCATCAATCCTCGGGATCGTATATCGATTCTTCTCTATCAGCTTATTCAACTCTCGGTAATCAATACACAGTCGTAAGCTTTCGTCCTTCTTCTTAACAAAAGGACTGGCGCGCTCCAAGGTGATGAACTTGGATGCACGTACCCTTGATCTGACAGCTCTTGCTACTGTACTTTCAATTCCGCCATCTCCTTAGGCATTAAGTGGTATGGGGAGTGTGACACAGGCTTGGCACCTAGCACTAGCTCGATGGTGAAGTCGATCTCGCGCTGAGGTGGTGCTCCAGGGAGATTTTCAAGAAAAAGTGTCAGGAAACTCCGATACGACCGGGATACTATCCAGACCTAGCTTGGGCTTCTAAGCCTCCACTAAAGTGAAAAATAGCACTGCACAACTAAGAACTGCCTTGACCACCTGGATAGCAGAAATCAAAGTCTGTCTCGATCCCTTCAATACAGAGAATGTCGTCTCAAGCTCTGTATCCACACCCAGTCTGACCACCTTGCGGTTGCAATCAATTTACGCACGCTGCTCCGATAGCCAGTCCATGCTAAAGATTACATTAACTCCACTATCAGTAGTAGTGATGCTTGCAAGTCAAACTCTTGACTCCCAATTCGTACCTTCATGCAGCAAACTTTATCCGCGCACATAGAACACCCGTTAGGCAACAGCACAACCAATTTATTCATTGCCATCGAAGAAGGCACTTCGATGCGCGATAAAAATTCCTCGGACAAAAAGGAGTGCGAAACTCCCGTATTGCAAAGTACTCTTGCCGGACAATTAAAGATCAAGACAAAGCCTAGCATAACATGTCACATGCTAATGAGCATAAGGCAACAAGTATGTAAATCTAAATGTGTTATTCATGAAATTATACCTATCACCACATTAGCCTACTTTATGGCCTCCTGCTGGCCAAGGTTGTAAACTCTAGGCTGGGCTGGAGAATCGCGGGATGTGGTTGACTCCACCATCTTTTCCTTTTTCGCATAAGATGCTTCATGCTTCTTCTCTAACTTCAGGCACCCACTCCAACAGTATTGGGCAATGTGTCCCTGCTTGTCATAATTATAACAAGTAACCAGGCAATGCACTGTAGTAACGCTAGATGCACTCGATGGTGTGGTTGGACCCGAAGTCTGAGCCTTCCTGTTCCACTTACGAAACCCAGACTTTGACGAGCTCGGCACCTTGAATTCCGACTTCTTCGAGCTCGAGTCCTTCTTTTCCTGAACTCTCTTCATATCCTTCTCCAGAGATCGGTCGGTATTGACCAGAGTTAGGAAACTATGTGTCATAGGCCTAGAGAGCAGTAGCCTTAGGTCATCACGAAGACCCTCGTAGAACCATTTGGTCTTACGCTCCTCGTTAGCAAAAGTAATGCTAGCATAACGACCCAACCTTATGAACTCGTGTAGATACTCATCCACACTACTAACTCCCTGTGTTAGTCTCTGGAAATGGTTCTCTATGTCGATCCTCTACACTGATGGGAGGTATTTTGCCAGGAATAACCTCGAGAACTCATCCATCGAGACATTGGTGAGTTATCTTCTGAAAGTCCACCTAGTGTCAACTACCTTCACCTATGGGGGGAATAGGTGACGTGCAGCGTTTTTGCGGAATTAAAATTGTACCTGCACACGAAAATAAAACAGCACAGCAAACAGAGTACACAAGCAATTTATAGTGGTTCCCCGATTTGGGTACATCCACTTTCCCCCTTCGACCTATCTCCCAACAAGGGACGACTCGGTCTCTTCACCAACAGGATTGAAATCCAATCCTTGCACTATCGGAAGGAACCCTTCCACACGTAGGAGTCAACACTCCCACAACACGGGTTGCACCCAACCCTTACAACTCGGAACCAATGTTCCTTTACAACAAAAATGAACTAGAATGTACAAGAGATACAAACTACTTTTGGAGACTAAGGTGTCCCTCTTCGTTGACGACGTGTTCTTGAAGTCCACGAAGAGTCCACAACCCTAGATCTCTCTTGGAGAGAATCTCCCCGGAACCGGCGGCGGCAAGATGGGCGGCGGCTTGGTTCACGGGATCGGCGGCGACAACGGTGTGCAGCTGCTGTACTTTGGAGATCCAAACTTCGTAGCAAAGCAAGCAAGGTCTTCCAACAGTCACACTAGGATCGGTCGTCTCGATCGATTCGGACGGGGAAGGTTTTCCCGATCAACAAATCAAGAGACAAGGGATCTCTGGTTAGACGCGTGAGACGCTACGCTTGGCTAAGCTTCTTTCGTCGGGAGATCTGGAAGAATCTCGATCAAAAAGCGGCGACCAACTAGCACGAGCGGCGACGGCGGCGGCGGAGCAGTTTCGCGATTTTAGGTCAAGATCGTCGCTCGGCTTCTTTCTGTGTATCTTTTCTGTTCAAAATACGCGTATATTTATACGGTGGAAATACTCCATTATAACCATTATGGGTCCCACTGAAGAAACCCTAACCCCGGTTCAAAACAGTGCCAGCGGCAGAATCGGTCCAGCAGTTTCCAGAAAATTGTCCAAGTCAAAATCGGCGAGAATCGAAGGTGATTCTCGTCGAATCGGCGAGAATCAAAGGTGATTCTCGTCGATTCGACGAGAATCAAAGATGATTCTCATCGATGTTGACTTGATTGCACGCTCTGATTTAGCCGGGCCGAGACGGCGAGAATCAGTCAGTGATTCTCGACGATTTGGTGAGAATCACTAGTGATTCTCGCCGAATTGGCGAGAATCACTTGGTGATTCTCGTCGATTATTACTTAGCATCATAGTTGCTCGCTTTGAAGTACCTGGATCGAGTCGGCGAGAATCAGCCAATGATTCTCGACGATTCGGCGAGAATCACTAGTGATTCTCGCCGAATCGGCGAGAATCACTTGGTGATTCTCGTCGATTTACACTTAGACGATTTTTTGTCTTTCCACCCATGAGGTGCTCCTTGACCCATCCTTACTCCTTGTCTGCTCTTGAGTTAACACAGCCCTGTACTTGAAAATAAGTGCACTCCAATAGAGAGAGTACACGTAGGCCAACACACTGATCTGCTCAACGAGGGATTACGTCGTGCAGACCCGTGTATATTGACCTACTGCACCCTGACATTGGTGTGCACTTAGCGTGGAATAACTGCAAGCACAACTTGAAATATTTTATCAAATACATTGTCTATTTACCTTAGCTTGTCTAGGGGCTTCTACAAATCAGGTACGTTGTGGATACAATACCCAACAATCTCCCCCTATTTGAAGAAGCCGAAACCCTACAAGCTAAGGTGAATAGAGCGTATGGGAATGAAAATCATAAACTTGAAAGAGAGTTGAGAGAGATATTCATTACCAATAACCAATTTCTTGAAAGAAAACTTGGAGCCACCTTAGCCTTAGCCGAGAGGGTAATCTCCCCCTTTTCGGCTTCCGCAAACCTGGGTCTGTTGCATTTGACCCCTTGCTCCCCCTCAGTTCTTGCACCTGTGCTCACACTTGAGTTCCTTGCTCCCCCTCAGTTCTTACACGAGCCTGGAGCTTCTGTAGTCTTCATTCCTCATAGTTGAGCATCCCCAAGTCAGTTTTGAAAAGACTGAACTTGGCTTCGTCTAAGGGCTTTGTGAATATATCTGCAATCTGCTTGTCCGTGGGGACATAACAGAGAGAGATGTCCTTATTCTCCACATGCTCCCGAATGAAGTGGTAGTGCACTTCAATATGCTTTGTTCTACTGTGTGATACCGGATTGTTGGCAATTGCAATTGCACTGGAGGAGTCGCAGTACATTGGAACTTCCTTGAACTGAAGGTCGTAGTCGGCTAACTGGTTTCTGATCCATAGGAGTTGTGCGCAACAGCTGCCTGCCGAGATGTACTCAGACTCTGCTGTGGAGGTTGCAACACAATTCTGTTTCTTGCTATTCCATGAAATAAGCCTTCGTCTGAGGAATTGACACGTCCCGGAGGTGCTTTTCCTATCATCCCTACTCCCTGCAAAATCAGCATCTGAAAAACCTATTATCTCGACATCATTGTTTCTCGGGTACCACAAGCCAAGATTCGGAGTACCTTTAAGGTATCTTAGAGTTCGCTTCGCAGCGACATAGTGAGATTACTTAGTGTTCACCTGATATCTGGCACAAACACATGTGGAGAATATGATATCCGGTCTACTGGCAGTAAGGTAGAGCAGGGATCCAATGATGCTTCTGTATTTGGTTTCATCAAAAGGTTTACCTTTCTCATCCTTATCCAGAGACATAGTGGATCCCATTGGAGTCCTCATAGAGGTTGCATTCTCCATACCGAATTTCTTGAGGAGTTCATTTATGAACTTCGTCTGAGAGATGAAGATTCCATCCTCAGACTGTTTCACTTGAAGTCCCAAGAAATACTTTAGCTCTCCCATACTGCTCATTTCAAACTTTCCTTGCATAAGTTTGGAAAACTTTTTGCAAAGATTGTTGTCCGTTGATCCGAATATTATGTCATCGACATAGATTTGCACCAGCAAAATCTTGTCTTTGACTTCCCTGAGAAACAATGTCTTATCTATTTTACCTCTAGAGAACTTGTTCTCAAGAAGAAAACTAGATAAAGTCTTATACCAAGCTCGTGGAGCTTGTTTTAAACCATATAAAGCTTTATTGAGAAAATATACATGATTGGGATAAGTAGGATTGACAAAACCTGGGGGTTGAGCGACGTATACTTCCTCTTTCAGGTCTCCGTTCAAGAATGCTGATTTCACATCCATTTGATAGACTGTGAATCCTTTGTGCGACGCGTACGCCAGGAATAATCTGATTGCCTCGAGCCTTGCCACTGGTGCAAAGGTCTGATCGAAGTCAATCCCCTCCTCCTGTCTGTAACCTTGAGCCACCAGCCTTGCCTTGTTCTTTATGATGACACCATGTTCATCCAGCTTGTTTCTGAAGATCCACTTGGTGCCAATCACATTCTGCTTGTGTGGTCTGGGAACCAGCGTCCAAACGTTGCATCGTTCGAATTGATGTAGTTCATCTTGCATGGCCAAAATCCATGCCGCATCTTTGTTTGCCTCGTCGAACTTCTTTGGCTCAACCTGTGACAGGAAGCTAAGATGCAAAATCTCATTAATGGTACCTCTTCGAGTTCTGACACCGTCACGAGGATCTCCGATGATCTGATCTTTAGGATGATCCCTCACGTGTCGGAGCTCTAGAAGTCTGGCGTCTGGAGCTTCGACTACTTCTTGGGCTTCTCCTTCTTCTAGGAGATTTGTTCCATTTTGATCTTCAACATTCCCAGTTGGCGTTGAGGTGGAAACTTTGACGTACTTAAGAGTTTCATCTTTAGCGGTCTCATCGAGACCTAGCTGTTCAAGTCGTGCACCTGCATCTCCAAGAATACCACTGGAAGAATTGCAGTTAAGCAAACTTCCTTCATCAAATACAACATTAATTGATTCTTCTACCACTAGGGTTTTCTTATTGAAGACCCTATATGCCCGACTGTGGGAACTATAGCCCATGAATATGCCTTCGAAGCATTTTTCACCAAATTTAGTACGCAGGTACTTCCCATTATTCAGTACATAGCATCTGCAACCAAAGATCCTCAAGTAGGACATGGTTGGTTTCCTGCCTCTCAGTAGCTCATAAGGCGTCTTACGATGATGCTTGTTGATCAATGCTCGGTTTTGTACATGACAAGCTGTATTGACAGCCTCTGCCCAGAAGTATTCTGGAGAGAAGCGTCTTTCAACATTGTCGTGCAGGCTTCAATCAGAGTTCTATTTCTCCTCTCTGCAACTCCATTTTGTTGAGGAGTGCGCGGGGAGGAAAACTCATGAAAGATACCTTGTTCTTCACAAAACTCTGTCATAGCACCAGATTCGAATTCTGTTCCATGGTCACTTCTGACTTTGACCACTGGGTAGTTAAATTCGTTCTGAACCTGCTTGACAAAACTAGTGAAGATGTCAAACGTATCCGACTTTCGTTTTAAGAAGAACACCCATGTAAACCGAGAATGATCATCAACTATCACTAGCGTATAGGACTTGCCTCCTAAGCTATGAACTTGCATTAGACCAAACAAGTCCATATGAAGAAGATAAAGTCATCGGGAAGAGTCTTTGTCTGCAATGCTCTTAAAGGTAGCCCGAGTCTGTTTGCCCATTTGGCGTGCAGGACAGGGGCTATCTTTGATGCACTTGATAACGGGAGCATCCCTTACTAAGTTTTTAGAAAACAGCATACTAATTGTTTTGAAATTAATATGTGTCAATCTCTTGTGTCATTGTTCACAAAGAGATGCACTGCCTGTTGCCACAAGGCATACGGGGGTAGATGAATCTAAACTGAGAAAATTTAAGCAGAAGATATTTCTGCTCCTAATGCCTGTTAATATCGTCTCTGAAGAGGCACATGATATTATCAGACATTTATCCTTGCAGAACTTAACGTCATAACCTTTGTCACATAACTGACTTACACTGATCAGGTTATGGTTTAACCCTTCAACATAAGTTACGTCGGTTGATAGAGATTATACCGTTGGAAATCATATCGTAACCTCTGGTGACTCCTCGATCTGACCCTCCAAAGATGACTTTGGGTCCATTCTCGACTGGAGTGTATTCACGCAGCAGGCTTCTTGTCCCAGGCATATGCCGGGAGCATCCACTGTCTAAGTACCATATTGGCATTTTGGTGGCCTTTGGACATTCCTGCAAAACAAAATTAATTTCCCTTAGAAACCCAATCGAACTTGGGTCCTATATTCTTGGTTAGCATACTCCCCCTCGGTTGGTTAACCTTACGAGTGGTCGGCCTCGCAGTGCTAACATAGGGAGTTTCGTTATACCTCGGATTAAACCAACAATCCACGGCAAAGTGACCGACTTTGCCACAACACCAACAGTCAAATCTGTTATACCTCTTCCTAGGCTCCTGCGTTACCCTAGGAAAGGTGGGTACAGCCGGGGCCTTGGATCTGGAGGTGGAGGCCTCATAGTGATTGCAGTCACATGACTTCTTCACCTTCTATTTCGTCAGTATAACAGGCTTGACTCTTGGTGCCTGCTTTCCATTATGGCCGCTAGAGAATTGACCATAATTTCCCATGTGGATTTCCTCATAAGGTGCCTTGAAGGCACTCTCACCGAAGTTCCGGGGAAAAGACCAACCATCATATCGGCTCTTTGGCTTTGCAACCGAGGGCCGGAAATGATGACCAAAGGTTGATTCAAAGTCATGTTGGTTGCAAGGAAAGCTAGGCTTTCTGAACGCAACAGGACTGAGCAGGAGCCATTCCCTTTTCATCAGCAGAGGCCTTCTTGGCGGCCTTATTCTTTCTCTGGTTCCTGTTTCTCCTGGATGAGGAACCAGATACCCCTACATGCCCCAAGCCAGCTCCTTTGGCCTGAGCAGAGAAGGTATCAACTACTGGAATAACTGTTTTTGGCATAGAGAAGCTCTTGACGATCTTCCTTTCTGCCGCAAGTTGTTCTTCCAACTTGTCGACTTCCTCCTGCTTAAGATCAAGGAGCTTAAGAGACTCTGAATGCTTCGAAGTCAGGTCAAGGTGCTCCTATCGGAGAGAAATCAAACTGGTGACCTCTTCCCTTAGGGAGACACACTCACCCTTAAGGAATTTCACTTCCTTTTTCTCAGCCTTCAGTCTCTTACGGCACTCCTCAAAAGTGTTGAGTAGAAGCTCATACTTCTCGAGGAGCTCCGCTTCACGGGCCGAAAGGATATCCTCAGGGTCATCATCCTGAGACTCAGGATCAGAGTCGGAGTCGGAGAGAGGGGTGTGATCTTTTACCTTCCCAGTAAATGGGGGGCATTCTCCTTCTGAGTCGGAGCGACCCACCAGCCCGAAGTAGGCTTCCTCATCATCACTGGAGTCTGAGGAATCAGACTCACTCAGTGTCTTTGGCCTTTTGGCGATGTAGCTCCTCTCTTTCTTCTTATCTCTCGAGGATTTGTGCTCCTCTTCTTTCCCTTTTTCTTTCTTGCCTTGGTAGCAGTCGGCCACGACGTGTCCTGGCTTATTGCATCCAAAACAAATAATGTCAGAGGAGCGATGTTTGTTCGGTTTAGAGGCATACCTGTCAGAAGAATAATTTTTCTTCTGATGTCTGGAGGAGGAGCCGTCTTTCTTTCTTTGATTCCTCATCTTGAGGAACTTCTTGAATTCTCGGGTGATGAGGGAGAAATCCTCCTCAGACAGCTCTGAGCTGGAGGAATATGGCTCGGAGTCCTCCTCCTCATCCTTTTTCCTGGCACAGTATGAAACCGCACCCTTGCCTTTTCTGGAGTGAAGAGCTTTTAGAGCCACAGTCTTTTCTTTGGCTGCAGTCTTCTCTGCTTCTTCTTCAGCTTTACTGGTGTTCAGTTGAAGCTCATAGGACATCAGCTTCCCAAACAGAATTTGCGGGTCTGTTTCAGCAAGTCTGCCAAACTCTCGGATGGCGCAGATCTTTGTGTCCCATTCCTTAGTAAGAGACCTAAGGAATTTATCATTAAGTTCACCATCAGTGAACACTCTTCCATATCCTTTCAGGGCATTGACAATCTTGAGGAAGTTCTCAAAGGTGACTCCGATCTCTTCCTTAGGCCCTTGTCTGAAGGCCTCATATTTCTGGTTCAGAAGGGATCTCCGATCATCCCTCACTTCATCAGTGCCCTCCATTAGGATAATCAGGCAGTGCCAGATCTCCTTTGCTATCCTGCAATTGCAGAAGTTCTGCATCATTGAGTCATCGACCGCGCTGACCAGAATGTTCTGCGCCTTCTTGTCAAGCCCCACCAGCACCATCTCGTCCTTGTCCATTTCAGAAAGTTTCTTTGGCACTTTCTTGGTAGGATCTATGGTGGAGACCTTAGTGGGGACATAAGGTCCCTCCTCCACGATCATGAAGAGTCGAGGATCAACTGCTTCCATGTATAACCTGATCCTTTCCTTCCAGATAGGAAAGTTGAGCCTAGTGCACACTGGGATCTTGCCTGTGAACTTGAGCCCGTCCATAGTAGATGTTTGCCTTCTTCTTAACACTAGCGGCAGGATTCACCTCAAGGTGTTAACCTTTTTGACGAGGAACCTGGCTTTGATACCACTTTAAAGCCCACCTAGTGTCAACTACCTTCACATATGGGGGGGGAATAGGTGACGTGCAGCGTTTTTGCGGAATTAAAATTGTACCTGCACACGAAAATAAAACAGCACAGCAAACAGAGTACGCAAGCAATTTATAGTGGTTCCCCGATTTGGGTACATCCACTTTCCCCCTTCGACCTATCTCCCAACAAGGGACGACTCTATCTCTTCACCAACAGGATTGAAATCCAATCCTTGCACTATCGGAAGGAACCCTTCCACACGTAGGAGTCAACACTCCCACAACACGGGTTGCACCCAACCCTTACAACTCGGAACCAATGTTCCTTTACAACAAAAATTAACTAGAATGTACAAGAGATACAAACTACTTTTGGAGACTAAGGTGTCCCTCTTCGTTGACGACGTGTTCTTGAAGTCCATGAAGAGTCCACAACCCTAGATCTCTCTTGGAGAGAATCTCCCCGGAACCGGCGGCGGCAAGATGGGCAGCGGCTTGGTTCACGGGATCGGCGGCGACAACGGTGTGCGGCTGCTGTACTTTGGAGATCCAAACTTCGTAGCAAAGCAAGCAAGGTCTTCCAACGGTCACACTAGGATCGGTCGTCTTGATCGATTCGGACGGGGAAGGTTTTCCCGATCAACAAATCAAGAGACAAGGGATCTCTGGTTAGACGCGTGAGACGCTACGCTTGGCTAAGCTTCTTTCGTCGGGAGATCTGGAAGAATCTCGATCAAAAAGCGGCGACCAACTAGCACGAGCGGCGACGGCGGCGGCGGAGCAGTTTCGCGATTTTAGGTCAAGATCGTCGCTCGGCTTCTTTCTGTGTATCTTTTCTGTTCAAAATACGCGTATATTTATACGGTGGAAATACTCCATTATAACCGTTATGGGTCCCACCTGAAGAAACCCTAACCCCGGTTCAAAACAGTGCCAGCGGCAGAATCTGGTCCAGCAGTTTCCAGAAAATTGCCCAAGTCAAAATCGGCGAGAATCGAAGGTGATTCTCGTCGAATCGGCGAGAATCAAAGGTGATTCTCGTCGATTCGACGAGAATCAAAGATGATTCTCGTCGATGTTGACTTGATTGCACGCTCTGATTTAGCCGGGTCGAGACGGCGAGAATTAGCCAGTGATTCTCGACGATTCGGCGAGAATCACTAGTGATTCTCGCCGAATTCGTGAGAATCACTTGGCGATTCTCATCGATTATTACTTAGCATCAGAGTTGCTCGCTTTGAAGTAGCTGGATCGAGTCGGCGAGAATCAGCCAATGATTCTCGACAATTCGGCGAGAATCACTAGTGATTCTCGCCGAATCGGCGAGAATCACATGGTGATTCTCGTCGATTTACACTTAGACGATTTTTCGTCTTTCCACCCATGAGGTGCTCCTTGACCCATCCTTGCTCCTTGTCTGCTCTTGAGTTAACACAGCCCTGTACTTGAAAATAAGTACACTCCAATAGAGAGAGTACACGTAGGCCAACACACTAATCTGCTCAACGAGGGATTACGTCGTGCAGACCCGTGTATATTGACCTACTGCACCTTGACATTGGTGTGCACTTAGCATGGAATAACTGCAAGCATAACTTGAAATATTTTATCAAATACATTGTCTATTTACCTTAGCTTGTCCAGGGCTTCTTCAAATCAGGTACGTTGTGGATACAATACCCAACATCTTCCAACCAAGAGATGCAGCTCCAACTCTTCCCACCACAGATGCGCCTCTCCATCCAACAGGAAAGTGGCTATGGTTGACTTCTGCCATTCCTTTATTTTAGTCGTTGTCATGACTCTCTTAACACGAGAGAGTCAATCCTCAGCTTGGGTTGGGGTTCCAGTTCCCGTAAATACTGGAGTATTGAAGCTCATCACATGTTTGAGCTGTCTTTCTGTCGCTATTCTCGGTGCCACAGGTTCTATAGGCACTCTTTCCACCACTCCAGGCTCTGCCGCACGAAGCTGTACCTACACCATAACAGGGGCAGGAGGTTGTGCTTACCTCCCTAGCTGGGCGTTTAACATCGCAAACACCGCCTCAGCTACAATATTATCGTCTCAGTCGAAGGAGGGGTTGCAAGCGCATCATTAGGTGCAATGCTTTCCGCAGAGTGTGGACGTTTTGACAGTGCAGCATCACTCCCGGTCACCTATTATTGTAGGACAAACCAATCAGTGACCAAACAAAATTGCAAAAAGTAATCATAGGAACACACAGGTTCCTCAAACATGTGTATTTTCCATTCCTAAGTGGACATTCACGGGTTCTTTTCATGTTATAACGATGACACACATGACTGTGCTCACCACCCCTTAAAAAGAATTCGTCCATGAATTCTCCTAAGAGAGACCGACACCGTAGTCTGATATCAAATTATAACACCCTCATCCATCACATGAGATATAACAGAAGGTCCGGTTGGGGCCCCACGCCATATTCCACGGACAGTCAGCAGAGTTATATATTAATACTAAAACACTATGAAACCATATCGGAACCTAATACAGAGCATTCTAGCGGAAGCTTTTAAATATGTTAGAAGAACCCATCACAGAACATGAATGTCCACTAAAGCCCAAAGTAGGAATGAAAGAACAAATACACATACAGTCTTGGCCTTATGGCCTTACAATGTTTTCTTAAACAATAAGTGTTTTACATACTTCGGCACGCAAGCCGGTCATACATGAAAATAGTAAAAGTAAACACTTTGCTTTGGCCTTTAAGGGCCAGCACAGCTTCAAGTTCTTTAACCCGCTACTTGCCAACTGGCTCACATGTTCCTACAAGAACAATCCACCGAACGATGGCAAAATAAGGCAACGGTCAGCTAAAGCTGACCTAATTATAACGACCACACCCCTTACTCAGGGAGGCACAGCTCCTTCCCTGCAATGTATTAGCAAAAACCAAACATAGTAATGAAAGTGCAATTTAAGCACCGTTCATAAGACGACAACAAACATGAGCTTTTTTGTAGTCTTTATGGCCTGTACAAGGCCAAAGACCCGTAGCTATGCCTGCGACAGGTAAAACTACCCATGGATACACCACATAGCTACTATATATGTTCGGCCCTTTCCCGTTGCTCACATCGCTGGCAAAATCTACCACGATGCGGGTCGACATCCCCATTCCCATTTCTCCAGACAATACATAACCCAGTTATGATACATGGGTGGTTCGCAGACCACCTGGCTGGGCTCCCAGAGCTCTCAGCCTCACATCTCAGGCCCCAGGTCTCCACGACACATGCTTCAAACAAAGCTCCAAAGGAGCTATCGCCTGCGGTATCACTACCGCTGCGCAGTATCTGGCAGAAATGTGATTCTGCCCAGGTTTCCGGGTGCTCCTTGGAGGTAGTCCCCAAGGTTCCATACTGCAATCTACCGTATAGAATCCTGAAAAACAAACATCACGGAGTCTTCTCCGACCAATACAAGCATAATGAAAACATCACCAATCCAGGCCAACCTATCCAGATAGGCTTCACACACCATGCTTATGTTCATACTTTGATTATGAATTCTACATGCAGAAACTACGGGGATATACCGTATCTACCCGAAGGAAAACCTCACGCTCACCGCACACTCGCGGGAGAGGGATTCTTATACAAAAGGAAGAGAACTTCACATGTCCAAGTTGAGAATCATTACCCTTTGCGTTCTCTTTGGTACCATGCCAAAGATCTAGACGGATGAAAGTGACCGCAACGAACTTGCCACCATAGATCCGGACTCAACTTGCGAATCAGGGCTTCAGAACTTCAACGGCGGCGAGATTTACCAATCTTGGGAGGACAGCTGAAAGTCTTATTTTCAAGGTCAGCCAAACACCTAGAGGGGGTGGGGTGAATAGGTTTTTTGTCTTACTTCAAGTTTTTTTAAAATTTTGCCCTATATTTGTACTTAGTGATTAGGTTATTTTTAGCTTTCAAGATAAATCGCAGATGACATAGCTGTTTATAGTGGTTCCCCGATCTTGGGTATGTCCACTGTCCCTCTGCGCCTTTCTAACTGTGAGTTATATCAGGCTCTTCCCCCCAAACTAGGCTCCTTATGAGCATACAACTCGATCCCGCAGGACTACTCTGTCTCCTCCAAGACTTACTCCTCAGGCACAAGGACCTACAACTCAGTGGCTAAACAACCACCTACCTCAGGCCAACGACTCTACCACTCAGGCTGGGAGGACAGCCCTACACTCAGATCCAAAATGGATCCTACACTCAGCCTTTATAACACAGGCATACCCACTCAGATTCCTCACTATATCCTAACACTCGGCCTTTATAAATCAGACCTACAACCTCAGACTCAACACTGAGTCCTACCACTTGTCTCTATATAGAAAGGCTTACAACTCAGATCCTAGACAGGATCCTACAGAAGGATTAAAAGGGGTTTGTTTTGAATTTGATGCCAGAGTAAGTACTTTGTGTCCACTTCTTCCTGAACTGAGTAGATATCAGTCAAAGCTTTTGCTGATGAAGACACAGTATTTAACAATTAGAATCTTCTTCAGTCAGCAACCTTCTCTTGCAGGGCTTGTATGAACAGTTTCCTCAGAATTCGCTTCTGAACCTACTATCGCAGATGATGATTGCTTCAACTATCTCTTTTCGCTTTCAGGTTGACTGAACTGAACAGGTCCTTTCTCGGCAGCAATGGCGAGAAAGAAGACGATGCTCAGTCGCAATTGTGAAATCAGAAAACCCTAATTGCTTGTTGTCGACTCTGCCAAATTTCCATTTTATTGCTCGTCGATCAAAGGCTCTTTGCACTGTGGAGCTGTTGGGTTTTGTATCCACAATAACCTAGATTTATGTGAAGTCACCCTTGAACTAAGATGAATTAAGCTGTATTTGATATATTTTTTGAGTTATGTGTTTGCAGGACTTAATTGCCAAGTGTAGACCAATGTCAGTCTACAATGGGTCACCAAACACAGGACCATACAATGTAATCCCTCATTGTGTGATCCATGATGTTGACTCATATGTAGCCTCTCTATTGGGATACACTTCATTTTTCAAGCACTAGGGATGTTGGTGAAAGACATGTTGTTGATTTTCTTGAAGAAAGGAAAATCCTCATGAACTAGAATTTTTCTAAGTGTTTCACTTGAGTAGAAGTCTAAGTACTCGAGTTGAACCCTTAGTCATACTCGAGTAAGTCTAGTCTGAACTCGAGTAAAGGAAATGGCTCTCAAGTGATTTGAATCTAGCTCTCGAGTAGCCAAGTCCATTACTCGAGTAGACTTCTTCTCTTTCTCGAGTTGACAGATTTTCTATCTCAGAATTATTCTAAGTACTTTACTCGAGTAGTCAGGTTAACAACTCGAGCAGATGAGCTCTTTGTCTCGAGTTACAGAAGGACTGTTCTCGTGTTGAATCTACCCTACTCGAGTAGTAAAGTTTATGTACTCGAGTAGACTGCTTACTTCTTGAGTAATCCAGTTCCAGTACTCGAGTAATCGGTTTTCATCTTCCATAATTTTTTCTAAGTCTTTTTCTCAAGTAATTCACTTCTACTTCTCGAGTAGTTCTTCTCCACATCTCGAGTAACTATTCTAACACTCAAGTAACCTTATTCCTCTCGAATGATTATAGATTTTGTTCTAGATTTATTGAAGGACTTCTTCTCGAGTTGTCTAAATTTGTCCACTCGAGTACTCATCATTGTACTCGACTAGTTCATATTCCACTCGAGTAATACAGTCAAGTTTTCTGAAAAATACACTAAGTCCTAATCAGACTGGATTTTCAAATGCCTCGACGTGATTGGTCCACATGGACGTCATTAATGCTAATTATGAGCGTTAGGGAGATCTTATATAAGGTCTTGTCAATTCGACTAACCCTAACAAGCGCTGAAAAGAAATACATTAAGAATTCTGAATCCAATTTTTCTCTTTCCTAAACGAAAGCCGCCGCCAATCCTCTTCATGCAAATCTCCGAGGGCTTTCATTTAAGAAGGTTCAGATCAAGTTGACTTATAGGTCGAGATTGCTTTTCAACTTCTTCATCATCTCTCGGATCGTGTGAGTCAAGAAGTTTCAGATCAGGATCTAGCCGAGCCTCTTCTTCAAAATTTCTGATAAAACCACAAAGTTCAAGAAGAATACCTTGGTCGACATTTCCAGATCTGATAAATAATATTGTTTGTATTTCATATTCTCAATTTATTCTTGTAGGAGATTACTCTCCGAGTGTCGGAGCTTTGTTCTCTGAGTTGTAGGAAGTTTTCATCTTCCGAGTGTAGATCCGTGTTGTGGATCGCGTTGTAGGAACTTTGTTCCGGGGCGTAGGATTGGTTTCAATCCAAGATAGTGGAGTAGTCGAGTCTAGTGATTTGCTAGATCAGTGAGTGGAAAGTGGATGTACCCAAGGTTGGGGAACCACTATAAATCTCTGTGTCCTCTGTGATTGCTTGATTATTTTTGTGCATAGATCGCTAAATTTTTATTCCGCAAAAAGACGCACAACTCACATATTCACCCCCCTCCAGGTAATTTAGGTAGACAACTGAACACTCTCAGTAGCCCAGCCTTAAATGCCGATTTACCATATTCCATTTGTAGAAGATGACAAAATTTAGCCACTGATGTCATCAATGACTTACTCCATCTTTCCCGTAATGATTTTGATTTGCGTTGTCTTTGTTGACTTTTGATAACTCATGCGGACGTCAACCATCTGTGGACTTAGCCAAATTCAAACATTAGCATAGACATTGAGTGATTATGCTTCACACAATGCCAAAACACTTAGACAGATTTTTTGTCATCACGCATTGAGTGAGCAACCTTCACTCAACGCCAATATAATTAGAAAATATTTCTGTCACTAGGCTTTGAGTGAGCAACCTTCACTCAATGCCAAAACACTTAGAATAATGTTTCAGTCATTAGACGTTGAGTGAGCAACCTTCACTCAATGCCAAAACTCTTAGAAAGTTATTCTGACTCTAGGCGTTGAGAGCGTTGAGTCCACTCAACACTTTCTGTCTTAGCCAACTTTCTTTTACCAAGCGTTGAGAGTGTTGGGTGTGTCTTCATCACTCAATGTTTTTTGCCTTAGCCAAGTTTTCTACTTATTAGGCGTTGAGTGAGCCTTCATCACTCAACGCCAAAGTACTTAGGTGGTTTTCTACCACGTGGTATTGAGTGAGTAAGCTTCACTCAATGTCAAACTACTTAACATATTTTCTTCTGTTATCTAGCATTGAGTGAGTAAGCTACACTCAACGCCTTTGCACTTAGCCAATTTTCTATGTCTAAAATCACTGACTCTGGTTGGATGAGAATTAGTCAACGCCTTTTATCACATGGTGTTGAGTGAGTGAGCTTCACTCAATGCATGTGGACTTAGTCAAATATCTATACAGAACTTCTGTGGTTTTGACTGACTGAGCAATACTCAATGATTTTGATACTATGGTGTTGAGTGAGTGGACTTCGCTCAACGTCTGAGGACATAGCCACTTCTCAGCCATTTTCTCTTAAGGCTTTGACTATCTTAGCCTGTCTCACAACTTTTTGTTGTATGGTGTTGAGTGAGTAGACTACACTCAATGCCTGTTGCCTTAGCCACATTTTCAGCTTGTCAATTGTTAAACTTAGACTAACCTAACTATATTCAACGATTTCACTTACCTGGCATTAAGTGAGCTTGCTTCACTCAACGCTTGTGGACATAGCTGCTTTTCTTGACATCTGGCGTTGAATAAGCTTGCTTCACTCAATGCTTGTGGACTTAGAGTAATTTTTTGTCCAGCTTTCTTCCTTAAGACATCTGGCATTGAGTGAGCTTGCTTCACTCAATGCCTGTGGACTTAGGCAAATTTTTGCCTATCCACCATCCTGCTTTGTGTCTACCTACATGCATAAACTCAAGCACACATCAAATACAACTTGTGTGTGTGACATTGACTTGTTTGACTTCTTACAAATCTGGGCCATATGGATCAATGGACCCAACAATCTCCCCCTATTTGAAAGAAGTCAAAACTCTTATTCAAAATGTTCACATTACTTATTCAAAGACACACACAGTATATGCAACAATAAAATATATTATTCTAATAGAGTAGATCTAGGAAAGTTACCACATTTTCTGTCTGCTCCCCCTATTTTGTTGCAAGTTGTGTGAGACCACTTGAATGTTGCATGAGAGCATTTCTCCCCCCCCCCAATCTGATACAACTTGATCCGAGCAACATCTTTCTCCCCATTGATTTGACACCACTTGATCAAGCTCTGATGCCACACTTGATCAATCTTTGAAGCCCTTTGATACCACTTGACTCCTTTGATATCACTTGAATCTTTTGATACCAGTTGAATTTCTTCTTTCTTGGACTTAAATTTCTTCTTTCTGTCCCCCTTTTTGACTTCTTAAGAATAGTCAAGGAAGAGTTGCCTTGTATTGATGTGCTTCTCCCCCTATCTAATTATAGTTGCTAGCTGCCTCTTTGTATGAGGCTGATTCTGCTCCTGCAGCTGCTTGACTTGCTCCTCCTCAATAGTAGCCACTATTGCTGTCAGTTTACTGATGGTTACTTTGGTCTTCTTACCACTTAAGTTATTCATCTTCTGTAAGAAAGAATACATCCTGCACCAAAACTAAATCTTTAGGGAGTGACTGAAGCTAGACTAGGTTCAACATACCCAGCTCAAACTTGAAGGTGTTGAACTTTGCTTCATCTAGTGGCTTAGTAAAGATGTTAGCCACTTGCTTGTCTGTGGGGATAGACTCAAGGCTGATATCTTCCTTTTCCACATGCTCCTTAATAAAATGATATCTAAATTCTATATGCTTAGTCCTACTGTGTGAGACAGGATTCCTAGTAATAGAAATAACACTTATAGAATCACAATAAAGAAGGGTTCTACTTACCTGGAGGTCATAATCCTGGAGCTGATGCTGAATCCACAGGAACTGAGCACAGAAGCTACCTGCTGAAATGTACTCTGACTCTGCAGTTTATATAGTAACACTTGTTTGCTTCTTGCTGCTTCAAGACACTAGTCTTCTTCCTAAAAACTGACAGGTTCCTGTAGTGCTTTTCCTGTCCTCTCTGCATCCTGCAAAATATACATCTGAATAGTCTGTTAGTTCAAAATCCCTATTTCTAGAATGTCATAAGCCAAGATCTGGTATGCCCTTAAGATATCTGAAGATCCTCTTTGCAGCAAAGTAATGAAATTCTTTAGTGCAGGCTTGATACTTAGCACAGACACATGTAGCATATATGATGTCAGGCCTACTAGCTGTGAGGTATAAAAGGGAGCCAATTATCCCTCTATACAAAGTTTCATCAACAGGTTTCCCTGCTTTATGTTTGTTTAAATGCATATTGTTCCCATGGGAGTTTTCATGGTGGAGGCATTCTCCATTCCATATTTCTTAATTAACTCCCTGATGAACTTGGACTGGGATATGGACAAGTCATCATCTGTCTGTCTTACTTGGAGTCCCAAGAAGAACTTGAGCTCACCCAAACTACTCATCGCAAACTTCCATTGCATAAGTTTAGCAAACTTCCTGCAAAGCTTGTCATCAGTAGATCCAAAGATAATGTCATCGACATATATCTGGACTAGGATGATCTTGACCTTAGATTCCATTAGGAATAGGGCCTTGTCTATTTTCCCCCTTGAGAATTTATTCTCAATGACGAAACTAGGCAAGGTTTCATACCATGCTTTAAGGTCTTGCTTCAACCCATATAGAGCTTTCGTAAGCCTATAAACATAATCAGGAAAGTTAGAGTCAACAGAACCTGATTGTGGTTCTACATATACTTCCTCCTTTAAGTCCGCATTCAGGAAGGCAGACTTTACGTCCATCTGGTAGACTTTGAATCTTTGATAGACAGCAAATGCAAGGAAGATTATTTTTGCTTTTAATCTGGCTACTAGGGCAAATTTCTAGTCAAAATCTATTCCTTCTTCTTGCATGTATCATTTAGCCACCAGTCTAGCCTTGCTCTTGATAATAATGCCATTCACATCTAAATTGTTCCTGTAGATCCACTGAGTTCCTGTGACATTATGTCCCTTAGGTCTAGGAATCAGCTAACAGACTCTACATCTATTGAACTAGTTCAGTTCTTCCTGCATTGCTCCCATCCAGAATTTGTCTTTGATTGACTCTTCAAAATTCTTAGTTTCTACTTGTGACAGGAAACTTGAGTAGAGTGTTGTGTTGATACTCTTACTCCTGATCAGTACTCCTTGTCTTTCCTCACCAATAATTTGGTGGGCTGGATGATCCCTTAAATGCCTTAATTAGAGGCAATTTACTTCAGATGGTTGTTCTTCATTGTCTTCAACTGGCTGTTCTTCATTGTCTTCAACTGGCTATTCTTCATCCTCATCTTGTGAGCCTTGAGCTCCCTCTGGACAACACACAGCTTTTACCTTATCTTGGACTGTTGGAGGATCTTCCTTGATGGTAAGCTTGTCCATCACCTGCTTTATGCCTGCAAAACTAGAAGAAGAGCTTGGCAGCTCACAGTTAATCATGTTAGATTTATCAAAAACAACATGGACTGACTCTTCTACAACTTGACTTGTCAAGTTGTAGATCATATATGCCCTACTATTGTTGTACCCAACAAAGATCCCTTCATAGGACTTGGCAACAAACTTAGTCACATAGGACTTTCCATTGTTCTGGACATAGCACTTGATACCAAAAATCTTGAAGTAGGACAAGTTTGATTTTATGTCTTTCAAGATCTCATAGAGAGTCTTCTTGTGGCTTTTAGTGATAGAAGTCATGTTAAGTACATGACATGCAATGTTAACAGCCTCAGCCCAGAAATATCCTGGGAGAGATGTGTCACTTAATAAGGTTCTACCAGCCTCTATGAGGGTTCTATTTTTCCTCTCAGCTATTCCATTTTGTTGGGGTGTTCTAGGAGAGGAGAATTCCTGGTGAATCTCTTGCTCTTCACAGAACCTTGTCATGCTAGCAGACTGAAATTCAGTCACATGGTCACTTCTAATTTTGACCACAATATTGTCTAGTTCATTCAGTATCTACTTAACAAAAGTCTTGAAGACTTCAAGGGTTTCATCCTTTCTCTAAAGGAAGAACACTCAAGCAAACCTAGAAAAGTCATCAACAACCACAAGGTTGTAGACTTTCCTACCTAGACTTTGAAATGGCATAGGAACAAATAAGTCCATATGTATTAGCTATAGGCACCTCACTGAGTCTTTGTTCCCAATGCTCTCGAAGTAGGTCTTGGTCTGTTTGCCCTTTTGGTATGCAGAGCAGATACCCTCTGTAACACCCCCTATCCGTCGCATAGTATATAGCAGTAGGTCCGGCCGGGGCCCGACGCCATATACCACAGACAGACCGGGTGGTTACGTATGGAAACCATCCAACCAATCTCAACGTCCTACACAGAGCATTCTAGCGGAAGCAGTTTATAAGAGTTGTAAACAAGAACCCAGCATAGGAGCATGAATGTCCACTAATACCAAAAGGAATGTTATACAAAAATACCCAAAACCGGCCTTAAGACCTTACAAAGTGTTTCACTTGAAAATTACATGATTTACAAACCACGGCACGCAGGCCGGTCATACATGAACAAAGCAGTAAACACTTCTACTTGGGCCTTCGAGGGCCAGCTTCGCAAAAAGGGCTTTAGCCCGCTATTGACCGCTTGGTCCAGCTGCACCTGCAAGCAACAAACCACCGCACGGTGGCAAAACAAGGCAACGGTCAGCAATGCTGACCAAATTATAACGATCCCGCCCCCAACTCGGGGCGGCGATGCTCCTTCCCTGCATTTCATTAGCATAAGCAAGCCATATATATAACCATAGCCATTTCATCACAGACGTTGGCTCGTACGGCCACACGTGTCGTGCACTCAGGGCACATTCTCGGTGAACCGGTCGATGTCACGTCAATTAAAGCCATTAACATTCCGGACTCACCACTGCCAATTAGACGGCCAAACCTATGAGCAATTTGTCTTCCTGGCCTGGGTCACGACAATTCAAGCCATTGACCGCCGAAGACTCACATCTATGCCAACGGCGAGTGCCACGTAACCTTAGGTCTCTCTAACCGAACGACATAAAGCGGGTACGGTTCCATTTAACCCGTGCTCACATCGCAACGACAATTTAAGCCATTTGCGCGGGTCAAACTTCCTCCGAGTCCCATTCTAACGCAAGTCACATAACCCCGTTATGTTCAAGTTGGCTCTCAGGCCACCAAGTTGACAAGATCTCGTATCCGCCCAATTTTCCGGGTGCACCTTTGGGTTAGTCCCCAAGGCTCCATGCTGCAATCTACCGCGTAGAAAACCCGAAAAACAACCAATAGCACGGAGTCTTCTCCGGCCTTATGCAATGCAACATCACCGATCCAGACTAACATGTCCGGCTAGGCTTCACACATCATGCCTATGTCCGTTCTCGCATACGGACTCTAAACATCGGGGACTTCACATATCTACCCGAAGGAATGCCTCCAACTCTCCGCAAACTCGCGAGAGCGGGCTTCCTATGCTAGGAAAGAGAGCTATTCGTGCTCAAGATGAGGATCGTTACCCTTGAGTTCCTCTTTGGCGCCATTGAAAAGTATCCGGATGAAAATCACCGCACTAGCGTTGCCTCCGTGGATCCGGAGTCGGCTTGCGATTCGGAGCTCCGAAGCTCCTACAATGGCGAATCTAGCTCCTCTTCCACTCTTGGCTCTCCTCTTTCACTAAAGACTTGGAGAGATGATAAGTGAAGAAAAGTGATGGATTTCTAAGTCAACTCACGGGTATATCCCTTCAGGAACAACCCCCAGCCGTTGGATCTCAACCTAAGAAAACGAACGGCTTTGATTCGGGGCTGAAATGCCCAATCTGGACCGAACACGGCCTGGCACACGCCCGTGTCCAGGGCCGTGTGCCGCATTCGCCGTCAAAATCGAATCTCCTGGAACCACACACGGGTATCGAACACGCCCGTGTTCGAGCTGACACGCCCGTGTTCCAGCTGACACGGCTGTGAGGCCGGCCGTGTACCCCAAGATTTTTCCCCATTTTCAACCCGAGCACTACACGGGTTCTAGGACACGCCCGTGTCCTTGCCCGTGTCACTTTGACACGCCTGGGCCCCAGGTCGTGTACATGTTCTCGACATTTCGTCGCGTGAAGTTCGACGACTGGATGACACGGCCTTGGACACACCCGTGTCCTAGGCCATGTGCCTTGTCTCGACAATCGTCGAGCGAATCTCGATGACTTCCCAAGGACGATCGTCGACACGGGTCGACACGCCCGGCGACACGCCCGTGTCGCGGGCCGTGTACCCATTCTCAACGATTCGTCGAGTATAACTCGACGACACCGCGGCTAAGTGTCGACACGGGTCGACACGCCCTGCGACACGCCCGTGTCGCAGGCCGTGTGCCCATTCTCAGCGAATCATCGAGAAAATCTCGACGATTTCGCAGCTAAGTGCCGACACGCGCTTGACACGCCCTGGGACACGCCCGTGTCCCAGGCCGTGTGCCTTCAGCCAGAACCCAAACTGGCCCAAAACGTCCCCCTTCGCTCCTTTGAGTTTCGGGGCGTTACAACCCTCCCCCTCTTAAAAGAATTTCGCCCACGAAATTACATAAAGGAAAGACATACAAAAAATAAAATTTTGTACCTGAGCGGAACAACTCCGGATACTCGTCAAGCATAGTCTGCTCTCGCTCCCAAGAGAGCTCCTCACGACCGCAATTGTCCCATCGGACCTTGACCATCCTGATCTCTTTATTGCGTAGTCGCTTGACCTTCGAGTCCTCAATCCGCACGGGCTTGACCTTTGTCGTTAGCCCACTATCCACCGGCACTTGATCAACCGCGATCACATGCGTAGGCTCTTGCACCGCCTTCCGAAGCACTGAAATATGGAATACATCATGTAAACCACTTAGCTCCACTGAAAGCTTCAGCCGATAGGCCGCTTCCCCAACTCGCTCCTGAACCTCAAATGGTCCAAGGTATCTTGGTCTTAGCTTTTTCAATCGCCGCACCTGCGAGACACCCTTGAACGGCTTGATCTTCAAGTATACATAATCGCCCACAGCGAACTCCACGTTCCTGTGCTTGGCATTATAGTACTTTGCTTGCCGGTCTTGAGCGATAAGCAACCTCTCCCGAATGGTTCTCACCAAAGAAGTAGCACCCTCTACTTCCGATCGCTTATACAACTTTGACTCACCCGTTTCTATCCAAGACAACGGAGTGCGACATCTTCTACCATATAGGGCCTCGAAAGGCGCCATCTGAATACTTGCTTGGTAGCTGTTGTTGTATGCGAACTCCACCAAATAAAGGTGGTCTTCCCATTGCTTTCCAAAATCCAAGTCACACATGCGAAGCATGTCTTCCATGGTTCTATTCACCCTCTCGGTCTGCCCATCCGTTTGTGGGTGGAAGGCTGTGCTAAACTTCAGTTTTGTTCCCAACATTTGCTGCACCAGCCTCCAATCATTGGACGTGAACCGCCCATCTCGGTCACTCACGATGCTGCGGGGCACACCATGAAGCCGTACTATATTATCCACATAAAGCTTTGCCAGCTTCTCCACCGGATCGTCCTTCCTATGCGGAATAAAATGCGACACCTTCGTTAATCGATTAACAACCACCCAAATGGCGTCGTTCCCCTTTTGCGACCTTGGCAAACCGTGCACAAAGTCCATAGAGATGTCATCAAATTTCCACTCCGGAATAGGCAAGGACTTAAGAAATCCTCCCAGCTTTTGGCACTCCGCCTTTACCAAGGCGCAGGTTTGGCACTTCGCTACGTATAGCGCCACATCCTTTTTCAAACCCGGCCACCAAAATAGTTTCTTTATATCACGGTACATCTTCGTGCTCCCCGGGTGAATCGAGTACTTGGTATGGTGCGCCTCGTACAACAACTCCACCCGTAAATTGTCCACACTCGGGACGCACAGACGACCGTCTTTCCAAAGCAATCCGTCCTCCACGACGAATTGGGAATTTGACCCATCCAGGGCCTCTATCATGAACTGCTTCATATGAGCATCCATATCCAAAGCCTGCCGAATCCGATCAGCCAGGTCATATTGGACTTCAGTCCAATTCAGCACTGCTTCAGCACTTGATTGTCTACCCACACAAACAATCTCCAACGCCTCCAACTCCCGCACCAACCGCTCATCATGCACCGATAGCCAATTGGCTTGAGCTGGGGCTCGGCGACTCAACGCGTCCGCAACCGCATTCCCTTTGCCAGGCACGTAGTGGATCTTGAATGTATAGTCCCCCAGGAACTCCATCCATCTATGCTGCCGCATATTCAGATCCTTCTGATCTATCAGGTACTTTAGGCTCTTGTGATCGGTGTAGATATCAATCTTCACACCGTACAAATAGTGTCTCCACAGCTTCAAGGCAAAAATCACGGCTGCCAACTCCAAGTCATGGACCGGATAATTCCTCTCGTGCACTTTTAGCTGTCTCGAGCCATAAGCTATCACGCTTCCGTGCTGCAGTAGCACGCAACCCAAACCGCTGCCTGAAGCATCGCTATATATCTCATAGCCTTCGGTTCCACATGGCGAACTCAGCACAGGCGCCGTGGTCAACCGACACTTCAATTCCTCAAAAGCTCGCGCGCACTCCGGCGTCCAAACGAACTTATGATCCTTCCTCGTCAAAGTAGTGAGAGGTAACGCTAACCGCGAGAAGTTCTCTACGAAGCGCCTATAATAGCCGGCAAGCCCCAAAAAGCTCCGGACTTCTGCTACCGTAGCAAGCTCAGGCCACTCCCGTATCGCAACAATCTTCGCCGGATCCACAGCAATACCCTCTCCACTCACTATATGCCCGAGGAACGCTACTGAGGATAGCCAAAACTCGCATTTCGAGAACTTGGCATACAACTGATTTCTCCTTAGCGTCTCCAACACCAAATGAAGATGCTTGAAGTGATCTTCCTCACTTTGCGAGTACACCAAAATATCGTCGATGAAGACGATCACGAAATGGTCCAAGTACTCCCTGAACGTCCTGTTCATCAAATCCATGAATACTGACGGCGCATTAGTCAGCCCAAACGGCATGACCGTAAACTCATAATGCCCGTATCTCGTACTAAACGCTGTCTTCGGGATATCACTCTCCCTTATCCGCAGCTGATAGTACCCAGACTTGAGATCTAACTTCGAGTACACCGTCGACCCGACTAACTGATCAAAGAGATCATCAATCCTAGGGATCGGGTACTTGTTCTTCTCAGTCAGCTTGTTTAGCTCCCGATAATCAATACATAATCTCAAGCTTCCGTCCTTCTTCTTAACAAAGAGGACCGGTGCGCTCCAAGGCGAAGAACTCGGGCGCACATACCCTTGCTCCAACAACTCTTGCAGTTGAACTTTCAGCTCCGCCATTTCCTTAGGCGCTAGCCGATACGGAGATCGTGACACAGGCTTTGCACCTGGCACTAGCTCGATCGTAAAATCTATCTCCCGCTGAGGCGGGGCACTAGGAAGATCTGCGGGGAACACATCAGGGTATTCCGATACCACTGAAATACAATCCAAAGCGGGCTTCGGCTTTGCAACCTCCACTAGTGTAAAGAACAGTTCTGCTCCGGCACGAACCGCCTTCACCACCTGAAGAGCAGACATCAACGTCTTGCTCGACCCCTTTAAGCCCGTAAAAGTCGTCTCACGACTTGCTCCCAGCTTGACTTCCTTGCTACCGCAATCTATATGGGCCTGCTGCTCCGAGAGCCAGTCCATGCCAAATATGACGTCGAACTCCACTAATGGAAGTAAAGACGCCCGCAGGTCGAACTCCTGCTCCCCAATACGAATCTTAACATTGCAGATCCTATCCGCTCGCATCGAACACCTGTTGGGCAACAACACATCCAACTTGTCCTTCGCCATCGAAGAAGGGACTCCGATGCATGATATAAATCCTTCGGACAAGAAGGAGTGTGAAGCTCCCGTATCGAAGAGTGCTCGTGCCGGATTTTCACAAATCAATACAAATCCTAAACAAGTAGTGGTAAGGTAACATGTGCATAACAAGCATATAAAGAAATTGACTTGCTATAAATTAAATCGTACCTGTCACCACATCAGCTTGTTTAATGGCCTCCTGTTGGCCAAGATTGTAGACCCTTGGTTGGGCCGGAGCATAATGGGATGCGGTCGACTCCACCGCCTTTCCCTTCTCTTCATAAGTAGCTCCCGGCCTCCTCTCGGACTTAGGACGTCCGCTCCAACAATCACGGGCGAAATGCCCCGTCTTTCCACATGTAAAGCACGCGCCCGGGGTCCGACTCGTGGTCGCCCCAGAAGCGCCAGAAGGAGCTGGACCCGAAGTCCTATGCTTCTTAAAAGACCTCCGATAGCCGGACTTTGAAGTAGTCGGCACTCTGAACTCAGATTTCTTTTCACCCAAGCTTTTCTTCGCTTGCACGCTCTTCATGTCCTTCTCCAAGGACCGGGCAGTATTGACCAAGGTTAAGAAACCCTGCGTCATTGGCCCCGACAGTAGCAATCTCAACTCATCCCTCAAGCCTTCGTAGAATCGATTAGTCTTGCGCTCCTCATCCATGATGGTGGAGCTAGCATAACTACTCAACCGCGTAAACTCGTGGAGATATTCATCCACGCTCCTCTCACCCTGCACCAACTTCAGGAACTCATTCTCCATTGAAATCCTCTGAGTAGAAGGGAGGTATCTTGCTAAGAACAATCCCGAGAACTCTTCCATCGGAACGTCTATCAGTTGTCTACCTCTCAAATGATGCAGCTCCAATCCTTCCCACCACATCCTCGCTTCACCGTCCAGCAGGAACGTAGCGATGGTGGTCATTTGCCACTCCTCCGTCTCCGTCGCCGTCATGACTCTCTTCACCCTAGAGAGCCAGTCTTCAGCCTGAGATGGGGTTCCCAACCCCGAGAATAACGGAGGGTTAAAGCTCATTACATGCTTCAGCTGCCTCTCAGTTGCCCTCCTTGGCACTACCGGTTCTACAACCACTTGCTCCACCCTCCTCGGCTCAGCCTCTCGCAGAGGTTCTTGCTCCATCACGGGAGCGGGCTGCTGCGCTTGCCTTCCAGGCTGCGCATTAATCACGGCCAACACCGCTTCAGCCACCAATCGTATATTTTCAGCCGACAAAGGTGTTGCAGGAGCAACATCCGGTGCACTACTAGCCTCAGAAACTCGGCGTTCTGACGGCCCAACACCACTTCTGGTCACCTATAGTGGTACAAAACACCGTTAAGCGACCAAATAAATTGCAAACAGCAATTATAGGAACACGCAGATTCCTCAAACACGAGTATTTTCATTCCTAAGTGGACATTCATGGGTTCTTTTTATCATTATAACGATGACGCACACAATGTGCTCACCACCCCTTAAAAAGAATTCGCCCACGAATTCACTTTAAGCCCGACCAAAACCAGTAGTCTGATACCAAATTGTAACACCCCCTATCCGTCGCATAGTATATAGCAGTAGGTCCGGCCGGGGCCCGACGCCATATACCACAGACAGACCGGGTGGTTACGTATGGAAACCATCCAACCAATCTCAACGTCCTACACAGAGCATTCTAGCGGAAGCAGTTTATAAGAGTTGTAAACAAGAACCCAGCATAGGATCATGAATGTCCACTAATACCAAAAGGAATGTTATACAAAAATACCCAAAACCGGCCTTAAGACCTTACAAAGTGTTTCACTTGAAAATTACATGATTTACAAACCACGGCACGCAGGCCGGTCATACATGAACAAAGCAGTAAACACTTCTACTTGGGCCTTCGAGGGCCAGCTTCGCAAAAAGGGCTTTAGCCCGCTATTGACCGCTTGGTCCAGATGCACCTGCAAGCAACAAACCACCGCACGGTGGCAAAACAAGGCAACGGTCAGCAATGCTGACCAAATTATAACGATCCCGCCCCCAACTCGGGGCGGCGATGCTCCTTCCCTGCATTTCATTAGCATAAGCGAGTCATATATATAACCATAGCCATTTCATCACAGACGTTGGATCGTACGGCCACACGTCCCGTGCACTCAGGGCACATTCTCGGTGAACCGGTCGATGTCACGTCAATTAAAGCCATTAACATTCCGGACTCACCACCGCCACTTAGACGGCCAAACCTATGAGCAATTTGTCTTCCTGGCCTGGGTCACGACAATTCAAGCCATTGACCACCGAAGACTCACATCTATGCCAACGGCGAGTGCCACGTAACCTTAGGTCTCTCTAACCGAACGACATAAAGCGGGTACGGTTCCATTTAACCCGTGCTCACATCGCAACGACAATTTAAGCCATTTGCGCGGGTCAAACTTCCTCCGAGTCCCATTCTAACGCAAGTCACATAACCCCGTTATGTTCAAGTTGGCTCTCAGGCCACCAAGTTGGCAAGATCTCGTATCCGCCCAATTTTCCGGGTGCACATTTGGGTTAGTCCCCAAGGCTCCCTGCTGCAATCTACCGCGTAGAAAACCCGAAAAACAACCAATAGCACGGAGTCTTCTCCGGCCTTATGCAATGCAACATCACCGATCCAGACTAACATGTCCGGGTAGGCTTCACACATCATGCCTATGTCCGTTCTCGCATATGGACTCTAAACATCGGGGACTTCACATATCTACCCGAAGGAACGCCTCCAACTCTCCGCAAACTCGCGAGAGCGGGCTTCCTATGCTAGGAAAGAGAGCTATTCGTGCTCAAGATGAGGATCGTTACCCTTGAGTTCCTCTTTGGCGCCATTGAAAAGTATCCGGATGAAAATCACCGCACTAGCGTTACCTCCGTGGATCCGGAGTCGGCTTGCGATTCGGAGCTCCGAAGCTCCTACAATGGCGGATCTAGCTCCTCTTCCACTCTTGGCTCTCCTCTTTCACTAAAGACTTGGAGAGATGATAAGTGAAGAAAAGTGATGGATTTCTAAGTCAACTCACGGGTATATCCCTTCAGGAACAACCCCCAGCCGTTGGATCTCAACCTAAGAAAACGAACGGCTTTGATTCGGGGCTGAAATGCCCAATCTGGACCGAACACGGCCTGGCACACGCCCGTGTCCAGGGCCGTGTGGCGCATTCGCCGTCAAAATCGAATCTCCTGGAACCACACACGGGTATCGAACACGCCCGTGTTCGAGCTGACACGCCCGTGTTCCAGCTGACACGGCCGTGAGGCCGGCCGTGTACCCCAAGATTTTTCCCCATTTTCAACCCGAGCACTGCACGGGTTCTAGGACACGCCCGTGTCCTTGCCCGTGTCACTTTGACATGCCTGGGCCCCAGGCCGTGTACACGGTCTCGACATTTCGTCGCGTGAAGTTCGATGACTGGATGACACAGCCTTGGACACGCCCGTGTCCTAGGCCGTGTGCCTTGTCTCGACGATCGTCAAGCGAATCTCGACGACTTCCCCAGGACGATCGTCGACACGGGTCGACACGCCCGGCGACACGCCCGTGTCGCGGGCCGTGTACCCATTCTCAATGATTCGTCGAGTATAACTCGACGACACCGCGGCTAAGTGTCGACACGGGTCGACACGCCCTGCGACACGCCCGTGTCGCAGGCCGTGTGCCCATTCTCAGCGAATCATCGAGAAAATCTCGACGACTTCGCGGCTAAGTGCCGACACGCGCTTGACATGCCCTGGGACACGCCCGTGTCCCAGGCCGTGTGCCTTCAGCCAAAACCCAAACTGGCCCAAAACGTCCCCCCTTCGCTCCTTTGAGTTTCGGGGCGTTACACCCTCCTTAGTGCATTTCAACTTGGTGCCATTTTTGACTAACTCTTCACTAAAGAGTTTGCCTATGATCTTGTAGTTCAGATGAGCCAGCCTCTCATATCATTGGACACAATATGAGACTTTCTCATCTGCAACTAGACATCTGGGAGAGTCCTTACTTTCATAATCAAAATTAAGACAATGGATATTTCCACTCCTAGTGCCCGTCAAGATGGCCCCTTGGTCACTTGACGTCCTAATTTGGCACTCATCCTTGAGGAAAGAAATGTCATAGCCAAGATCACATAGTTGGCTTATGTTTATGAGGTTATGTTGCAACCCTTTCACATAAGCAACTTGTGTGATAGTGATTATGCTATTTGATATCTTACCATACCCTTTGGTCACTCCCTTTTCTGAACCACCAAAGATAACTTTGGGTCCATTCTTTACTGGAGTATAATCCTTCAGCATGCTTCTTGTTCCAGTCATATGCCTGGAACAGCCACTGTCCTTGTAACATTCAGGGGAATTGCCACTTGGACTAACTTGCAAGGCATAAATCAGTTAACCTTAGGACCCAGATCTTATTGGGTCCTAGGTGCATGCTAGTCTGATAATAAACATGTCTACATGCAGCTCTTTTGACAGGTAAGCTCTCTCTTGCTCTTGGCACACTTGTATCGTACCAACAATCTATAGCATAGTGTCCTACTTTGCCACAGCACCAACACTTATAGATATTATACCTTCTTTTAAGATCTGGTCTAGTGACTGTGTTGACAGCAGCTCTTGGTCTTAAAGGTGCAGCAGCAGTCTTGTTCTTTTATTTCTCAACCCAGTCTGACTAGGGGTGGGTCTGGCAGTAGAAGTGCTTGGGGTATCTTAAGCCCTATCCATAGCTATTTTCTTTTCAGAGAGCATACTCCTGATGGCCTCATAGATCCCCAAGTATGGTCTACTGATAGACTTTCCTTTGGTCTTAGAGTGGGTTGGAATGTTCTGAGAACAATCTGCAGCTTTACCCTTGAGTGAATGGGCAGATGCGCCAAACACAAATGGTCCATGATGGGCCATTTGTATTTCCTCGTGGTCTTTCTTGAAGGCACTTGCACCCTTGATATATCAACCACCCTGGCAGTGAACATCTTTGTTCACTCTAGAGGATCTACCATTCTTACAGTAACCATGGATACTTTCTTAATCATACATGTTAGAAGGTAGTAGTACTCTCTTAAAAGGAATAGGAGGCCTGAAGGCTAGTGTCTGCACTGGAGCCTTGCCCTTCCTCTTGGGTTTGGCAACTCTAGTGCTTCTTTTGAAACCCAACCCCTTCGTAAAATTTTGGTAAGAGAAGGTGTCTATCAAGGGAAGCACTGAACTGGGATTTGAATAGCTAGCCACTATTCTCTTCTCTCTCTCCAGCATTACTTAGAGGTCCCTTATTCTATTTTCTTGGTACTCTATGGTACCTATCTAAATGAAAGAAATGGTTTCCATCTCACTGATCTCTTTCAATTTTTGATCAAGCAGTGAAGCTGAATCAGCATGCTGGGAAGAAGCAAGCTGAAGGTAGGCAATTTCCTTAGCTTGCTTCTTAGCCAACAGCATGCTTTCCTTGAAATCATTTAGAAGGATGTCGTATTAGTCAATTACAAAATTGACAACTTCCTTTAATTCAGACCCATCCTCATCACAGGATTTAGATGTCTCTGATATAGCCATTAGGACATAGCAGCAGCTGACTTCTTCCTCTTCTTCATCCACCTTTGCATCACTATTTGACTGTAATATAGGGGCCCTAACTTCAATTCTGGCAGCAGGATGATTATCATCAGCTTCTTCAGCAATAGCAGCCAGCTTTTTAATGAAGTCTGCTTCTTCTGCTTCTACATCAGCAGAGTACAGCTCAATGTAGGCTTCCTCATCCTCTTCTCTTTCTGACTCTAAAGAGGAAGAGTCAGTCCAGCTCTTTTTCTTCTGAGCAATAAATGATTTCACCTTCTTGCCTTTTTTCTTGTGGTCCTTCTTCTCACCAGATTCCTTTCTTTTGACAAGGCCGTCAGTTATTACATGCCCTGGCCTGCTGCAACAATAACAAACCACTTTAGATAAAACATGTTTGTTAGGTTTAGAACCATACCCGTTGAAAGTGAAAGGGATAGATCTAACTTTACTCTAGAGAGGGGAGGGGGTGAATAGAGTATTGTAAAAACTTAATGTTATTTTTATAGTGATTTGAAAAATTAGTGATATATATAGATAATATACACAACACATAAATAAAAATTAACAATCACATATGACACAAGGATTTTATATTAGTTCCCCAATAAATCTGGTTACTTCTACTCTTCTACCACCCTGGTAGGAATCCACTATAGGTTTTTACTTAGGTGACCTGTCACCAGAAGATCTATTTTCTAAGGGAGATCTAGCAACCCATGGGGCTTTTGACTAGGTACCCAAAAACCAAACTTAAGTTTTTTGATCAGGTGACTTATGAACCAAGTGTAAACTTTTAAAGGGAGAAGACTTAGTGGATGATGTTGTAAAAAGCTCCCCCTGATTTGAATAAAGGTTGTGATCAAGAGAGGAGACTTTTCTTCAGGGTGTAGGCCTTCTTGTATGCTTTTACTCTCCAGTAGATGTTTTAGACAGATATGTATTAGGATGTCTATCAGATTGAAGATATGTCTCAAGAAGAGTCTGAAGCAGAATGTGTATATGTTTGTGTACTCTATCCTTCTGTGAAGCAGCAATCTTCTATATATATATATACTATCAGGGAAGAATTCAATATGTGAAATAAACGATTCTTGAACTGTCTAAAGAATCCCTTGAGAATTGTAACTGCCTTGGAATTAATTAGATTTAAAACCTATGTGATAAATCCATATTTAATGCTGCCTTAAATAACTATATTCGTTAGAATATTTAGCATTAAATATCAGAGTCTTAACTGAAATTTTTCAAGCATTTGAAAACATTCTGCCTTTTGTAATATAGAAACTGCCTTATCGTCGAACTCAGCAAGGATTTCATCGAACTGAGCTTGGATTTCAATTTTTTTTGATTCAGATTCAACATCAATCCTTGGTGGGGAAGCTGTCTTCCTTTTGCTCCTCCTTGTGGCTTCAGCTTTGAAGGCCGCAGACTTTTCTTTAGCCTGGGACTTGTTGACTTTCTACTCCTCTTTCCTAGTTATCAGCTACATTTCATAGGATAGTAATTTCCCGAACAGAGTTGTAGGTAGAGTGTCAGCTAGCTTTGTCACCTCTCTGATGGCACAGATTTTAGTATCTCAGTCTCTAGTTAGAGATCTGAGAAACTTGTCATTCAGCTCATAAGTGTTGAAGACTCTTGCATATGTCCTCAACGCATTGACAATTCTAAAGAATCTTTCATAAAATTTAGTTATGCTATCAGTCTTGTTCTGCCTGAATGCCTCATACTCTTGATTGAGCATGGACTTCCTGTAATCTCTCACTTCCTTTATTCCCTCCATGTAGACCACTAGGGCGTCCCACATCTCCTTTGCAGTCTTGTAGTGAACCAGATTTTAGAAAGTGGAGTCATATATGATACTTACAATTATATTACGTGCCCTCTTGTCCATAGTGGCCAGAATAGCTTCATCTTTTGTTATCTCAGAGTATGTCTTGGGTGTCTGGACATTTGCATCCAGAACTAACACTTTCATAATGATGAAAGGCCCTCCCTTGACAGTGATGAAGATTCTAGGGTCGGTTGCCTCCATAAACAACCTAACCCTCTCATTCCAAATGCCAAAACCTTCCTTCCTGCAAATGGGAAGCTTTATGGCACCCAATGTAATGACCCTAGCTGAACCAACGTGACGATGTCACGACTCCGCTCTAAGAAAAGTTACCGGGCTACAGCCCAAACACCCCAACTGTAACATCTCCCCTGTAATGACCGTATAATATGGGTCCGGTCAGGGTCGCGCAACATACAGACATCACATCTTAAGCATTAAAAGATGATATAAGTCTACCCAACTCAAAACTCAAAATATAATAGAGGAAGCAAACAAAAAAAACTAGAAGTTATCCACCAAACCAGGAGTATCAAAATGGCCTTAAGGCCTTACATAATAAGAGTCCAAAGCTGAATAACAATCCTATCAATGTGCAAAGCACTCCTAGGCTACCTTGGCATGAAAGCCAGATTACAACTCAAGAATCATATCATAGCATCAAAACATAAGCAGATAAAGGTTCACTTCATGAGGCTTAGGCCTTTTTGGCCCTCGAGGTTGCTCCTGCTTGTGATCCTTGCCCTATAAAAATTTATAGTAACATGGGTCAGCAAAGGCTGACCTCAATTGTGTAACCAACATATCTCCTCCGGGTCGTCCCTAGAGGAACCCGGGGCAATGTATCAACCTGCAGGTCAACACTTCGTATGCAATAAATAATAACATATAAAGCTAAAAATAGGTTTGGGTGTCCCAAACAACATGCATGTTTCTACGTTGAGCAAGTAATAAAGGGACCTATGATGCAGTGGCCTGGCTCTTATACGGTGGCCCACTGCCGGGCTGCATCCCAAGCACCCCACCCATGATCGTGCCTATTCTCAGCGCGGCGGGATGTTGAGGCGGGGTCTCGAACCCACAACCCCCTTGATAAAGAGCTTTCCTAACAGCTCCCATCACCAACTGAGCTGCAGCTCAGTTGGTGATGGGAGCTGTTAGGAAAGCTCTTTATCAAGGGGGTTGTGGGTTCGAGACCCCGCCTCAACATCCCTCCACGTGGAGAATAGGCGCGGTCATGGGTGGGGTGCTTGGTCTACAGCCCGGCAGTGGGCCACCGTATAAGATCCATGCCACTGCATCAAAAAAAGTGCACTTTTTTGATGCAGTGGCCTGGCTCTTATACGGTGGCCCACTACCGGCCTGCAGGCCATGCACCCCACCCATGACCGCACCTATTCTCAGTGCGGCGGGATGCTGAGGCGGGGTCTCGAATCCTCGCCCCCTTGATAAAGAGCTTTCCTAACAGCTCTCATCACCAACTGAGCTACAGCTCAGTTGGTGATGAGAGCTGTTAGGAAAGCTCTTTATCAAGGGGGCGAGGGTTCGAGACCCCGCCTCAGCATCCCGCCGTACTGAGAATAGGTACGGTCATGGGTGGGGTGCATGGCCTGCAGGCCGGTAGTGGGCCACCATATAAGAGCCAGGCCACTACATCAAAAAGTGCATGGCTCTTATACGGTGGCCCGGCTCTTATAGCTCAGTTGGTGATGAGAGTTGTTAGGAAAGCTCTTTATCAAGGGGGCGAGGGTTCGAGACCCCGTCTCAACATCCCGCCGCACTGAGAATAGGTGCAGTCATGGGTGGGGTGCATGGCCTGCAGGCCGGTAGTGGGCCACCGTATAAGATCCAGGCCACTGCATCAACCTATTATGCAGCATGTATGCAAACCTAGGTTTCACCTAAGGCACCCTAAAGCGTATGAATCTAACACATCATCACGCACCATAAATCGGGTACTTCCATTTTCCCTTCGGCATTCAAGCCGCAAACGCATGGGTAATTGCAATTTTCCACCAAACAGCATTCAACCGCTACTCAGAACACTTGTCAAGCGCCACCCGCTCGTGGGTCTCATAACTCGGGCTTTCCTGCAAATACTGACTTCTTATATCAGGGTTCCGCCATTCAAACAAACAAACCAATGCTAAGAACCATTGCTAGACCCCACCCATTCACAGCGACCCAGGCCCGACTCCAAAATCGGGACAAGGTCCACCGAATGAGACCCAGCGGGACCCAGCTAATATCGTTCGGGCTTGTCATATGCTTGCCATTCTCGTCAGTTCCACAGAAGGGGACTTGTCTCGCCGGTACACTATCCACACGTGACCTTGCAACGTCGTGGGCTAGCCAGCCGACCACAGAGACAAACCACGCCTTGTCACATCACAATCTCATGCCCTTCCCACCCTATTCCAAAACTTGTACTGTACCATCCCCGTGCCACCGCGTGTACTCTAATTTCCAATTGGTATAGTTCCGGACACACGTACTCATATGAGAAAGGGGGAAAAACATCATCACAGATGACACCTTACCGCTAACTGATTTCTACAAAATCCTTAAGGCTTGTAATGCAACATCACCGAGTCGGACTAACGGTCGCGACTGTTGAATTCTGTGAAGTGAAAGTGGGTGAATGGAAGGCTTGGGAAACCTATCCGCGCGGACTACGCGGACAGGGTTGGCGGACTGCTAGGTCGGCAGGGATGTTGCAGGCGGTTTGTTCTGTGGCATCCTGGGCGGTCTGTTCGCGCGGACTACGCGGACAGCAGCGGCGGTCTGACAGGCCAGTGTATGCTCAGCAGGCGGTTGACTCCCAGGAAGTAACCGGGCGGATAGAAATGCTATCCGCGGAGTCCGGCATGAAGCGGACTGAAGAACTGGAGCTCGGCAGACCGGTTTGGCAGTTGCCTTGGTCTTACTCTAGTGAAGCGGCAAGTGGAAGCCGCGGAGATCGCCGGTCAGCGCGGACAGAAACTGGAGGTCGCCCGGTATGGCGGGCTAGATCCAGTGTCCGCCAGTAAGTGCGGACTGGCCCTTGTGGCCAGCGGACTGGACTTGGTGGGAATTGAACCAAGTCCAGGATGGCTCAGTCCGGGGAGATCGCGCAGTGGAGCGCGGGCTGGTTTCTCAGTCCGTCAAGTATAGTAGAAGTGCAGTTGCCTTGTATGCTAGCTTGGGGAAATGCGGACTGGAGAATTGCTTGTGCAGGAGCGTGCGGACTGGAGTCTGCTGTTAGCGGACTGGATTGGCGTGTCAGCTAAGTCCGGAGGTGCCTTGGCAATGAGGCAATGGACTTGGGATATGCGGACGGAAGCCGGGTGTTCGCTGAGTTCGGCAGGTGCCTTGATGGCTAGGCTGCGGGCTCGGGTTTTGCGGGCTGATGCCTTGTCCGCAGAATGGCGGACACGGCTGTTGTGGAGTCCGGCTGTGGTGGTCCTGGCTTGGTCTCTGGCGGCAAGGCAGGCTGGATATTGGAGTCCGGCCTTGGAGAAGCTGGGGCGTACTGGCTATCTGCACAGGAGCGGCGAACTGGAATGTGTGTCCGCGGGCTAGCGGACACACTTGTTCTAGCTGCGGGTTGTGGCGGTGATCCTATCGGCTAGGGCGGTGACCATACTCATCGTCGTGCCTATAAATAGGACCCATGTCACATCAGGAATCAAGGAACATAGACCGAAGTAAGTGAACAGTATTTGAGCTCGCGTAAGTTGCTGCGGTCTAGACCTTATGTCCGCGCGGATTGAGAGTTGACCCGGTTGTGCTGTGCAGGTTGTGCGGATAGCGCTGGAAAGCCAGGACTTGGCTCTGATTGCGGTCAGGGACAGTGCGGACTCTGCGGTTAAGCAACAGGCGGTAAACAGCAGGTCGCGGATAGCGACCAGGCGGTCTTCTCTTTGGCGACTTGGTTCGGGGTTCAGGAAGTCGCCTGCTTCAGGCGGACTGTTCCATTTGGTGACGCAGCTTGTGCAGTCTGGCGGCGTGCAGATCGGCGGTGAAGAGCTAAGCATTGGAATAAGGGTGAGTCCGCGCGGCTTGGGTTGCGGTCTGGCGACCTGGCGGACTGAGCGGACTCCACAGCAGTAGGTCGGCGGCTTGTTGATTGAGTCCGCGCGGCTTGTTTTTTTGTTCTTGTCTTTGTAACTGTCTCTGCTCTCCCGGTGTTGGGTTTTGGTGAAGCATGTCTCGCCATGTATGTCTCGCCTTGTAATGAAGTTTGCTCTTGATCAATAAAGAAGCTTGTGCTGCATGTGTTGCTGGTTGTTACTGCTTTGTTGAGATAATCCCTGCTAACTCCATGATCCGGGAAAACTTTCAACATTATAAGTGGGCGTATTCTCCTTCGGTTTGTTGAGTTTTCAACAGGGTATCCAAGGGGGCGTCTGCGGTTTGTTGAATTTTAACATGGTATCAGAGCGAGGTTGTTGGAGTGGTCAAGCAGTGCTCAATGGAAGTAGTTGCTCTTATGAAGAGGAAACCAGTGGTAGAACCATGGCAGTGGAGGATGTAAGTTGTCTTGGTATTGATCTCCTTACAGAGACGAACTGTGAATGGTGGAAATCCTGTATGAAGAGCTTTCTTCTTGGCGAGGACCTTTGGGAGGTTGTATGCGGAGCAGGAAGACAAGAGGATACTGCTTGCAATGCTGAGGCGATGAGAGCTTGGAAGGAGGCAAATGCGAAAGCGGAGTCTATTCTCAAGCAGGTGATCTCATCGGAGCTCTTGGATCACATCAGTGGATGTCGGTCAGCTGCGGAGGTCTGGACTTCCCTTGATGGGTTGTTCAGGAAGGAGGTGAAGGTTGCTGCTGATGATGGTCCCTCTACTTCGTATCAGGAAGAAAGGAGTGCTTCTCCTAGGCGTGATAGGAAGAGGAAGGAAGGACCACGGTGCTATAAATGCAAGCAGCAAGGTCATCTTCGGAAGGAGTGCAAGGTTGTCTTGCTCTCGGCGAACGTAGCTCAGGTAGGGAGGAAGGAGAATAACGTGGTTGGGATTTCAACTAGTTCTGGAGTTGATCGGAGGAATGCCAGTGATAGTGCAGCTATCTGGCATGAAAGACTGGGGCATGTAGGGATGGACAAGCTGAAAGAAATGGCGGAAAGAAGACTCGTAAGAGGCTTGCCTAGGTTGTCATCCTATGGCGATGGTCGGGGGTGTGCGGGATGCCAGGAGAGTGGAGCCTATCGCTTCATGGTTGACAAAGCACAATCCAGATGTAATGCACCATTGGCGGTTGTCCATTGTGCTCTGGTGGGACCGACCGTCACGGCCAGTCTTGGAGGCAGCAGGTTCATGCTGATATTGGTTGATGACTATTCTGGGTATACTTGGGTATACCTTATGAAGAAGAAGTCCAACATGGTACGCTTGTTTGTGGAGTTCAAGAAGCTTGTGGAAGGCCAGCTTGGCCGGAGGATCAAGGTGCTGAGGACAAGTATCGGTGGTGAGTTTGGCTCAACCGAGTTCTCACGCTTTTGCAGGAAGCAAGGGATCCGGATGGAGCTTTCTTGTGGACATACTTCACAACAGGGTAGTATTGCAGCTCGGATGATCCGTTGGTTAACGGAGACCTGCAAGTGTTGGCTTCAGAGTAAAGGCGTTCCGAAGGCTCTTTGGGCGGAGGGAATAGCCTGTGCTGCTCATGTCATCAACTGGATGCCTCTTAGTCCGATCATAATGAAGACTCCTCATGAGCTGATGTTCGGAGTGAAGCCCTCAGTGAAGCACCTTCGGGTGTTTGGATCTACCTGCTATATACACTCTCCGGGTGCTCTCAAGACAAAGCTAGTCTTTGTTGGGTATGATGAGCAGAGAAGAAGATGGAGGTGTATGGATCCTGCGACGAAGAAACTCATAGTGTCGAGAGACATTATTTTTGATGAGTTGACGCCGTATTGGGGTAGCTCTTATGTGGAGCTAGAGATAAGCAGGTCAGATGGTGGGCTGAAGGAGGCTGCTGCTAAGGATGTGGAGATGCCTGAGTCACCAGGTGCTCCAGGTTGTTCTAGCTCCGGGGCAAAGGCGTCAGAGTTGGGAAGAAGGGGGAGCGATGCTCCAGGATCTTCTGGCTCGAAGGCGGAGGCTTCCGGTTCAGGAAGCAAGGGGAGCGATGTTCCAGGCAGTTCTTGTTCAAGAGGGGAGTCTTCTGGTTCAGGTAGCAGGGGGAGCGTTGCTCCAGGTGCTCTTGGTTCCAGTAAGGAGGCGTCTTGTTCAGGGAGCAAAGGGAGCATTGTTTCGGGTTTGCCAGGGAACGGAGCTGGTTTAATAGCAGCGGAGGTGGTTAGCCATGATCAGGTTCTTCGGAGATCAAAGAGGATCAGTAAGCCACCAGCTCGATATTGTGAAGGGAACACGGCGGACTTGGTCCCGTGTTTCCTTGTTAGCCCTCGGGTCGAGCAAGGTACTTCTGGCTGTGATGACCCCACTAGAATCAAGGAGGTGGTTGACACCAAGTCTGAAGAGGTGACTTCTCTCAGAGGCAATGAGGCTTGGACTTCAGTATCCAAGGAAGTTGGTGATACTCCTGTGATGCATGAGTGGAGGTTGAAGCTGAAGAAGGCAGAGGGAAGCATGACTCATTTTTGGAGATGCTAGAGGGCTCCCTCATGGTCCATGATATGCGGGGCGAGGACTTTGTCTTGGACATCTCTTCGTAGATGCTATCGGAAGGACCAGGTGCAAGGTTACGGGAGCTGCTGGAGTTATTCACCACTTCTCACTTCAAGGGGGAGTGTTGAATTCTGTGAAGTGAAAGTGGGTGAATGGAAGGCTTGGGAAACCTATCCGCGCAGACTACGCGGATAGGGTTGGCGGACTGCTAGGTAGGCAGGGATGTTGCAGGCGGTTTGTTCTGTGGCGGCCTGGGCGGTCTGTTCACGCGGACTACGCGGACAGCAGCGGCGGTCTGACAGGCCAGTGTATGCTCAGCAGGCGGTTGACTCCCAGGAAGTAACCGGGCGGATAGAAATGCTATCCGCGGAGTCCGGCATGAAGCGGACTGAAGAACTGGAGCTCGGCAGACCGGTTTGGCAGTTGCCTTGGTCTTGCTCTAGTGAAGCGGCAAGTGGAAGCCGCGGAGATCGCCGGTCAGCGCGGACAGAAACTGGAGGTAGCCCGGTATGGCGGGCTAGATCCAGTGTCCGCCAGTAAGTGCAGACTGGCCCTTGTGGCCAGCGGACTGGACTTGGTGGGAATTGAACCAAGTCCAGGATGGCTCGGTCCGGGGAGATCGCGCAGTGGAGCGCGGGCTGGTTTCTCAGTCCGTCAAGCGTAGTAGAAGTGCAGTTGCCTTGTTTGCTAGCTTGCGGAAATGCGGACTGGAGAATTGCTTGTGCAGTAGCGTGCGGACTGGAGCCGGAGTCCGCTGAGTCCGGTTTAGCCTTGTGACGAGGTAATGGACTCAGGAGTTGCGGACTGGAGTCTGCTGTTAGCGGACTGGATTGGCATGTCCGCTAAGTCCGGAGGTGCCTTGGCAATGAGGCAATGGACTTGGATATGCGGACGGAAGCCGGGTGTTCGCTGAGTCCGGCAGGTGCCTTGATGGCGAGGCTGCGGGCTCGGGTTTTGCGGGCTGATGCCTTGTCCGCAGAATGGCGGACACGGCTGTTGTGGAGTCCGGCTGTGGTGGTCCTGGCTTGGTCTCTGGCGGCAAGGCGGGCTGGATATTGGAGTCCGGCCTTGGAGAAGCTGGGGCGGACTGGCTATCTGCACAGGAGCGGCGAACTGGAATGTGTGTCCGCTGGCTGGCGGACACACTTGTTCTAGCTGCGGGTTGTGGCGGTGATCCTATCAGCTAGGGCGGTGACCATACTCATCGTCGTGCCTATAAATAGGACCCATGTCACATCAGGAATCAAGGAACCTAGACCGAAGTAAGTGAACAGTATTTGAGCTCGCGTAAGTTGCTGCGGTCTGGACCTTGTGTCCGCGCGGATTGAGAGTTGACCCGGTTGTGCTGTGCAGGTTGTGCGGATAGCGCTGGAAAGCCAGGACTTGGCTCTGATTGCGGTCAGGGACAGTGCGGACTCTGCGGTTAAGTAACAGGCGGTAAACAGCAGGTCGCGGATAGCGACCAGGCGGTCTTCTCTTTGGCGACTTGGTTCGGGGTTCAGGAAGTCGCCTGCTTCAGGCGGACTGTTCCATTTGGTGACGCAGCTTGTGCGGTCTGGTGGCGTGCAGATCGGCGGTGAAGAGCTAAGCATTGGAATAAGGGTGAGTCCGCGCGGCTTGGGTTGCGGTCTGGCGGACTGAGCGGACTCCACAGCAGTAGGTCGGCGGCTTGTTGATTGAGTCCGCGTGGCTTGTTTTTTTGTTCTTGTCTTTGTAACTGTCTCTGCTCTCCCGGTGTTGGGTTTTGGTGAAGCATGTCTCGCCATGTATGTCTCGCCTTGTAATGAAGTTTGCTCTTGATCAATAAAGAAGCTTGTGCTGCATGTGTTGCTGGTTGTTACTGCTTTGTTGAGATAACCCCTGCTAACTCCACGATCTGGGAAAACTTTCAACATTATTAGTGGGCGTATTCTCCTTCGGTTTGTTGAGTTTTCAACAGGGTATCCAAGGGGGCGTCTACGGTTTGTTGAATTTTAACAGCGACTACGGCTTCACCCATAATGCCTAATCCACTAATGGAACAGATCTCTAATGCAATATCATGTCGGGGACGAACACAATCGACCTGGTGGCTCATTTTGAACCATGGCAACCCGAATCAATCTCACTTGAGAGATCCGGTGCCTAGAATACTTGAAAGAAAACAAGAAAAGTGTAGATGTCATGCACGCAACCTAAAACCGAGAGGAGAAGTGTCTTAATCCTTCCACTCCTATTTCTAGCCATGAAACCCTTGTCTTGCATGGATGAAAACGAGCTCCTCCATGTCCTCTTCACGGATCTGGCCTCGGAACGACGATCGGAGTTCTGAAGCTCCATTAATGGAGATGAAAGCTCCTCCCTCCTCCTCCACTCTCCCACTCTGAAACCCTAAGTCAACTCCAAGAAGGAGAAGAAAAATGAGGGAGAAAATGATTCAACCCTACATAAGCCCTTTGGGCAGAGGATCCTGGGCCTTAGGATCAGTTATGAAGTGAAATCAAATGGATATGATTTCAAACGACAGAACTCCACACTTTAGCCTACGACCTTCATTGAATGGCTCAGAATTCGTCGAGCGGCCAAGAATTCGTCGAGCGGCCTGAGCTCGACGAATGGTCCAGGGCTCGACGAAAAGCCCTCAGCTCATTGTGCAGCACTGAGCTCGATGAAAATCCCAGAGTTCGACTTTCGTCGAACAGGCCTGTGTTCGAATTTCATTGAACGGCCCTGTGTTCAACTTTTGTCGAATGGCCCTGTGTTTGACTTTTGTCGAACGGCCTTCGACGATCCCAGAATCTCGTCAAACTGCTCTGGTTCCACAAATTTGGGGTGTTACACCAACCCCTATCCAATACTCTAGCGGGTTGTTGGTGGCCACAGCCTCCCTTTGATGAGCGAACTCGACAGTTATGTTGGGTCGTACGGGGACTTCCCAGTAGGTCACCCATCCTAGTACTACTCCAGCCCAAGCATGGTTAACTATGGAGTTCCTCAACATTTCATCACCAATTGAGATGCAACTGTAACACCCCGGTTTTCCAAACGTGCGGGGAAGAACTTAGGAGAGTAAGTTTGGATGTTACAACCCAAAATTTTGGAGTTGTAACCTTTTTTCTTTTGTCTAGTTGCGCTTTAGACACGGTTCACGTGTTGCTTCGACGAACGTCGAATGGGTTCGACGAACATCGAACAGGTTTGACGAACATCGAACGGGTTTCAGGAGGTTTGTGGTGATGTATTCTTTCGACAAACGTCGAACTCCATGTCTGATTTGTTTGATAATCTGTCAAACGGATAGGCCGATGGATAGATCAAATCTAATTTTAGGGCCCAGGATTTTCCGCCCAAAGGGCTTAAGAAGGGCCAAGCGGGAATTCTCCTCATTTTTCCTAATTTTGGAGTTGACTTAGGGTTTGGGCGAGAGAGTTAGGCGAGGAAGAAGAGATCTTTCTTCCGCCATTGACGAAGCTTCGTAGCTTTGATCCTCGTTCCGAGGCTAGATCCGTGGAGAGGACGTGGAGGTGCTCATTTTCATCCTTGCAAAGCAAGTTTTCATAGCTAGGATGAGGAGTCGTAGGGTAACGACATTTCTCCTCTCGGTTTTAGGATGCGTGCATGACATCTACTCTTTTCTTGCTTGCTTTCAAGCATTTTAGGCACCGGATCTCTCAAGTGAGAGGGATTCGGGTTGCCATGGCTCAAGAGGAGCCACCGGGTCGATTATGTCTGTCCCTGACATGATATTGCATTAGAGATCCACTCCGTTAGTGGATTATGCATTGTGGGTGAAGTCATAGTCGCTACCATTAGTCTGACTCGGTGATGTTGCATAGTGAGCCTTAAGGATTGTGTAGAAATCCGTTAGCGGCAAGACGTCATTTGTGATGATGTTTTCCCCCTTTTTCATTTGAGTACGTGTGGCCAGAACCAGACCAGGTAGAAATTAGAGTACACGTGGGGGAATAGGGATGGTATGGTATAAATGTTGGATTAGGGTGGGAAAGGCATGGGATCGAGATGTGCTAAGGCTTTGTTTGTCTCTATAGTCGGCTGGCTAGCTCATGACGTTGCAAGTCATATATGGAGAGTGTCCCGGTGAGACAAGTCCCCTTTTATGGAACTGACGAGAACGCCAAGCTTTGGACAAGACCTTACGGTCCCAGCTGGGTCTCGTTGGGTCTCCTTCATTGGACTTGGTCCCGATATTGGAGTCGGGCCTCGGTCATCACGAACGGGTGGAGTTTAGCAAGGGTTCTTAGCATTGGTTTGTTTGAATGGAAGAATCTTGACGTGAGAAGTCAGATCTTGCAGGCAAGCTCGGGGTTTGAGACCCATGAGCGGGTGGGGCCTAGGCAAGAGTTCCGTGTGGCGGCTTGTATGCCGTTGGGGGAAATTAGAGTACCCTTGTGTTTGTGGCTTGAACGTTGATGGGGAAATTGGGAGTACCCGATGTAATGATGTGTTAGAAGCATACGTTTTAGGGTTCCTTGGGTGAAACGCAGGATTGCATTCATGCTGCATTGTAGGCCCCTTTATTTTACATGCTCAACTTAGAAACATGTTTGTTATATGAGACATCCAAACCTATTTTTATAGATTTACATGTTATTTTATTTTGCATACGAAGTGCTGACCTGCAGGGTGATAGTGTACCCCGGGGTCTATTAGGGACGGCCGAGAGGAGATGTGTTGGTTACACAGTTGAGGTCAGCCTTTGCTGACCCACGTTACCACCACTTTTTACAGGGCAAGGATCGCAAGCGGGAGCAAGCTCGTCGGCCAAAAAGGCCTAAGCCTCATGAAGTGACTTCTTGCTTAGTGGATTATGTCTTTTTGAATGTTTTGTTCCATGATCTATATTTCCAGCTTGCATGCCGTGGTAGCCTAGGAGTACTTATACACGTTGATGATTGATATTGTTGTCATTCAGTTTTTGGACTTATGATGTGTAAGGCCTTAAGGCCATTTTGATACTCTTGGCTTAGTGGATAACTTCCTATTTAGTTGTATGTTTCCGCTGTTGTAATCTGAGTTTTGATTTTGTTTAGTTTATATCATCTTATAATGCTTAAGTTGTGGCGTCTGTATGTTGTGGGGCCCCGGATGGACCCATATTATATGGTCATTACAAGGAAGGTATTACAATTTGGTATCAGAGGCAGGTTATTGTCCAAGGTTTGTCTTCGTGGACGAATGTCCTAAACGAATCGCGTAGTGAAGTTATCCACTTAGGAGTATCGCATGACTATGAGTGTCCATATGTCAAATTATGAGACTAGACGCTGATTCTTGTTTTACTTTGCTTTTATGAAGGGTGCAAGCGATGAGGCGGGGACGTCGAGGCCACGAGAAGAGCCTTCGACGAGTAGTGCTACTGCTCAGGGTCCTTTGGGCATAGGGGTAACCCTAGCCATTTTTTGTCGCATGCTCGTAGAAGCAATGATGGCAGCCCAAGCTGCCACAGTAGCACAAGTTGTGACCCTATTGCACAGTTAGAAACACATGATATACGGGGCATATTATGTAGTATAGGATGCATAATATGTGTTTGTATATGGATCCACCATAGGGGCAACATGTGAGGGTTATGTAGTATGGGATGCATAACCTCACCACATGAATGTGACTAGCATGTTTCTTTTTTGTTGCATGAGAATGTTATGTAGTATGGGATGCATAACATTTTCATGCGTACGCCACTCATGACATGCATTAGGGCCTTTTTAGAATGCAAGGCACAATCATGCATAGCATAACATTGCATAAGCACAACGTGGCAAGCTAAAGATTTGCAGGATGACATATGTACACACATGGTTTTTTTAAATCAGAAAAAGAATATAAATTCATGCATTCTCAATCTATGCACAAGAGTTAGATGATGGTGGTTCACCATCCTAGGTTAGCCATAATATTATTTTTGTTCAAATAAACTCCCAGAGCAAGTTTAGCAGTTTTAAGATCATATTTATGTATGTATTGTCTGTACTTGTGGTTAGTTCAAACTATTATACCAGGATCTGACTAGTGTTGATATGGATTTAGGATGGCAAGGCATCCTTCGACCAGGTCGACTCCCCTATCTGAGGGTGAGACTTCTGGAGCGTAGAGTGATGCAGTGATCGAGAGCTTGCGGTTGAGCAATGATTCCTTGACCAGGCAGTTGGTGGAGTGTCAAGTCCAGATCCAGTCTCTGGCGGCAGTTGTGGTAGGACAGACTCAGGGAGTGCAAGACCCTATAGGGGGGTCAGCTGCCCCTCCCCCTCCTGCTCCCATGAGACCTCCAATGGTGGTGCCAGCGGAGATGGCCTTCATTTCTCAGTTTCAGAGACTTAGCCCTCCTACATATGATGAGAAGGCAGATTTCATGGTCATAGATGATTGGGTGATCTCCATGGAGGAGATGTTCTCGTACTCCGGTGTTGCAGATGATCAGAGAGTGATGTTAGCCTCCTATCAGCTAAAGGGGTTGGCTAAGAGCTAGTGGCTTAGGGAAAAGGAGAGCTTGGTGGCTGGTTGCTCTTGGGGATTATTCAAGGAGATGCTGTTGAGGAAGTTCTTGCCTTTGGTCGAGCGTGACCGACTTATGAATGACTTCCTTCTCCTGAAGCAGAGGTAACTCAGGGTCAGTGAGTATGAGATAGAGTTCAGCAAGTTGAGCCGGTTTGCCCCTGGGTTGGTGAGTGTTGAAGCAGATCGAGTCAAGCAGTTCCTTGGTGGCTTGAGGTGCGAGGTCCAGCAGTTAGCCAGTGCTTATGGATCAGTGACATATGCAGGAGTAGTGGAGGCTGCTCTGAAGGTGGAGGCAATTGAGACTGCAAAGAACAGAGGTCAACAAATGAGGAAGGACAAGAGGAAGTCTGTTGAAGAGAAGAACTCCCAGGTACTTGATGCTGCTTTAGGAAAGAAGAGCAAGGTGGTGTGTAGCTTCTGTGGCCGGTCAGGCCACCCGGTTGAGAGGTGTTTCAAGAAGGCGGGAGCTCAGAGGAAGGAGCAAGTTCATGCCATTCAAGGTGCTCCTAGTAAGGATGTTTCCTGTGCTGTTTGCAAGCGACCCGGGCATGATGCTTCCCAGTGCTGGTCCAAGGATAAGGTTTGCTTTCAGTGTGGCCAGAAGGGCCATATCAAGACTAGGTGTCCTCAGGTCCAGCCTATTCTTCAGGCAGTTCCACTTCAGGCTTTACCTCTGCCTCAGCGTGTGGAAAAGGGCAAAGGGAAGGTGAACGTGATCTCTTCCGAGAAGGCTCAAGCTTCGACTCAGGTCATCTCAGGTTAGTCGTTTTCCTAGGCTGAAAGTTTAAATTTGCTAGCATGGTTATAGTTTTGTTTTGGTAGTGCCTTAGTTGCTTATGTACTCCTATAGGGAAATTTAAGGTGAAGAACCATTAGGCGCGTGTTCTGTTCGACTCCGGCGCTACCCACTCGTTTGTGGTAAGAGCTTTTGTAGAGCGATACCGGTTGATTCTAGATCAAGTTCGTGATACCTTCCACGTCAAGTTCCCTTCTGGTGAATCTGTGTTGTTAGATTTGGGTATTATGGATTGCCCTATTTTGTTGGGGTACTTTCTTGCGAAGGTAGACTTGAAGATGATTGATCTAGAAGACTTCGATGTTATTCTGGGCATGGACTGGTTGTCTAAGTATGATGCGGTTATTCAGTGCAAAGGGAAGCGCTTGGACTTCATCAAGGACAACGGTCAGCCTGGAAGAGTGTATGCTGATCCGTGCCAGGATTCTCCTATCATTTCTGTGGTATGTGCTCAGAAGCTGTTTCATTCTGATTGTTTTGCTTGTTTAGTCTCGGTGGTTGGGACTGCTGTTAGTGTGCCGCGATTGGAGGAGATTCCTGTTGTTCGTGGTTTTTCTGATGTTTTTCCTGATGACCTACCTGGTCTTCCCCCTGAGCGGGATGTTGAGTTTGTGATTGATTTGGAACCGGGTACGCGTCCTATTGCTAAGGTGCCTTACCGGATGGCCCCTCATGAGTTGCAGGAGTTGCGAGTCCAGTTGGACGACTTGTTGGCAAAATGCTTTATCAGGCCGAGTTTGTCGCCTTGGGGTGCTCCTGTTCTATTTGTGAAGAAGAAGGATGGGTTGATGAGGCTGTGCATCGATTATAGTGAGCTAAACAAAGTTACCATTAAGAACAGGTACCCTCTGCCGAGGATCGATGATTTATTTGATCAGTTGCGTGGTAGCACGGTGTTTTCCAAGATCAAACTTCGTTCGGGCTATCATCAGCTCAGGATCCGTGAGTCGGACATTCCACGGACTGCTTTCAGTTCGAGGCATGGGCATTTTGAATTCCTGGTTATGTCGTTTGGTTTGACCAACGCGCCATCAGCATTCATGGACATGATGAACCGGGTGTTCAAGGATTTTTTGGATAAGTTTGTGGTCGTATTTATAGACGACGTTCTGATTTACTCTCGCAGTGCTGAGGAGCATGAGAAGCATCTGCGACTGGTTTTGTCTGCTTTGAGAGACCATTAGTAATTTGCCAAGCTGAGTAAATGTGAATTCTTGTTGTCCCAGGATTCCTTCCTGGGTCATGTGGTGAACAAAGACGGCATTTCGGTTGACCCGGAAAAGATTTCTGCAGTGATGGATTAGAGCAGGCTGAGCACACCCAAGGAGATTAGGAGCTTCTTGGGGTTGGCTGGCTATTATAGAGGATTCGTGGAGGGCTTTTCTACACTGGCAGTGCCCTTGACTAAGCTGACGGAGAAGAATGCGGCATTCATTTGGAGTGAGAAATGCGAGGAGGCTTTTCTGGAGCTGAAGAGCAGGTTGTGTTCTGCTCCTGTTTTGTCATTGCCTATGGAGGGCATGGACTATGATGTGTATGTGGATGCCTCGCATGTTGGGCTCGGAGGTGTGTTGATGCAAGAAGGGAAGGTGATTGCGTATGGGTCGAGGCAATTGAAGACTCATGAGAGGAACTACCCCACGCATGATCCTGAGTTCGCTGTAGTGATCTTTCCCCTGAAGCTGTGGAGACATTTACTTTATGGTGCTCAGTGCAAGATCTACACCGATCATAAAAGCCTAAATTATGTCTTCACCAAGAAGGAGCTGAATTTGCGCCAGAGGCGTTGGTTAGAGTATGTGGTCGATTATGATGTGGATATACAGTCTCATCCAGGCAAGGCCAATGTGGTGGCCGAAGCCCTGAGCCAGAAGACGGGGAAGATCTTTAATCTCACCGCCGATCATTTAGTAGAAGAGTTCCTCCTGATGTATATTTCCGTGGGACGCTGTGACATGCAGATTAGTTTGGCAGTGGTAGAGCCGTCTTGGATTGCACTTACCAGGTTGCACCAGAAGTATGATCTGGATCTTCTGCACTTGTACCTCAGGACTGAGAGAGGGGAGTTGCCAGATTTTTCTATTGATGATACGGGTACTTTGAAGTACCGCGGCAGGTTTTGCATCCCCGCTGTTGGAGACATCAGGGGTATGATTTGCAGAGAGGCTCATGGATCCAGTGTTGCCTACCATCTAGGATCTACAAAGATATATCATGAATTGAAGCAGATTGCCTGGTGGCATGGGATGAAGGGTGATATAGCCCGATTTGTTGCTGAGTGCCACACTTGCAAGTGTGTGAAGGCCGACCATGGAAGGCCTGGTGGCAAGTTGACTCCGTTAGAGATCCCTACTTGGAAGTGGGAAAGTATTTCTATGGACTTCAATACGGGCTTACCGAGGTCTCCTAGAGGTTTTGATTCTGTTTGGGTTATAGTGGATAGACTGATGAAGTGTGCTCACTTTGTGCCGTACAAGATTGATTATCTGATGAAAAAGATAGCGGAGCTGTATTTGAATGAGGTCATCAGATTGCACGGGGTACCAGTTAGCATCATTTCGGATCGGGACTCCTGTTTTACATCTCGCTTCTGGAGGAGTCTGCAAGAGGGTTTGGGTACAAATTTGAGGTATTCTACAACTTAACACCCGCAGACCAATGGTCAGACTGAGCGAGTGAACCAGATAGTTGAGGATATGATCAGGTGCTACATCTTGGACCACGGAGGAGCGTGGGATGAGCGTTTGCGGCTAATGGAATTCGCATACAATAACAGTTACCATGAGAGCTTGCAAATGGCTCCGTTTGAAGCCTTATATGGTAGGCGCTGCAGAACTCCCTTGTTTTGGACCGAAGTCAGTGAGAGGCCTGTGCTGTGTCCGGATGCGCTCGAGGAAATGGAATTCGCAGTAAAGCTTATTCGAGAAAAGCTTCGTGTTGCTCAGGAGAGATATGAGAAGAACGTCAACCGGCGTAGGTCTGACTTGGAGTTTTTTGTAGGGGACCTTGTGTTTCTTAAGGTTTCCCCGATGGTTGGTGTTAAGAGGTTCGGTAAGAACCGAAAATTGGATCCGAGGTATGTGGGCCCGTTTAAGATTGTTGAACGGATTGGCATGTCAGCATATAGATTGGATTTGCCAGCAAATTTCCCAGGTATTCATAATATGTTTCATGTAAGCCAATTACGGAAGTGTGTGCGAAGCAGTGGGCAAGTCTTGGATGTTGTGCCCCAGTTGGAGCCTAATCTTTCATATGTTGAGGTGCCGGTCCGCATCTTGGATACTCAAGATCGGGTGCTGCGGACGAAGTCAATCCCGATGGTGAAAGTTCTCTGGAAGAATCAGGATTTGGAAAGCGCGACTTGGGAGATAGAGTCGGCTATGAGGGAGGCCCACCCTCATCTGTTCCCTTGATTTGATTGGTACGTTTCCTTTCTAGTACTCTTGTTTGTTACCTTCCTTCTATAGTAGAAGTTATGTATGTAAAGTTTCGGGACGAAACTTTCTTTTAGGGGGAGTGACTGTAACGAGGCCGATTTATCTGCGATTAATTAATTCTCGTTTGGCGTTACGTTGACGCATTTCCGGTAGGTGCCGTTTGTTAGAGCGTGGTCTTAGCTCTTTTGGTTCCTTGTGTGGTTTTTGGTAGCCTTTTTGGCAAGATCCCCTAGCAAGTCGGGTCTGTTTTGGTGACCGGTGAGGCCTCTCGGGGGATGCTTGTGTTTTGGCTTTGGGTAGTGATAACCCGAGTTTTGATCGTCGAAAGTTGATTTTGACTTCGCCGTTGCGTTCGTAGCGTGAGTGTTTAGCTACGGTAGGAATTTCGTCGGATTTCGAGGTGGTTCAGTTTTCGCATCGTTTTGATGTGTTGATAATAATGATGCAACCAATTAATTAATAAAGTTGAAGGAATCTAGTGGTCTTTGGGTGTCTATTAGGGTTGATAAGGTGTGTCCCTGCATAAATATATATAGCCTCAAGACAAAAAACGAGTCTTTTCATCGTCTTCTTCCCGTGAGAGTATAATTGTCGCCTGTTCGAGAGGAAGAAAAACCGCCAACCCTGTACCCTTCAGACGCCGATTCTGGGAGCGTAAGTGGACGGAATTCGATTCTGAAAGCGGATTTGGAGTGCTCTCGCCTATACCTTCATTCCTACGGTAAGAGATTAAATTTTCATGGAGTTTCTAGGGGTCTCGAAATTTTTGGTTTGAACCTTTTCCGCCATTAAAACCTTAGATCATGTTTAGGTGCTGTTGCGGCTGGAGCCGAGAGAGAGAGGAAGGGATGTGCAAGATAAATCGCTGGTATTTAAGGCAAGTGGTGCTCCTACCCTTGCCAAGTTTTCCTTCTCCCTTTCATGGTCAATTTGCTGTAATCAGTCAAGTTTTCCCTGAGATTGTTATTAGCTTTATTTACCCGTCAAAATCATGTGAATCTTAAACCATAATGCACCTTTATATTTCTTTTTGCATTTTCTCAAGTTCTGAAAATCCAAGTTTCCGGCCGGGTTGCGGTAGTCTTGCTTTCTTTTTTATCAAATGGTTCCCTGTTAATCTCGGTTGGGTAGCAATTAGCCTATCAGCCCTAAAATTAGTGGCAGGGGGTGTTCATTCTTACATTGCGATTAATAGGATCGAATTAGGCTAAGAAGTTTGGTCGGGAATGAAGTTGGAGGTATAGGAATGTTGTACACTCAATGTAGCCAGTTCGACGAAGATCGTTGATTTGGGTTCGATGATAATCGTCGAACTGAGATCGACGATCTCTGGTTGCTTGAGATCGACGAAGATCGTCGACCTGAGTTCGACGATGATCGTCGAACTGAGATTGACGATCTATGTTTGCCTGAGTTCGATGAGGATCGTCGAAATGAGATTGACGGTCTATGTTTGCCTGAGTTCGACGATTTTCTGTGGCCTACGTTTAACGCAAAATCGTCGAACAGAACTCGATAATTTCCTTTGGCCTGCGTTTATCAGAAAATCGTCGAACGGCGTTCGACGATTTTTCCCGCGGCCGGTATTCGACGACTTCCTGTGGTCTGCGTTTAACGGCAAATCATCGAACGGAGTTCGATGATTTCCCGTGGCCTGTGTTCGACGAAAATCATCGAGTTGTGTTCGACGATTTTCCTGCGCTCGACGATTTGTCCCGCGCTCGACGAAAATCATCGAGCTACGTTCGACGATTCCTGTAGGCAGAAATTTTATTTCTTTTCAATTACTTTTCTTCATGAGTGATTACCTCCTAGGGGAAATGTCTAGTTGGTCTTTCATTCTTCCTTTGTTTTGAGGGCCGAATCGTGCGTTATGGCAGGTAGTGGTACTTTGACGCTCTAAAGGAGCGGGATGTTTTGTGTGCGAGCCGTTGCCGCCACTTTTTAGTCCCAGGTACGGGCTGGGTATTGTTGTGGCCGTCACCCTTTTTATCCCAGGTACGGGCTGGGTTTGTGGTGAATTTATGCTGACACAGTGAAATTTTCTTTTGGAACTGATTGGCTTGTGGGACTGTTTTTGGTTACCAACTCAGGACCATTTTGTTTTACTACTGCCATTAACTCACAAATTAGGATTGTTAGGTGTTTCTTCCTGGTTAAATGCAGCATATTGTGGCAAGTTTTCTTGTCTTTTGCCTTGTAGCCTCTGCAGGATTTGGGCAGGGCTCGTTGTTGTTACCTGGTACTTGGTGTACTTTTGCTTACTTTGGACAGTGTTTGCTTTTATTGTCGCATTTACTTACTCTCTTTTGTTCCATTTTGATTTAACGCTCTAACTCTGATTTCCTTGTTTTACTTGCTGAGGTATTCTTTTCTTTTCTGACTGCCTCAGGTTCTGATTAGTAGCCGGGTAGGCAGCTAGATTTGCTGTGGTGTTGCTGGTGATCCCTTGAGTTGTAGGGATCTTTCTCTTTCTGTTGTAAGGTAGTTTTTCTGCTTTTTTTCTTACAGACATACATACTTGTCAGTGGGTTCGTGTCAGTTTTTTAGCGCCCACTTGTAGTTTTAGCTTATGATACTGGATGTGTTTCGTTTACTGCTACCTTTCTGGAGATAGTCTACTTGCTCCTGGGATGTTTTATGTTAGGTTGCTAGTTACTTTAAAACCTAACAAACACTATTATGTATATATATCTCATGATCAGCATGTTTTATAAAACACATACATTACTTTCCAAGTAACGTAAAAAGATCGTTTTTCTACTTATAATATAAATATAGAGTCTTGCATGGTATAAGATGGCCTCAGGGGTCACTTATGCACTCTCATAGGATGTCTAATATAAATAAAGTATTTTCCACTGCGCATAAATATAGTTTTTAAACTGTGTACGAGATGATCCACTGAGCCGAGGGATACAACCTCTAAATTATATCTGATTTTCTAATCATTGAACTTATGAGATTTTCATAGTCTAGTTAGATGGTGTTGGCCTGAGCGTCGACAGTTATCCCCTGCTCGACGTGGCATCACGACGCGTGTTTTCTCATACTCTGATACTTCTTGAATTCGGAGAAAATGTGGGTTGTGACACCAATCACGTCAAAGTTCATGAATAAGACCGTTATTCTGGACTTAAAGAATTTTCTGAAAAGTCAAAGTAAAATTCTCGAGATGTAACAGACTACTCGAGTACATGCAGCACTACTCGAGTAGGTAGAAGATGACTACTCTAATATATAAGAAAAACTACTCGAGAGGGAATGAGGTCATTACTTGAGTACATGAAGTCAACTACTTGAGTAAATAAAAATTCAAGGAATCAGCTACTCGAGTAACAAGAATAATATACTCGAGTACTTTAGTACTTACACGAGAGGTGGAGTAGATTATTCGAGTATACGAAATACTACTCGAGTATATAAGAATGAACTACTTGAGTATAAAAGAAACTACTCGAGACAAAGACTTAGAAAATTTCTGGAACAAAAAAACGGTACTACCAGAGTATAGAAGATAAACTACTCGAGACACAAAGAACTACTCGAGTATATAACATGAACTACTCGAGACAAAAAGAACTACTCGAGTATATAACATGAACTACTCGAGTAATTCACTTAGAGAAATTTTCTGGAATGGAACTCTGGATTACACGAGTATAAACACAGGACTACTCGAGTAGTAAATGAACTACTCGAGTACATGACTTAGACTACTCGAGTAAGTGAGAACTACATGAGAGTCAGAATGCAACTACTCGAGACAGAAGATAGAACTACTCAAGTACTATATAGTACTACTCGAGTATTTAACTTAGAAAAATTTGAGAAGAGAATTTCTGTAAACTCAAGAGAAGAAAGGGAACTACTCAAGTATTTGATGTAACTACTCGAGATACATCTTATCTACTCGAGTAAGAGTATTATTACTCGAGTATTAATTCAGTAACTTACTCGAGTAAGTAAAGAACTACTCGAGTACTTTACTTAGGAAAATTTTCTTGACTGAATTTTCTTCTTCTAAGGGATGACCAGCATCAAGACTTTTCACATAGTCCTAGAGCTTCAATATGAAGTGTATCCCAATAGAGAGGCTACACATGAGTCAACACTTTGGAACACACAATGAGGGATTACATTGTATGGTCCTGTGTTTGGTGACCCATGTAGACTAACATTGGTCTACACTTCCTATAAGAATTCCTGCAAACACATAACTCAAACCAATCATCAAATACATCTTAATTCATCTTAGTTCAAGGGTGACTTCACAAAATCTGGGTTAGTGTGGATATAATAAACAACAATCTCCCCCTATTTGTAGAAGTCAGAACTCTTTACACTAAGGTTAATTATGGACCTAAAAAGAATGCTAAGTAATCAAGCAGTGTAAGCAATCAAGGAACTATGAAAAAGATAATAAGATCAAAAACTTTGAATTATATAAGTATGATTATCCAGAAATGTCATTAACAACAAAAATCCATTTCCACAACTCATGAGTCCTTTTGGCTAGTTCTGATGATGCTGTATGTCTAGTTTCTCCTGTTGTCTCCTTTGATAGCTGTAAGACTTGGGATAATACTTGGGTGGCCTTGGAGAAGCAGCAGGATTGTTTCTTCTATATTCTCTGTCATATATCCTTCTCTTGGTCATGGACTTCTCATATAACTCTCATTCCTGGGAACTATAGTGGATATTTCTGCTCTGATGGTAATCCAAAACTAATTTGAGTGTTTCCAGGACAAGGGACTTAGAAGTGGGAGACCAAACCTCAGCATGTTCAGGAGCTGGAGTAGGAATGTACTTGCTGGCAGAAGGACCTTCACCATATTTTCTTTTGTTCTTATAAGTCAGTATCTCAGGAGGGGCTTTGAGAAAGACATCTGCAGGATCATCTTCCCAATCCTGAGCATATGACTCTGGAGGAGCAACTGAGTCTCCAGGCCTTGGAGAAAAGGTAGGTTGCAGAGGAGGAGCAGGAGCATCAGTAGCAGCTAGAGGGTTCAGGTGATGAGGAATGATATGAGGATCAGTAGCAAATTCAGGAAGGATCTGGTTGTGCATCCATACAGTAGTGTCATAGGTGTAGAATTTGACACTCTGAATTTGAGCTAGGACATCATCATGGATCTCTTTCATCTTGGTTTCCATAGTTCTTTCCTGAGGGCATCAGATTTTTCTAAATATTCTTTCATCAACTTCTCCCCCTTTCTGACTTCAACAGATAGCTGAGAGATGGCATCATCTTTGAAAGTGCCAACTTCTTCACATATTTTCATCTTAGTGGCTTCAACTCGTTTGTCCAATTCCATTTGATTATTAGCAAGAGTCAGACCTTGCTCCATAACTTGTCCAACACTAGTTATGGTGTGTTCTAAGGCTTTGCCACCAATTTGGAACAGATGTCTGAGCTGATCAGTATTATTTTGGATCTCAGCAAATCCTCTGCTCATCTCAGTTTCTAGAGCAGTTACCTTATTAGTGACAGTCTTTATACAAGTATCAAAGTAAGATTTCTAGTCTTGAAGGAGAAGTACAATCTGAGTCATCAAATTTGAGGAGGCAGGAGCTGTAGCAGTAGGAGGAGCAGAAGTAGATGGAGCAGAAGAATAGGAGGAGCTACCCATGGAGCTATTTTGTGAGGGTAACAGAGCTCTAAGCTCTTGTAGTGGGTAACATGGCATCTCATTCATCCATTATCTGAGGGAGAGAGAAATCCAAATTCCTGAGAGGAGCTTCAGCTGGCTCAGGTGAGAGCTCATCAGAAATGAGAATTATTTCTGGCTGTTCTTTGGGGGCATCAGGACATTTTGCTGGAGTCCTTGCTGGAGAATTGTAACGCCCCGGAATTTTGATTACGTACGCATGATGGGCGTTACGTTGGTTTTGACTGTAGTTTGAGCATGGTTTTTCCCGCGGCTTGCGAGATAGTGGCTGTTTTGTTTGCGAGTTGCACGATTCCCAGCAAACCGGAGTCCATATGAGGGACTCGGTGAGGCCTCTTAGGGAATGCTTGCACTTTTTCGCGCCCGGGTAATGTAGCTCAAAAGAAGTTGCTGGTTCAGGAAACAAAAAGGGTAAAAAGTGCTTGAGGCAAAAAATGGTCTAGGACGTCTCAGAAACATTTTCACAAAAGGAAAAAATGGTCGTTTTTGTGCTAGACACGCCCCCTGACACGGGCGTGACCCAGGCGTGACCTGGGCGGCCGTGACCTCCTTGACTCGACGAGTTTTTTCTTGCATCGAGTTGTGAGCTCGACGAATGGGGTACACGCCCAGTGACACGGGCGTGTCACGGGCCGTGTCCCACTTCGTCGAGTGTCGAGTGTCGATCGTCGAGTATCGAGCGTCGAGTATCGAGTATCGAGTCGTCGAGAGAGGGGACACGGCTGTGACACGGGCGTGTCACAGGGGTGTCAGGCTGGGTCGAGTGTCGACACTTTTTGTCGACGAGGGTGTCGAGACACGGGCTACACGCCCTAGGTCACGGTCGTGACCGACACATCACGGGCGTGTACCCGGCCGTGTACCGTGTGGATAAACGTGGAATTGCCGCCTTTCGGCGCGCCTTATGGTACACGCCCTGTGTCACGGGCGTGACACAGGGCGTGACCGGCCCGAAAATCGACTTTTTCCAGTTTTTTGTGTCGTGTCGTTCATTTCTTGATCCTGCATCGAACGGTTCAGCTCTGTTCTGGATGACATAAGTCCGAAACAGAGATTTCATTTTCATCTTCTCTTCATCTTCATCTTCTTCTTCTTCATTCCCAAAGAGAAAGCAAGGGAGCAAGGGAGCAAGCAAGGCAAGGAAAGAGGAGAGCAGCCGTCGCGGCATCGTTTCGGTTCAGGCAAGCGGTGTTCTCCACCCTTGCCAATCTTCAATTTTCCATTTTCCTAGCTTTAGATCTTGTGTTGAATTCTTCCTTAATTTGCTCTTTCAATTCCCCTATGCTTAGTTTGTTCTTCTTGATTCAAAGTATGATGCATCCTCTTGTTTGTTCTATGCTAAATTCCCTAGGCTAAATTCAAATTAGCTAATTCCCTATGCTAAAATTCCTTATGCTAAACTCAAAGTAGCTAATTCCTTATGCTAATTATGCTAAACGACTTTGCTCTCCCATGTTTAGGTTTGTGATTCATGTAATTATCCATTTGCCTATGCTAGCTTAATTCATGTAGCTAATTTGTCATATTCATGTAACCTATCATGTGATTCTATTTTGATACAAAGCGTGTGATTCTTTTTTGTGATGAAGTTCATCATACTATACGTTGGCAATTGGCCATCATGTGTGAGGACCATGAAAGGAACGTGTTACCTTGGGTTATGGGGCGTTTTGCGAGGCGAATTCGTGAAGCATGGCGGGAGCGTTTGGTGTGAGAATTTTGCAAGGGGTGGTGTGGTTTCAGCCTGTGGCCACCGGGTTTTGTTTTTGTGGTTAGAGAGACCACTTTGGCCCCGACTTGGGCTGGTTTTGTTTGTGGTGCTCCACTTTAGGGCCGCCACCGATAAGACCCTTGCGAAATTGAACTTAACCGCTGCTTATGCTTCACTAGTATCGTAATTTCTTGGCTTATGAATGATGGAATGGGCATGTACTTTACCTTTTGCTCCTGTGGTTTACGCAGGACATGATGAACTTGTACGCACTTGGTGCGTTTGGCATGGATTGTGGTGCGTTTTCCACTTGTTTTTGTTCACTCATGTTACTTGATGAAAACATCTCTGTGGGGTCGGTAAGCCCCTTCGTTATCATATATGACATTTATGCTCTCTTTTTGTCTAGCTTGGTTGATTGCTGAGGTATTCTTTCTTGAATGCCTCAGGTGCAGGTTGTAGCCGGTTGAGCGGTTAGGTTGGTTGGTGGCGTTTCCTGGGAGCTAGCCGAGCATTCATAGCGAGGTAGTTCTTCTTTTCGTTGTACAGACATACATGTGCCCCAATGGGTTCGTGTCAGCTTGTTGGCGCCCATTGGTGGTTTTCTTTTGTGTAAATATGAACTAGACTGCTAATGTAATTCCTTTGGATGGAATGATATGTACTTGCTTTTGGGATGGTTTTCTAGTATGTTGCATTAGCTATTTTGACTAATGATATGTACTATTGTATATCATGCATACATGTTTTGTTTAATGAACACATACTTTTCAAATGACGTAAACAAAGAGGAGTTCTAATAGTAGTATCACTCTAGACTGCATATAGGAGCTCATCATAAATAAACAACGTATTTCCGCCGCGTACAAAGAAAATTTTACTATCTAAGGCCGAGGGATACGGCCATTGAATCCAAAAGTTTTCCTGCATGTAACTATTGAATTTCAACTTGTAAAGTCAGCGTCAAGAGTTGCCTGAGCGTGTGCAGTTATCCACTGCACAACGTGGCATCATAACCCGTAGTTCCTCTTGCTCTGATACGATGTGCTCGTTGAGGAAATGCGGGTTGTGACAGTTGGTATCAGAGGGAGGTTTGCTTGACATTTGGTCGGGCAAACTTTTCCTTGTCTTTAGTGTTTGTAAGCATCATCTCATACACACACCGAGGTGCCATCAGTATGTCTTGGACGAAGCACGTACACTACACTCATGGCATGAACAGAAGTATACTGGGCATATTATGTAGTATGGGATGCATAATATGTGGTTGTATATGGATCCACCATAGGGGCAACATGTGAGGGTTATGTAGTATGGGATGCATAACCTCACCACATGGATGCGACTAGCACGTTTTCTTTTATGCGTTGCATGCAATGCTATGTAGTATGGGATGCATAGCATTGGGATGTGTACGACCGCTCATGGCATGCATTAAGGCCTTTTCTAGATTGCATAGCACAGCACGCATAACATAACATTGCATGAGCACAACGTGCCAAGCTAAGACTTACATGATGACACCTGAACACACATGGTTTTGGGTCAAAGATAGTCATGCATTCATGGTTTAGGCACAAGTTAATGGGATGACGGTGAGTCATCATTAGGTTAGGTATACCATCATTCTCAAACTCCCAAAGCAAGTTAGCAGTTGATATTCATATTTCTTTATGTATGGTCTGTACTTAGCCGTTGTGTGTTTTGTTGGGTTTGAGCTTGATAAGAGTGAACGTGTTATAGGATGTCGAAGCGTCCAGTGACAAGGCAAACTCCCCAATCCGAGGGTGAGTCTTCGGGCGCGCAGAATAATGCGCTGATGGATAGTCTTCGCCAAAGTAATGAGGCTTTGACGAGGCAGGTGCAGGAGGTCCAGTCCCAGCTCCAAGCTATGTCATCTGCGATGTCTGGGCTGGCACCAAGAGGACAAGAGATGGTTAGAGGCCCCACTAATTCGACTCCTTCAGTGGCAGTGACACCCCCAGTTGTGGTTCCTCCTGCGATGACTTTCATCTCGCAGTTTCAGCGACTTGGACCACCGACGTATGATGGAAAAGCAGACTTCGTGATCTTGGATGATTGGGTGATTACGTTGGAAGAAATGTTTGTGTATGCTGGTGTGACCGAGGACCAGAAGGTGATGCTTGCTGCCTATCAACTTAAAGGGTTGGCAAAAGGATGGTGGTTACGAGAAAAGGAAGGCCTAGGGGCGGGCTGTTCGTGGGAAGTGTTCAAAGAACTGGTACGGCGCAAGTTTCTACCGGCAGTGGAAAGGGACCGCCTGATGAATGACTTCTTGTACTTGAAGCATAGGAAACTCACAGTGAGTGAGTATGAAATCGAGTTTAGCAAGTTAAGTCGGTTCGCTCCGAGCTTGGTGACTACAGAGCCGACCGAGTAAAGAGATTTCTTGGCGGACTCCGTAGCGACGTGCAGCAGCAGTTCGCAAGTGCTTATGGAGCGACAAGTTACACTACGGTGGTTGAGGCGGCGTTGAAGGTAGAAGCTATCGAAAATGCCAAACAAAGAGGGCAGCAGATGAGGCAGGGCAAAAGATAGCTGGTGGGAGAGAAAATGTCCCACGAGTCAGACGTAAAGAAGAAGAAGGAACTATGTAGCTTCTGTGGCCGAGCCGGTCACCGTTGTTTGAAAATGTTTCAAGCGGTTGGGGATGCAAAAGAAGGAGCAGGTGCACGCCATTCAAGGTGCGCCAACCAGAGACTTGGAGTGTACATTTTGTGGGAGAAGAGGTCATGATGTGAGTCGCTGCTGGGCCAAAGACAAGGTATGCTTCCAGTGTGGCAGACCAGGACATCTTCGCGCAAGGTGCCCACAGGTTCAAGCTGTGTTGCAACCCGCACCACTCCAGGCTTTGCCTCCGCCTCCGCGCTTGGACAAAGGCAAAGGGAAGTTGAATGTGGTCTCTGTAGAGGAAGCGCATACATCACCGCAGGTTATCTCAGGTTCGATTCAGTCCCCTGGTTCTCGTTTTGTGTATGCCTCTTATGTGTAGTTCTTAGCATAGCATATATACCTCTTAGGAAACTTTAAGGTAAAGAACCGTTGGGCGCGTGTTCTTTTTGATTCTGGCGCGAACCATTCGTTTGTGGCGCGAAACTTCCTGGATCGATATCATTTGACACCAGAGCGAGTGGGGAATGCGTTTTTGGTGAAATTTCCTTCCGGCGCTTCTGTGGTGGCTAACTGGGGTCTTCTTGATTGTCCCATTTTGTTAGGGGATTTCATAGCAAGAGTTGATTGCAAGGTGATCGATTTGGACGATTTTGACGTCATTATGGGCATGGACTGGGTAGCCCGTTATGATGCCGTCATCCAGTGCAGAGGAAAGCGCTTGGATTTCATCAAGGATGATGGTCAGCCAGGAAGTCTGTATGGTGATTCTTGTCAGGATTCTCCAGGGATTTCGACGGTATGTGTTCGGACGTTGTTTGTTTCCGACTGTTTTGCTTGTTTTGTCTCCGTTGTGGGGACCAGTGCTGTTTTGCCGCGTTTAGAGGAGATTCCTGTTGTGCGTGAATTTCCAGATGTTTTTCCTACTGACCTTCCTGGTCTACCCCCTAATCATGATGTCGAGTTTGTTATTTATTTGGAGCGGGTACGCGACGATTGCGAAAGCGCCGTACAGGATGGCCCCGCGTGAGCTAGCAGAGTTGCGTACACAGTTGGATGACTTATTGGCAAAAGGGTTTATCCGGCCGAGTTCATCACCTTGGGGTGCACCGGTGTTATTTGTGAAGAAGAAAGATGGATCGATGCGCCTTTGCATCGATTACCGGGAGTTGAACAAGGGTGACAATTAAAAATAAGTACCCACTGCCAAGAATCGATGATTTGTTTGATCAACTGCGTGGCAGTTCTGTATTTTCGAAGATTGATCTCCGCTCGGGCTATCATCAGCTCAAGGTCGGGAGTCGGGAGTCGGATATTCCGCGGACTGCATTTCGCTCACGACATGGTCATTTTGAATTTCTGGTGATGTCGTTTGGTTTGACCAACGCGCCATCAGCCTTCATGGATATGATGAACAGAGTGTTCAAGGACTACTTGGATAAATTTGTGGTGGTTTTTATTTGATGATGTTCTTGTCTACTCCCGCAGTGCTGAGGAGCATGAACAGCATTTGCGATTAGTATTGGCCACTTTGCGAGATCAACGGTTATTCGCCAAGTTAAGCAAATGCGAGTTTTGGTTGCCGCAAGTTGCTTTTCTGGGTCATGTCATTAATCACCATGGTATTTCAGTGGATCCCGAAAATATTTCTGCGGTCATGGAATGGAGAAGACCGGAAACACCCAAGGAGATTCGAAGCTTCTTGGGCTTGGCCGGCTATTATCACAGATTTGTCGAAAGTTTTGCGACGTTGGCCGCACCTTTGACTCGATTAACCCAGAATAATGTGGCGTTTGAGTGGAATGACAAGTGTGAGACCTCATTCCTGGAACTCAAGAACAGATTATGTACTGCTCCTGTGTTAAGTTTGCCAACAGAAGGAAAGGATTATGAAGTGTTTGTGGATGCGTCGCACGTTGGACTTGGATGTGTGTTAATGCAAGACAAAAGGTGATTGCGTATGGGTCTCGGCAGTTGAAAATTCATGAAAAAGAATTACCCAACGCATGATTTGGAGTTTGCAGCGGTAATATTTGCATTGAAGTTGTGGGAGACACTTGCTATATGGTGCACAGTGTAAAATCTTACAGATCATAAAAGCTTGAAGTATGTCTTCACGCAGAAAGAACTTAGTTTGCGCCAACGGCGATGGCTTGAGTATGTAGCTGATTATGATGTGGATATTCAGTATCATCCGGGGAAAGCAAATGTTGTAGCCGATGCTTTGAGTCGGAAGACGGGGAAATTATTCATCTTTCCGTCGACCGTCTTTGTGGAGGAATTTCTATTGATGGAATTGCGGTGGGAAAATATGACCTGCAAAGTCATTCGGCAGTAGAAGAACCGTCATGGCTGGTGCTTGCAAGACAACATCAAAAAGATGATCCTGATTTTACATTTATTTCTTCGGACTGAAAAGGATGAATTACCAGATTTTGCGATTGACGGTGCAGGCACGTTAAAGTATCGGACGATTTTGTATTCCCGCGGTTGGGGATATTCGCGAGATGGTGTGTAAGGAAGCACACGGCGCAAGTATGGCCTACCATCCAGGCTCAACCAAAATGTACCGTGATTTGAAACAAATTGTCTAGTGGTATGGAATGAAAAGAGATATAGCGCAATTTGTCTCAGAATGTCATACGTGCAAGCGGGTGAAAGCTGATCATGGGAAGCCTGGTGGCAAGTTGACACCATTGGAGATTCCAACCTGGAAGTGGGAAAGTATCTCAATGGATTTTATTACCGGTTTACCAAGATCTCCACGAGGACATGACTCCGTGTGGGTGGTCGTGGATAGGTTGACCAAGTGTGCTCATTTCATACCCTTTAAGGTCAACTACCCGATGAAGACCATAGCGGAGCTCTATTTGAACGAGATCATCTGACTGCATGGTGTGCCTATGAATATCATTTCAGATCGAGATTCCCGCTTTACCTCTCGTTTTTGGCGCAGTTTACAAGAGGGTTTGGGAACAGATTTGCGATACTCCACGGCTTATCATCCTCAGACGAATGGCCAAACCGAAAGAGTAAATCAAATTGTAGAAGATATGATTCGATGTTACATTCTTGAGTATGGCGGAGCAGGAGCATGGGACGAACGTTTGCGGCTTATGGAATTCGCGTATAATAATAGCTATCAAGAAAGCTTGCAAATGGCTCCGTTCGAAGCGTTATATGGGCGACGATGTCGGACCCCACTCTTTTGGACTGAGGTTGGCGAGCGGCCTTTGTTGGGTCCAGAGGCGCTCGAGGATATGGAAGTTGCAGTACGACTTATTCGGGAGAAGCTCCGAATCGCCCAAGAGCGATATGAAAAGTATGCCAACCGACGTAGGTCGGAATTAGAATTTGCGGTGGGGGATTCTGTTTTCTTGAAAGTCTCCCCAATGGTTGGGATTAAAAGGTTTGGGAAAGAGCGCAAATTAGACCCAAGATTTGTGGGTCCCTTCACGATTCTTGCGCGAGTTGGAGCATCCGCCTACAAACTGGAATTACCCGTGAACTTTCCTGGTGTTCACAATGTGTTTCATGTTAGCCAACTCTGCAAGTGTGTGCGGAATGACAAATAAGTGTTGGACGTTGTGCCGCAATTAGCGCCCAACCTTTCTTATGAGGAGATGCCCATCCGGATATTGGACTCCCAAGATCGCGTGTTGTGGAAAAAGAAGATTCCTATGGTAAAGGTGCTATGGAAAAATCAAGATGTGGAAAGCGCGACGTGGGAACTCGAATCAACAATGAGGGCGGCTCATCCTCATTTGTTCCCGTAGATAAGCTGGTATGTGACTTGGTGTTTGATTGCATTCATGTTTTTAATTGGTTTTGTGAAAGTTTCGAGGCGAAACTTTCTGTTAGGGGGAGTGATTGTAACGCCCCGGAATTTTGATTACGTACGCATGATGGGCGTTACGTTGGTTTGACTGTAGTTTGAGCATGTTTTTCCCGCGGCTTGCGAGTGGCTGTTTTGTTTGCCGAGTTGCACGATTCCCCAGCAAACTGGAGTCCATATGAGGGACTCGGTGAGGCCTCTTAGGGAATGCTTGCACTTTTTCGCGCCGGGTAATGTAGCTCAAAAGAAGTTGCCGGTTCAGGAAACAAAAAAGGGTAAAAAGTGCTTGAGGCAAAAATGGTCTAGGACGTCTCAGAAACATTTTTCACAAAAGGAAAAAATGGTCGTTTTTGTGCTAGACACGCCCCCTGACACGGGCGTGACCCAGGCCGTGACCTGGGCGTGACCTCCTTGACTCGACGAGTTTTTCTTGCGTCGAGTTGAGCTCGACGAATGGGGTACACGCCCAGTGACACGGGCGTGTCACGGGCCGTGTCCCACTTCGCCGAGTGTCAAGTGTCGATCGTCGAGTATCGAGCGTCGAGTATCGAGTGTCGAGTCGTCGAGAGAGGGGACACGGCCTGTGACACGGCGTGTCACAGGGCGTGTCAGGCTGGGTCGAGTGTCGACACTTTTTGTCGACGAGGTGTCGAGACACGGGCTACACGCCCTAGGTCACGGGCGTGACCGACCCGTCACGGGCGTGTACCCGGCCGTGTACCGTGTGGATAAACGTGGAATTGCCGCCTTTCGGCGCCGCTTATGGTACACGCCCTGTGTCACGGGCGTGATACAGGGCGTGACCGGCCCGAAAATCGACTTTTTCCAGTTTTTTTGTGTCGTTCATTTCCTTGATCCTGCATCGAACGGTTCAGCTCTGTTCTGGATGACATAAGTCCGAAACAGAGATTTCATTTTCATCTTCTCTTCATCTTCATCTTCTTCTTCTTCATTCCCAAAGAGAAAGCAAGGGAGCAAGGGAGCAAGCAAGGCAAGGAAAGAGGAGAGCAGCCATCGCGGCATCGTTTCGGTTCAGGCAAGCGGTGTTCTCCACCCTTGCCAATCTTCAATTTTCCATTTTCCTAGCTTTAGATCTTGTGTTGAATTCTTCCTTAATTTGCTCTTTCAATTCCCCTATGCTTAGTTTGTTCTTCTTGATTCAAAGTATGATGCATCCTCTTGTTTGTTCTATGCTAAATTCTCTAGGCTAAATTCAAATTAGCTAATTCCCTATGCTAAAATTCCTTATGCTAAACTCAAAGTAGCTAATTCCTTATGCTAATTATGCTAAACGACTTTGCTCTCCCATGTTTAGGTTTGTGATTCATGTAATTATCCATTTGCCCTATGCTAGCTTAATTCATGTAGCTAATTTGTCATATTCATGTAACCTATCATGTGATTCTATTTTGATACAAAGCGTGTGATTCTTTTTATGTGATGAAGTTCATCATACTATACGTTGGTAATTGGTCGTCATGTGTGAGGACGATGAAAGGAACGTGTTACCTTGGGTTATGGGGCATTTTGCGAGGCGAATTCGTGAAGCATGGCGGGAGCGTTTGTGTGAGAATTTTGCAAGGGGTGGTGTGGTTTCAGCCTGTGGCCACCGGGTTTTGTTTTTGTGGTTAGAGAGACCACTTTGGCCCCGACTTGGGCTGGTTTTGTTTGGTGCGTTCCACTTTAGGGCCGCCACCGATAAGACCCTTGCGAAATTGAACTTAACCGCTGCATATGCTTCACTAGTATCGTAATTTCTTGGCTTATGAATGATGGAATGGGCATGTACTTTGCCTTTTGCTCCTGCGGTTTACGCAGGACATGATGAACTTGTACGCACTTGGTGCGTTTGGCATGGATTGTGGTGCGTTTTCCACTTATTTTTGTTCACTCATGTTACTTGATGAAACATCTCTGTGGGGTCGGTAAGCCCCTTCGTTATCATATATGACATTTATGCTCTCTTTTTGTCTAGCTTGGTTGATTGCTGAGGTATTCTTTCTTGAATGCCTCAGGTGCAGGTTGTAGCCGGTTGAGCGGCTAGGTTGGTTGGTGGCGTTTCCTGGGAGCTAGCCGAGCATTCATAGCGAGGTAGTTCTTCTTTTCGTTGTACAGACATACATGTGCCCCAATGGGTTCGTGTCAGCTTGTTGGTGCCCATTGGTGGTTTTCTTTTGTGTAAATATGAACTAGACTGCTGATGTAATTCTTTGGATGGAATGATATGTACTTGCTTTTGGATGGTTTTCTAGTAGGTTGCATTAGCTATTTTGACTAATGATTTGTACTATTGTATATCATGCATACATGTTTTGTTTAATGAACACATACTTTTCAAATGACGTAAACAAAGAGGAGTTCTTATAGTAGTATCACTCTAGACTGCATATAGGAGTCATCATAAATAAACAACAGTATTTCCGCCGCGTACAAAGAAAATTTTACTATTAAGGCCGAGGGATACGGCCATTGAATCCAAAAGTTTTCCTGCATGTAACTATTGAATTTCAACTTATAAATGTCAGCGTCAAGAGTTGCCTGAGCTGTGTGCAGTTATCCCCTGCACAAACGAGGGCATCATAACTCGTAGTTCCTCTTGCTGATACGATGTTCTCGTTGGGGAAATGCGGGTTGTGACAAGAAGTGTCTGGAGACCTTGCTGGAGACTGCACTGGAGATGTGTCCTTGGCAATGTTAGTGACTGGAGCATTTGTGGAGAGAGGAGGAGGTGGTTAATCTGCAGTTAGTTCCGCTATCATCTCATTGATGGCAGCATCAGTAGATAATAGTGCTTCTTGAACTTGTTGATCTGTGAGGATATCATCTGGAGTGACTGGAGGAGGAGTAGGTGGAGGAGGTGGCATCCTGGCTGAAGCAACAGGAGTAGGCTCCCCCTCAATAGGTGCACCAGAGGAGCTGGGGACCTTAGATGGAGAGGGAGATGAATTCCTGTCCTCTGTGTCAATAACTTCAGTAACTTTGGCAGCTTGAGAGGGATTTTGTAACTTGAGCTCCCATCTTTGAATATAGGAGATGGAGACCTTCTTCATGTGTTGAAGGATACTCCCTTTGGATAAGTTGAAGGTGTAAGGGTTTATCTCATGAAGGAGTAAGGAAATAATCCTTGCATAGTTGGGGGATTTGATGTTGTATTTTATTTTATTCAGAATCAACAAGCCAAACTGAAAGGCTTTTGTACAGACAATTGTTTGCATCAATTCAAAGAAGTATAAAGGGATATCTCTGATGGAGTTGGTTTTACATAACAGAATTTTCCCTATTATATCCACTAGCAGTTTACCTTCCGCATTCATGTCAGCTCTTCTAATATACTTTGCATCAGCAGAAATTCCACAGAACAAGCAAGTTATGGAATATTCTTCATTATCCAGAAATTCATCTGCATCCAGAACTGGCAGCCGAAGTTATTGAGAAGTAGAATTCTAGGTTAATTTGATCTTGATACCTTTAACTGAAGACTTCAATACTGTGCCATGGCGCTTGACCTTTACATTCCTGAACAATTCTGCTACATCTGGGAAGAGAATGCGACACGGTTCTTGAAGGATGAAAGTAAATCCGGCGGTGTCGAGGAGAATCATGAGATGATGAAAGTCGTCAGAGAGCTCTGCAGTCTCGGCGGCGACTAATTCTGATCCCACACTGATCTTAGAGATGGCGGCCATGATTCAGGAATTCGAGAGATTCAAAAACCCTAGAGAATGTCGACGGGGTGAAGAAAGGCGCGCGGCTCTACAACTGGCTGAGGAAGGTGAAGAGCTAGTCGGGAACTCGAGAGGGCAGAAATGATTTCGTGTAGGTTATTTTCCAGATGTTCTTATTTATATAACCCTAGCTTTAGGTCTAATTATCCGAAAATGAGTGAATTAAATCATAAAAGAGGCGGCATTACCCTTTGTTTGCGCATAAGAAAATTTGAAAAAACACGACTCGGCGAGTAGATGAATCAGGAGTTACTCGAGTAGGTAGATAGAAGTACTCGAGTAGGTGAGAGAGGTACTCGAGTAGATGAGTGAGGTACTCGAGTATGTGAAGTTGACTACTCGAGTATGTCAGTCTGCAACTCGAGTGGGTCAAGTAGACTACTTGAGTATGTCATTCTACTACTCGAGTAGGTCATATACTTACTCGAGTAGGCTGTTACTTACTCGAGTCAAAAACTTAAACTTTTGGAAAACTACAATTTTTGACTAACCTTTGAGCCTTGAGCCTTCTTGAAAGTCTAACTTCTTCTAGTCTTCTTTGTTGAGCATCCCAAGTTCTGTTTTGAAGAACGAGAACTTGGTCTCGTCCAGCGGCTTCGTGAAAATGTCTGTAATTTGCCTATCTATAGGGACATATTGAAGGTGTATGTCCCCATGCTCCACATGCTCCCGAATGAAGTGATACCTTAGCTCTATATGCTTTGTCCGGCTGTACGAGACTGGGTTGTTGGCTATTGCTATTGCACTGGAAGAGTCACAAAACAAAGGGATGTTTTGAAACTTCATGTTGTAGTCTTCAAACTGATTCTTTATCCAAAGTAACTGTGTATAGTAACTGCCTGCAGAGATGTACTCTGACTCAGCAGTTGAAATTGCTACACAGTTCTACTTCTTACTACTCCAGGAGATAAGTCTTCTTCCAAAGAATTGACATGTCTCTGAAGTGCATTTCATGTCATCTTTGCTACCTACAAAATCTGCATCTAAAAAACCTATTAGTTCGCTATCATTACTTCTTGGGTACCATAAGCTAAGATTTGGTGTACCTTTAAGGTATCTCAAAATATGCTTCGCAACAGCGTAGTGAGATTCCTTAGAGTTCACCTGAAATCTAGCACAGACACATGTTGAGAACATCATGTCATGTCTACTTGCAGTAAGGTAGAGCAAGGATCCAATAATGCTTCTGTACTTGATTTCATCAAAAGGTTTCCCTTTTTCATTCTTGTCTAGAGACATTGTTGAACCCATTGGAGTCCTCATCGAGGTTGCGTTCTCCATTCCAAATTTCTTAATTAGCTCTTTGGTAAACTTGGTCTGCGAGATGAAAATTCCATCTTCAGATTGTTTCACCTGAAGCCCTAAGAAATACTTCAACTCGCCCATACTGCTCATTTCAAAATTCTCTTGCATAAGTTTTGAAAACTTCTTGCAGAGGTTGTCATCAGTAGAGCCAAATATAATATCATCGACATAGATTTGCACTAGCAGAATCTTGCCTTTAATTTCCCAAAGAAATAATGTCTTGTCTATCTTTCCCCTTGTGAACTTGTTCTCAAGTAGAAAGCTAGACAGCGTCTCATACCAAACTCGAGGAGCTTGTTTCAGACCATATCATAAATGCCTTATGCAGTAAGTAAACATAATCAGGAAAGTTAGAGTCAACGAAACCTGGAGGTTATTCTACATACATACTTCTTCCTTTATGTCTCCATTAAGGAATGCAGACTTCACGTCCATCTGGTAGACAGTGAAGCCTTTGAGTGCAGCATATGCTAGGAATAACCTTATTGCCTCTAGCCTAGCCACTGGAGTGTACGTCTGGTCGAAGTCGATTCCTTCTTCTTGACAATAACCTTTTGCGACAAGTCTTGTCTTGTTCTTTATAATCGTTACATCCTCGTCCATCTTGTTCCTGTAGACCCATTTTGTCCTAATGACGTTCTTACCTTGGGGTCTTGGAACAAGTTTCCATACTTTGCAGTGCTTGAATTGGTTTAGTTCTTTTCCATTGTCATTATCCACGATGCGTCTGAGTTTACTTCCTCAAACTTCTTTGGTTCAACCTGCGATAGAAAACTTAAATATAGATTCTCATTAGTTGTACGTCTACAAGTTCTGACACCATCTCGGGGATATCCTATGATCTGGTCCATGGGATGATCCTTCAAATGTCTGAGCTCTAGAGTCCTTGCATCTGGATTATCTTCTATCACCGGAGTGACTTCTTCATCTTGGATGACTTTTTCATCTTGATCATCAGCCTCTCCAATAGGGGTTGGAATGGTGATCTTGATGAACTTTTCACCTTTATCTTCGGACGGTGCATCCAAGCTAATTTCTTTCAGCTTTGCACCTGCATCTTCAATAAGCACACTAGAGGAGTTGCTTTGTAGCAAGCTCGTCTCATCAAATACAACATGTATCGATTCTTTTACCACCAGGGTTTTTCTATTAAAAATCTTGTATGCCTTACTATGGATACTATAACATACAAAAAAACCTTCAAAACTCTTTTCGCTAAACTTAGTAGTATGATACTTGCCATTGTTGAGCACGAAGCATTTACAGCCAAAAATTCTAAAATATGAGACTGTTGGTTTCCTGCCCTTTAGAAGTTCGTAAGGTGTCTTATCGTGGTTTTTGTTTATGAGTGCTCGATTTTGCATGTGGCATGCAGTGTTGACAGCTTCAGCCCAGAAATATTCCGGAAGCGAAGCATCACTCAACATGGTCCTGCAGGCCTCTATGAGTGTTCTATTCCTTCTCTTGGCCACTCCGTTCTGTTGTGGAGTACGAGGAGAGGAAAACTCATGAAAGATACCTAAGCTTTCACAAAATTTTGTCATGCCCCAGACTTGAACTCTGTTCCATTGTCACTTCTGATTTTGACTATGGAGCAGTTGTACTCATTCTGAACTTGCCTGACAAAATTAGTAAGGATGTCGAAGGTATCTGACTTGTGTTTCAGAAATAACACCCATGCAAAGCGCGAGTAATCATCAACAATTACCAACGTATAATCCTTACCTCCCAAACTTCTAATTTGCAGTGGACCAAACAAGTCCATATGCAGTAGATGAAGACATCTATTAGAATCATTGTCAATAACGCTTTAAAGGTAGCCCTTATTTGCTTGCCTTTTACATATGCATGACAAGGTCTATCTTTGACATACTTGACATTTGGGGCATCACGTACTAAGTTCATTGAAAATAATTTATTAATAGTTTTGGAATTAATATGTGCTAGTCTCTTGTGTCATTGGTCACCAAGATATGCACTATCTTTTGCTAAAAAGCACGATGGTGTCAAAGAATCTATACAAATGAAATTTAAATAGAAAATGTTTCTGCTTCGAGTGCCGGATAGAATCGTTTCCATATTGTCAACAGATTTTATCAAGCACTTATCAGCGTGAAACTCAACTATGTATCCTTTATCGCAGAGTTGGCTTATGCTTATAAGGTTATGTTCCAACCTTCAACGTAAGCCACATTTGAGAAGGATACATTACCATTTGTAATCATACCGTAGCCTTTAGTAATTCTATGGTCTGAACCTCCAAAGATGACCTTTGGTCCGTTCACAATTGGAGTAAAATTCTGAATAATGCTTCTTGTCCCGGTCATATGCCGAGAGCATCCACTGTCCAAATACCAGATTGGTGTTTTGGTGGCCTTTGGACATACCTGCAATCACAATCAGTTTGCCTTAGGAACCCAAATATGTTTGGGTCCTTGGTATCGGGTTAGAACACTCCCCCTACGAATATTAGCATTAGGAGTGGTCTTCCTCATATTGCCAACATGTGGGGTTGCAGCATTCTGGGATTAAACCAGCAATAAATGGCAAAGTGACCAATTCTGCAACAACACCAACAGTCAAATTTTTTGTATCTTTGCCTTATGTTCTCCTGCTTGGCCTTTTGGAAATGAGGTCTAGCAGGGGCAGCATTCTTGGAGGAAGAAGCTTCATGATGATGACAATCACATGTTTTCTTCTCCTTCACAGGCTTTTTACAACAGGCTTTGCCTTTGGTGCCTTCTTGAAGTTATGACCGTGATTGAAAGGGCCATAGCTTTGAAGAATCACTTCTTCATAAGGTGCCTTAAAGACACTTTCGCCAAAATTTCTGGGTTGAGTCCATCCTTAATAACGGGACTTTGGCTCTACATAAGTAGGCCTAGCAAAGTGTCCGTAAGATGAATCAAGATCAAACTCATTTGAAGGAAATATAACCTTTTTGAACGTGGTCTGATCTTGCGGGGCTTTCCCCTTCTCTTTGGCTAAGGACTTTTTGGCGGCCTTATTATTTCGTTGAGCCTTATTTCTCCTAGAAGACTTACTAAGAGGTTCTTCATGGCCTAGTCCAGCACCCTTGGCCTTTGCTGAGAATTCAGCAACGAATGGAAGAACTGTCTTGGGCTTCGAGAAACTTTCAACTAGTTTCTTTTCAGCAGCAAGTTGGTCTTCCAGCTCTTTGATGATTTTCTCTTTAAGATCAAGGTGCTCAAGAGCTTTGTTATATTCTTCAATAGCATTATTGAAGTTCTCTTCGAGCGAGTCAGTCTTTGTGACTTTCTCTCTCAAGTTGCTCTCTTCAGCTTTGAGAGACTTTATCGCTTTAGCCTGAGTTTTCATGACTCGGCGACATCTGTCGTAAGCCATGATTAACTCCTTATACTGGGCCATGAGTTCTGACTCAACGTCAGAAGATCTATCCTCACAATCATGTTCAGAAACTTCAGAATCAGAGAGAGCAGTGTGATAGTTTACCTTCCCAGTGAACTGGGGCTCTTGTTCATCATCTGTTTGAGCCATAAGTCCAAAATAGGCTTCTTCTTCTTCACTCGACTCAGATGAGTCAGAGTCACTAAGAGTCATGCCCTTTTTTGTCCATCAAGCACTTCTCCATCCTCTTCTTGTTGTACGAGGACTTTTTTTTCCTCTCTTCTACCACCCTCCTTCTTATTAGGGCAGTCAGCAATGACGTGTCCTGGCTTATTGCAATAATAACAAATAATGTCAGTAGAAACATGTTTGTTCTGTTTAGAGTTATACCTGTCATGGCTACTTGAGCCTTTTCTTTACCGATCACCATCGTATCGTGATCTTCTATAGGAGGCATCCTTGCCTTTCCATTGCCTCTTCTTGTTCAAGAATTTCTTGAACTGCCGAGAGAGTAGTGAGAACTCTCCTTCTGATAGTTTAGAGCCTGAGGTGCTTGGCTCTGAGGTTTCTTCTTCACTAACTTCTTATGCTGGAGTAGGAGGAACAACCTTTGTCTTCTTAGAGGTGTCTGGCTTTAAGGCAACAGACTTTTCTTTGAATGCAGATCTGCTCTTCTCTTCTTCAGCCTTTCTGGTGTTGAGTTGAAGCTCATATAACATAAACTTCCCGAAGAGATTCTGAGGATCTGTCTCGGCCAGTTTTCCAAACTCCCTTATAGCACAGACCTTGTTATCCCATTCCTTAGTCAGAGATCTCAAGAACTTATCGTTCAATTCTCCATTAGTGAAGACTCTACCATAGACCCTTAGCCCATTCACTATCTTGAAGAAGTTCTCAAAGGTGTCAGCAATGGTATCCTTGTTTTATTGTCGGAAAGCTTCATACTTCTGATTAAGAAGGGATCTTCTGTAATCCTCACTTCTTCTGTACCTTCCATCAAGATAACTAATGACTGCCACATCTCCTTCGCAGACTGGCAGTGAATCAGGTTTTACAGCATTGAATCATCGACTGCACTTGCTATGATATTTTTTGACTTTTTGTCCAATGAGACAAGTACAATCTCATCCTTATCTAGATCCATAATTGTTTCTTGGGACTTTCTTAGTTGGATCTATAGTGGAGACGGTCATGGGAATATAAGGACCTTCTTCAACTATCATGAAGATCCTTGGATCCACAGTTTCCATTAAGAACTTGATTCTCTCTTTCCACATAGGGAAATTATTTTTGGTACATACAGGAAGCTTGGCAAAATCCTTAGCCTTGTCCATTGTTGGTAGATCTCAAATGACAACTATTGAAGGATCTGATCAAGGTGTTAACCTTTTAACGATCAACCTCCCTCTGATACCAATTGAAAGTTAATAGTTGCCAACCTAAATCACCTAGAGGGGGTGAATAGGTGAGTTGTGCGTCTTTTTACGGAATAAAAAATCTCAAACCAATGCATAGATCTATCTACCAAACAGACAAACACAGACGAGGCAAGATATATAGTGGTTCCCCAACCTTGGGTACATCCACTTTCCCTCACCGATCTAGCAATACACTAGACTCGGCTACTCCACTATCTCGGATTGAAAATACATCCTACCCTCGGAACAACGTTCCTACAAACTCGATCCACAAACCGGATCTACACTCGGAAGGCAAAACTTCCAACAATCTCAGAGTTGAAAACTCCTACACTCGGAGAAAATTTCTCCTATAATAATGAAATAATTTGTAAAGAAATACAAACAATGAATCTTTGTTCAGATCTGCAAGTAATCGGCCAGGATCTTCTTCTGCTAGACATTTCGGCTTTATCAGAATGGTGAAGAAAATCTTGGCAAGAATGGATCTGAACTTTCTCGGCTTCTCACGATCGATCTAATCAGAGAATAAGGAGTTGAGCAAATCTCGATCTAGAGAGCCTTCTTAATCTGAATCCTCAAAGAAGAAACCCTAGCCGGTCGGAATCGGCGATGGCGGTGATGGCGAGTTTCCGTTTCTTGAAGAGAGAAGAGGAGACAGAAAACTTTAGAATATTCGGCCGCAAAAACTTCTGATACTTAGGGTTTGTCAGTTTAGACAAGACCTTTTATAGGAGAGGAGAAGATTAGCTATAATTGCGTCATTATGAGAGACACGTGGAACAATCACGTCAAAGTTCATGAATAAGACCGTTATTCTGGACTTAAAAGATTTTTTGAAAAGTCAAAGTAAAATTCTCGAGACATAACAGACTACTCGAGTACATGCAGCACTACTCGAGTAGGTAGAAGATGACTACTCGAGTATATAAGAAACACTACTCGAGAGGGAATGAGGTCATTGCTCGAGTACATGAAGTCAACTACTCGAGTAAATAAAAATTCAAGGAATCAGCTACTCGAGCAACAAGAATAATATACTTAAGTACTTTAGTACTTACATGAGAGGTGGAGTAGATTATTCGAGTATACAAAATACTACTCGAGTATATGAGAATGAACTACTCGAGTATATAAGAAACTACTCGAGACAAAGACTTAGAAAATTTCTGGAACAAGAAAACGGTACTACCCGAGTATAGAAGATAAACTACTCGAGACACAAAGAACTACTTGAGTATATAACATGAACTACTCGAGACAAAAAGAACTACTCGAGTAATTCACTTAAAGAAATTTTCTGGAATGGAATTCTGGATTACACGAGTATAAACACTGGACTACTCGAGTAGTAGATGAACTACTCGAGTACATGATAGACTTAGACTACTCGAGAGTCAGAATACAACTACTCGAGACAGAAGATAGAACTACTCGAGTACTATATAGTACTACTCGAGTATTTAACTTAGAAAAATTTGAGAAGAGAATTTCTGTAAACTCGAGAGAAGAAAGGGAACTACTCGAGTAGTTGATGTAACTACTCAAGATACATCTTATCTACTCGAGTAAGAGTATTATTACTCGAGTATGAATTCAGTAACTTACTCGAGTAAGTAAAGAACTACTCGAGTACTTTACTTAGGAAAATTTTCTTGACTGAATTTTCTTCTTCTAAGGGATGACCAGCATCAAGTCTTTTCACATAGTCCTAGAGCTTGAATATGAAATGTATCCCAATAGAGAGGCTACACATGAGTCAACACTTTGGAACACACAATGAGAGATTACATTGTATGGTCCTGTGTTTGATGACCCATTGTAGATTAACATTGGTCTACACTTCCTATAAGAATTCCTGCAAACGCATAACTCAAACCAAGCATCAAATACAACTTAATTCATCTTAGTTCAAGGGTGACTTCATCAAATCTGGGTTAGTGTGGATACAATACCCAACAGTGGGCAAGGATTCAAGAAATGCTAAGGGCGGCAGAGATGCCAGTAGAGAAGCAGTCCGAGTTTGCAAGATTCATGTTGGAAGGTGACACTAAGATATGGTGGGTAAGTATTATCGGTTGCCAGTTTCCTGGATGAACCCCGTGCATAGAAGAGTTCGGGAATGCTTTCTTGAAGAAGTATATTCTCGCATCAACAAGGTTAGCCCTTCAGTGGCAATTTATTCACTTGGTACAGCGGGACAAGATGGTAGATGAGTACATTCAGGAGTTCACTCAGTTGGGTCATTATGATGGAATGACCATGACTTACGTTGTGGAGAGGGACAACCTCTTCTACCATGGCTGAGGTAGTAGAATCTGAGACAACCCTCATAGTTATGAAGAATGTCGGTTTCAATGAGCTGGTTGAGGCTGCCAGAACATTGGAAAGTGATATGGAGTGAACCCAAAGTCATAATGGTTTTTCAGCCAAGCTGGGAGAAGGAAAGCCTTCTCAATCTCAGGGAAAGTCTGACGAAAGTAAGTGGAAGAAGAAGTCTCATCCCTACAAGAATTGGGAGAAGAATAGTATGACATCAGGGGGGTCTCGCTTCAAGGGACCACTATCGTGCTTCAAGTGTGGTAAGCCGGGCCACATAGCTCATTTCTGTACTAAAGGTGGCGCTGAGTAGGAGCCGAGGCAAGAGCAGTCGGTGTGCTACGGGCCCTGTGCAACGGAGAAAGGAAAGAAGTCGTAGTTTAGCGCTTCTCATTACCAACCCATGTAGCCAAAGGCGTATAACCTTGGGCAGCAGGAAGCGATCCGCCAACCTGATGTGGTGACAGGAATGGAAAGTTTAAGTGTAGTTAATCACTGCTTTAGACTTTCAAGACCGTTTATGTATGTTGTTAATGTTTAGGCTTTGTGCTAGTTTTCAGATATCCCGCTAGGGTATTGTTTGATACAGGAGCATCGCACTACTTTCTTGCGGAAAGCTTTATCCAGAGATTTGGATTTGAGACATTCTCGACGGACGCAGAGCTAGTCAATGGGTCTTCCATGACTACCGGGGCGAAGACACTCATTTGTTGGAGTCTAGGTGGAGTTGACTTCATGTTGGTAGCACCAGTTCTACTGCTAGTTGAGTTCGATGTGATATTGGGAATGGACTGGCTTACATTGCAGCGTGCCAGTATTGACTGCCTATCTAAGGTGGTGACCCTAAGAAGCAAAGGGCAGGCAGAAGTTACGTTTGAGGGCCTTAATGGAGTGGCATGTTCCCTGATTTCGGCCATGTAGTTGGTATGGGCAGTTAACCAGGGAGGAGTAGTTCTTGTAGCATTGTTGGAAGTTTACCTTTCCAAGTTATCACTTGGAGAGGTGTCGGTAGTGGCGGAATTCGAGGATATGTTTTCTGAGGAGCTTCTTGAAGCACCTCCTCGACGGGAGATTGATTTTTTGATTGATTTAGTGCCAGAGGCTAGGCCAGTGTCACGTCCTCCTTTTAGGATGGCACCAAAGGACTTGGTTGAACTCAAGGTGAAGTTGTAGGAACTATTGGAGCAGGGATATATTAGACCTAGTTCTTCACCATGGAGCACGCTAGTGCTATTCGTATAGAAGAAAGATGGTAGTATGCGGTTGTGCATAGACTACCGAGAGTTGAACAAACTTATTGTCAAGAATAAGTATCTGATTCCTCAGCTAGATGACCCGTTCGACCAGTTGGTGGGGTCAGTGGTATACTCTAAGTTGGACTTGAAGTCAGGGTACTATCAGTTGCGAATTCGAGACGATAGCATACCCAAGACAGCTTTTGGTACGAGGTATGGTCACTTCGAGTTCTCGATGATGTCGTTCGGGTTGACGAACGTGTCGTCTGTATTCATGGATTTGATGAATCGATTATTTCAGGAATACTTGGACTCTTTTTTGTCGTCTTTATTGACGATATTTTGGTATACTCCAAATTGGAGGCGCAGCATGAGACTCATTTGAGAATAGTCTTGCAAGTGTTGAGAGAGAGAACTAGCTTTATGCAAAGTTCTCAAAGTGCGAGTTCTGGTTTGAGAAGGTGGCATTTCTGGTCCATGTGATTAGTGGTGATGGGGTGGCGGTGGATCCAGCAAAAGTTGAGGCCATCAGAGATTGGCCAGTTTTGAGCACCGTGGCGGAAGTCAGGAGTTTCCTTGGACTAGCCGGGTATTATAGAATATTTGTGGAAAACTTTTGCGGATAGCTCTACCCCTCACTTCGTTGACTCGCAAGTACCAAAAGTTCGTGTGGACTCAGGAGTGTGGTCAAGCGTTTGACACCTTAAAGGAAAGGCTGATGACAGTTGCAATCCTAAGTCTACCTAAAGGGACTGAAGGTTTCAGATTTTCAGTGACACATCAGGATGCGGTTTGGGTTGCGTGTTGGTTCAGCATGGCAGTGTGATAGCCTTTAAGTCTAGACAGTTGAAGCCTCATGATGGGAATTACCCCTTCCATGACTTGGAATTGTCGGCGGTAATTTTTGCGTTGAAGTTGTGGCGGCATTGTGTGTATGGTGAGAAGGTGGAGATCTTCACTGATCATAAAATCCTAAAGTATCTTCTAGATCAAAAGGACTTGAATATGCGGCAGCGCAGATGAGTCGAGTTCATTTGAGACTACGACGATGAGATTCAGTATACGTCAGGCAAAGCCAACATAGTGGCGGATGCCTTTAGTAGAAAATACTCTGGACAAGGGAGTTGGATCGAAGCTCATGATGAGCGATTGATGCGGGACTGTGAGTCCATTGGCATTGAGTGTGTAGCAAGATGTGAGTATAGCATGGCTCGATTGAACTAGATCGAGTTGCAAAATGACTTATCTGATCGTATTCGGGAAGGGACTAATTTGGATGAGGAGTTTTGATCGCTTGTGGTGGAAGTTTAAAAGGGTCAAGGTAGTGCCTGAGAGATGATTGATGGGATTCTGAGGAAGTGCGGAAGGATATGTGTACTGCAGTTCGACATGCTCCGTGAGGAGTTGATGTTTGAGGCTCATTTTACGAAGTACTCCATTCACCCGGGCAGTACAAAGATGTACTGGGATATGAAGAAATCCTTTTGGTGGCCTGGTTTGAAGCGAGATATAGCTTTGTACATGAGTCGGTTCCAAACATGTGCCTTAGTGAAGGCCGAGTGTCAGAAGCCGGGCAGGTTCCTGAAATCTCTTCCTATTCTCGAATGGAAATTTGATTACATCTCCATGGACTTTGTCCATGGTTTGCCTCGGTCGTAGCAGGGAAATGGTGCGATTTGGTGTGATCGTGGGTCGCTTGACCAAAGTGGCTCACTTCATCCCAAATCGGAAAGAGGACAGTGTGGAGAAGCTGGTAGAGTTGTATGTTCACAACATTATGTGACTACATGAGATTCCTAAGAGTATAGTTACTGATCGTGATGGATGTTTCATGTCCAAAGACTGGAGGTTGGTTCAGAAGAGTCTGGGCACGAAGCTCAAGTTCAGCACGACGTTTCATCCTCAAACCGATGGACAAACAGAAAGAATGAATCGTATATTGGAGGATATGCTGAGAATGTGTATCCACAATTTTGGGAAGAAGTGGTAAGATCACCTCTTCATGGTAGAGTTCATCTATAACAACAGTTACCAGACAAGTATAGAGATGGAGCCATACGAAGCTCTATATGAAAGGTGGTGTCGAACACCGATGTCTTCGGCAGAGGTGGGAGACACTAAACTTTTGGGAAAAGAAGTGGTGGCTGATGCTTGCGAAGTGGTGTGCAACATCCAGGAATGCATGAACTTTGCCCAGGAGTAGCAAGCAAAGTATTTTAATGCTCACCATAGGAATGTGGAGTTCGCGGTAAGAGACTGGGTTTATCTGAAGATTATGCCGTTCAAAGGCGTTTCGCAAATTCTCCGACTCAAGAAGCTAAGTTCGAGGTTTTTGGGACCGTTCGAGATTTATAGCATATTGGAGAAGCAACTTACCGGTTAGCGTTATCTGTAGAGCTGAGTGTATTACACGATGTCTTCCATGTCTCCATCTTGCGGAAATCCTTAGTAGAGGCTAGTGTTGTGATCGAATCGGCGACGGTGCCGGTATAAGAGGACTTGAGGATGAAGGTCCGTCCGGTTGGCTTAGAGGATTCAAAGGTTTGGAAGTTGCGGAACAAAGAGGTTAAGCTCGTGAAGGTGCGTTGGGACAACTGCGGGCAAGACGAGTTCTCTTGGGAGCGTTAACAGGCAATGCGGGAGGACTTCCCAGAGCTGTTTACTTCAGGTATGTTTTGTCTGAGTGCATGCTAAATTTTGAGAACAGAACTCTTCTAAGGGGGAGGAGATGTAACACCCCGGTTTTCCAGAAGTGCGGGGAAGAACTTAGGAGAGTAAGTTTGGATGTTACAACCCAAAATTTTGGAGTTGCAACATTTTTTCTTGTCTGGTTGCACTTTATACACAGTTCACGTGTTGGTTCGATGAACGTCAAATAGGTAGTTCGACGAACGTCAAACTATGTTCACGTGTCCGACGAATGCCGGCGGGGCCGCCGAACGGGCCCGACGAACGCCGGGCGGGCCCGACGAATGCCGGGCGGGCCCGACGAACGCGGCGGGCGCGAGCCCGAACAACGCGGGCGTGTTTCAGGAGTTTTGTGGTGTGTCGTATTCTTTCAACGAATGTCAAACTCTATGTCCGATTAGTTCGACGAACCGTCGAACGGATAGGCCGGCGGATCGATCAAATATGATCTAAGGGCCCAGGATTTTCCGCCCAAAGGGCTTATGAAGGGCCAAGCGGGAATTCTCCTCATTTTCCTCATTTTGGAGTTGACTTAGGGTTTGGGCGAGAGAGTTAGGGGAGGAAGAAGAGAGATTTCTTCCGCCATTGACGAAGCTTTGGAGATCTGATCATCGTTCCGAGGCTAGATCCATGGAGAGGATGTGGAGGTGCTCGTTTTCATCCGTGCAAAGCAAGTTTTCATGGAAAGTGCTGAGTCTGATATTTATTGGTTTTTTTTCGGACTCATCTGGGCTTATTATCTTGCATGTGCACTATTTTTCAATTGGAAAAGTTATATTTTTTTTTAGATCTTCACTTGACCGTTTTGTGCACTGTTTTGGCCCAAGGGTGTGCATTTGCGCATTTTATTGTGGGGGTAAGCACATGGTGCTCACCATGGCTCTTTCCTGTTATTTTCTTTGCTGTATATTTGTTGCTGGGAGCTTGTGCTCCAGTTTTGGTTTTGTTATGCGGGTGGTCCGTTTTCCCCAAGGCAGGAATTATGTTTTGAGTAAAACGCACAGTCGTGCGTTTTATTCGCGCACAGTTTGATCCCGATCGTGTGTTTTGTTCTGCTGGAAGAACGTCGAGTTGAGCTAGATGAATTTCGTCGAGCTAAGTTCGACGATCCTCACGCACGGTTGAGCATGGTTTCATCGTAACCATGCGCAAAGGAAACGCACAGTTTTCCTGTGGCTTTCTATTTTGTTTCTTTTTGTGGTTTATCGTGCGCTTTGTTCACGCACGGGCGGCAGCACCCGTGCGCGAGTAAAACGCACGGTTCCCTTGTAGTGTCCTGAATTCCTGTTCTGTTGCTACCCGTGCGATTTCCTTCTCGCACGGACGGAAACGTCCATGCGCGAGTAAAACACACAGGTCAATGCTTCTCCTTCCGCAGGCTTGTTCTGGAAGTTAATATCACACAGTTTGCGCACGGTCCTACGAAAAAACCGTGTGTGCCTATTTTTCTGACTTGCTTCTATTAAAGCGCAGATTTCTTCTTCTTCTAGAGGGATTCCAATGCAGTACGACCCAGCCACCCTATTCTGCTCTTTTGAGCGGGGAAATCTTCCCTCTGGCCACCATTTTCTCTCTCCTCCTTAGAGAGTTGATCCGGCCACCATTTCTCTTCCAAGAGCTTGTAAAAGCTTCATCTCTGGCCATCATTGTCATCTCCAAGCTCCATTTCAAGCTCATAGGTTGCTGCATCTGTGGAGTTCTCTGGATAGATCCGGCCTAGCGATTATTCACGAAGAAGATGGGTTATTGGAAGGAAGTAACAGCCCTTCTGGACCCCGGATGTCATCCGTAGACCGAGCCCGGACAAGGGCTGACAACCCTTGACTCTGGCCGCGAATCTCAGAAAGCCTTCGTGAGTTTGGTTGTTTATCTTCCCCTTCACTTGTAGTATTTCTTTTTCTATATATTTGGTTGTTGGAATGATGCGTAAGAACATTGATAGCTTGAATATTTCAGCATGTCTAAGTGTTGATATATTTAAGTTCTGGATATTGTTTTTGAACTTCAGATTTTCTCTTGTTCAAGTTGTGATTGTGTCGTCCTAGCGATTGCTGGAAGAGTGCGTTGTGAAGAGTTGATCGCGACCCTCATTAGCTCATCCGTCTTCCGTATTACTCTCTTGAGTAATCCACCAAAGAGACGCGGTGACGGCGACCCACAATACTTTTCTTATTGTTGTTAACTTAGGAATCCCAACCAAAACCCCCTTGGTTTACGTTAACACTTGCAATCACCTTTTCAATCGAGAAATCACACTCCCTACTTGCACTCCTCAAGAGATCGATATTCGGGGATTCAACTCCTCAATTTTATTACTTGACAGCGACCGGTACACTTGCCATGACGCATCAAGTTTTTGGTACCGTTGCCGGGGAGTGCTACCATTGTGTGTATTTTTCTTTTGAAAAACTTTGCAAGTGTTGTTGTATTTTTGAAACATTTTTTTGTGTTGTATGATAGATCCCAACTCAAGTGAAAGGGTTGAAGATCTTATGGTTGAGCTAGAAACTGCACGTGCGAGGCGAGCTCGCCTGCGTGCTGCTGCTACTGAGAAGAAAGAATGGAGAATAATGGCCTAGGTGGAAATGGCCAAGGAGAACGGGTTGTTGCTGACCAAGAGGTGGTCCAGCCACGCGTTAGGACAATGCGTGATTTCACAACCCGACTGCAGGAAGTGTTTACCCTGGCTTCGGCCAGCCATCGTAAACAACCACTTTGAGATAAAACCCGACATCCTGAATATGATCAGGAATAATACGCAGTTCTCAGGATTGCCGTGAGGACCCACAGCTCCATCTGGCGGAGTTCTCGGAGATTTGTGGCACATTCCGGTATGCTGGAATTTCTGACGACGTTGTTAAGCTGAGGTTGTTCCCGTTCTCACTGAGGGACAAGGAAAAGACCTGGTTGCATACCATTGTTCCAGGGACTGCTACTACTTGGGAGGCATTGTCCTCTATGTTCTTGGCAAAGTTCCACCCGGTGGATAAGATAGTGAATGCTCAGAGGGATATTGCAACCTTCCGGCAACTAGACCATGAGACGTTATCCGAGGCATGGGAGAGATTCTTGGAACTGCAGCGTTGATGCCCAGAGCACAGCTGTTAGCCATGGAATCTGGTTGAAATATTTTATTTTGGTATTGGGTCTAATTCAGGGCAATGATCGACGCAGCTGCTGGTGGCACGATAATGAACTTATCTCCGGAAGAGGCTTTGAGGTTACTTTGAGATACCACCTCCCAAATCACTTATTGGACTGCCATGGAGAGAAATGCCCCAGAGGGCGAGGACTTTGTTTGAAGTTAACGATGTGGTGCAGCAATCGGAGAGCGAGCCATCACACTTTAGATGGAAGGAATATGTTGACCAGTCGGCCCCTCCTCCAGCTCGGTATATGTACATATCTTGTCAAGGTTGTGATAACCGCTGGAGAAAGCATTGCTGAGCCGTCAGGTATAATGTCTGATGAAAATGTGAATTTTATAAATAGTCAAAATCGCAATGTTCCTTTTAATAATGTTTATAACCTCAATGTGAGAAATCATCTCAATTTCTCATGGAATCAGAATGCTCCCGGTCAAAGATGGCAGGAGGCCAGCATCAGTTTGATGCCCAAGCCACTAGTAGCCAGTCGCGACCGCCGCATATGGGTTATAATCCTAACGCGCAAGGAACTCGTAAAAGTGCTTTGGAAGAAATGATGGAGAAGTTTGTGGAGATGGCCCAATCAAAATGGCCACTCAAACCGCATCTATGAGGAACTTGGAGACACAGCTGGGTCAACTGGCCCTTGCGTTCTCCGAGCATACTCGCGGCACCCTCCCTAGTGACATGGAGAAAAAATCTGTGAGCAAGGGAAGAGTGTTGGGGATGCAGAGGAGTGCGATAATAATGGATTGGCCGTCAAATGTGAGATCAATGCTATTGAGACAATAGCTCTATGTGATTTTGGATCATCCTGCAACATTCTTGCCTTACAAGATGTTGAAAAAATTAAATTTAAGTATTGAATCTGATGTCCAGAAATCTCTAGTGCTAGCGGATGGATCAGTAGTAAAGACCGATGGTGAGATCAAAGATGTGGAAGTAATTATGAATGGGGTTGCTGTGGTCACTGACTTTCAGGTGTTAGGACCTATGGGTACACGCCAGAACCCATCTTAGGACTCCCATTCTGAAAGCCAGTGAAGCTACCTTTCAATTCAATGTGACTGGTGTCACTTTGGCTCCTAAGGTCAATCTAGCTCTACCATCTTCAACTCCCCATATTAGTTTAAATGAACATGGAGATTTTTGCAATTAAATGATTCATTATCTAACGATGTGTCTAGTGCTTCTAAGATAGGTCTTCCACTGAAGGAACGCGAGCGGGTTAAGAAAGTGATCGAACCGCTGACGGTAGCTGAAGGAGAGATAGATACGGAGTCACCTGACGTGGAGCAAGATTCCGTAGAGAAGAAATGTGAGATGAGCGTGCCCGTTGATAGCGTGCAGAAAACTGAATTAAAAACTTCTATTTGTTTGAAGAAAGTTTGTAAAACTATTAAACAGGTGACTTGGGTTGATCTTTCACCAGCTGCGGGTGAGGAAAGGATGCCCCCAGATGCGAAAGATAAACTTGTTGTTTGAATTAGTGGGTGTGATCATACCACCCTGGCGATCCCTTTTGTGGATCTGAAACGAAAGGAGCTGCTGCTCTGCGCAAGGCGCAAAATTTTGCTCGTCGGCGTGAGAAGGACGAGCTTAGGGGCAGGGCAGACTCGTCTTCCCTGGGCCTTAAAGCCTTTCCTCGCCCTCATCTCGCGTGACTAGGGGGATCTATCACAATTCAGCGTTCAGCTGAGGAGTGAAGGATCTCTGGGGTTTTCCTTTGCTGCTTTTTCTAGTTCATTTACTGCTTACTGCTGTGTGTATTTGTAGACCTTTGCCATTATGTTTTGAACTTATTCCCTGAATAATATTTATATTACTGCTAATACATGTATTTGGTCCACCGTAAGGACGGTAAAGAAAAGGGCTTGTGGGAGACAACCCAATTTTGCCGCTTTTAATTTGCTCTATTTTGCTGATGTTATTATATTCTTATAGTATGCGTGGTTGGAGATATTCTCTTATGCAGGTGGAGTTTATTTTTGGTCGTGGACTGTCTGCTGAAATTAACGCCAATCTTCTGGTATGCTCATTTGCTGAGCATGGGGAAACCTCTTCCCTCAACTTTTATTTTTTTGTTTTTATTGCAAATCTTGGATAGATTGTTTAGTATAAGTCTGGTGGGGGAAAGTTTCACGAGTTACCTTTGTGCATGCACTTGCATACCAGAAGAGTATTTTCATTTTTAGTTTTTATTTTATCATGACAGCATTGTGCACCTACACCGCATGAGCGCGATCTTAAGCACGCGCTCGGCTCAAGTCAAATTATTTTTCTTTGTGTCACCTTTAAAATAGTGGTGCTGGCTTAGGATTTTAGGATAAAGTAGTGTGAAACTCGTGTAGTGCTCCTAATCGAGTACTCATGATATGTAGAAATAGTATAGATTTAATTTTTCTTTATGCTCATAGATTTATACTTTTCTGCATTTGTAAATATCGTTTGTACTACTCAAAAGTGTTGAATCTGGACTAATCGAACGGTAGTGTAGGAATGAGTGTAGCCTCCACTAGCCTCGTATTGCTCGAGTCGGTTGGAAGGATCATCTTTCTCGATGGCTAAGAACTTGCCCCAAGCTACTCTCGAAGCATTGGTGCACGGTTAGTCTAGCGTGAGCGTAATGTAGGCCATCTTTTTGGCCCGGTTGAGCCGTGTACCTATCCTAACGATAATCCTTGCTAGCTCATTTTGTGCCTACCCATCTATTGATTTAGCCCCACTACGCGATCACCAAGGCCTTAAAGCTTTACCCAGTTGCACACCCTATTTTCACTGTAGTAGTATGATACTTCTTCCATTGGTGTTGTGGCTGTGTGATGCTATTATGTGGTTGTGTGGTGAAGTTATTTTGAAAATTTGGTTGAATGTGCATTGTAAAAAAAAATAAAAAATCTGGAAAAAAATATATATGTGCTGATGATATAAAAGAAGAAAGTGAAAATGTAGAGTTTGTATATAATATTGTTGTGGTGTTAGGCAGTGCGCACACCCATGTTGTCATGTTCAAGTCTGGTGGTACGGTGTACCTGCGTGTTTGGTTGGCGAGGGAATTTCTTTTGTATAAGCTCATGTGGGGATGTGCGTAGCCATCGTTTTACCCCTTTTACATCCTTACCTACGTATATACCCAAGCCCCACTTCTACCCTAAATCCCTACGGATTTACCCTTGAGTCATACTAGCGTTCTGGAGAGAGTGTGAACGGGCAAGCGTATGGTTCCCAACAATGATGGATTTCTTTGGAGGTGATCTCGAGCCCTGGTCTTTGGCAATGCTCAGCTGAGTGGTCTGCCTACTTCTTCCTACGCATGACCGAACGATTCTCCAGAATTCTATTTTTTAGTAGTTACAATACTTATTTACACTTGTCGAAATTTATAAACTTTGGAGTATAATTAAAAATTATATATGTTATATTTTTATGCCCATGCTGTTTTTGATTTCTCGCATTACTGTATTTCAAAATTACTAAGCCAGCTAGCTGTTTTCTAGTTCACGGAGAGATGATTTGCTCGAGACGAGCAAATATTTAAGTCTAGTGGTGTGATGAGTCCGATATTTACAGGGTTTTTCGGATTCATCTGGGTTTATTATCTTGCATGTGCACTACTTTTTCAATTGGAAAAGTTATATTTTTGTTTAGATCTTCACTTGACCATATTGTGCACTATTTTGGCCAAAGGGTGTGCATTTGCGCATTCTGTTGTTGGGGTAAGCACATGGTGCTCTGCATGGCTCTTTCCTGCTGTTTTCTTTGTTGTATATTTGATGTTGGGAGCTTGTGCACAAGTTTGGTTTTATTGTGTTGGTGGTGCATTTTCCCCAAGGCAGGAATTCTGTTTTGACAAAAACGCACGGTCGTGCATTTTATTCGCGCATGGTTTGAGCCCGATCGTGTGTTTTGTTCAGCTGGAAGAACATCGAGTTGAGTTCGACGAATTTCGTCGACCTAAGTTCGACGATCCTCACGCACTGTTGACGCACGGTTTCATCGTAACCGTGTGCGAAGGAAACACACGGCTTTCCTGTAGGTTTCTAGTTTGTTCCTTTCTGTGGTTAATTGTGCGCTTTGTTCACGCATGGGCGGCAGCTCCCGTGCACGAGTAAAACGCATGGTTCCCCTGTAGTGTCTGAATTCCTGCTCTGTCGCTACCTGTGCGATTTCCTTCTCGCACGAATGGAAAGGTCCGCGTGCACGTGGAAATGCACGCGGGTCAATGCTTCTCTTCCGCAGGCTTGTTCAGGAAGTTAATATCGCACGGTTTTCATACGATCGTGCTCAAAACCGTGCGTGCCTATTTTTTCTGACCTGCTTCTATTTAAAGCGCGGATTTCTTCTTCTTTTGGAGGGATTTCGATCTAGTCCGACACAGCCTCCCTTTTCTGCTCTTTTGAGCGGGGAATTCTTCCCTCCAGCCACCATTTTCTCCCTCCTCCTTGGAGAGTTGATCTGGCCACCATTTCTCCTCCAAGATCTTACAAAAGCTTCATCCCGGCCATCATTGTCATCTCCAAGCTCCAAGCTTCATTTCAAGCTCATAGGTTGATGCATCAGTGGAGTTCTCGGATAGATCCGGCCTAGCGATTATTCACGAAGAAGACGGGTTATTGGAAGAAGTAGTGACAGCCCTTCTGGACCCCAGACGTCATCCGTAGACCGAGCCCGGACAAGGCCCGACAACCCTTGACTCCGGCCGCGAATCTTGGAAAGCCTTCGTGTGTGTGTTTGGTTGTTTCTCTTCCCCTTCACTTGTAGTATTTCTTTTATGCATATTTGGGTGTTGGAATGATGTGTAAGAACATTAATAGCTTGAATATTTCAGCATGTCTAAGTGTTGATATATTTTAGTTCTGGATATTGTTGTTGAACTTCAGATTTCTCTTGTTCAAGTTGTGATTGTGTCATCCTAGCGATTGTTGGAAGCGTGCATTGCAAAGAGGTGATCGCGACCCTCATTAGCTCATCCATCTTCTGTATTACACTCTTGAGTAATCCACCAAAGAGACGCGGTGACGGCGACCCGCAATAGTTTTCTTATTGTTTTTAACTTAGGAATCCCAACCAAAACCCCCTTGGTTTACGTTAACACTTGCAATCACTTTTTGGATAGCGAAATCACACTCCCTACTTGCACTCCTCGAGAGATCGATATCCGGGGATTCAACTACTCAACTTTATTACTTGACAGCGACCAGTACACTTGCCGACGATGCATAAGCTAGCAAGAGGAGTCCTAGGGTAACAACATTTCTCCTCTCGGCTTTAGGATGCGTGCATGCATCAACTCTTTTCTTGCTTTCATTCAAGCATTTTAGGCCCCGGATCTCTCAAGTGAGAGGGATTCGGGTTATCATGGCTCAAGAGGATCCACTTGGTCGATTGTGTCCGTCCTCAATATAATATTGCATTAGAGATCCTCTCCGTTAGCGGAATAGGAATTTTGGGTGAAGCCGTAGTGGCGACCGTTAGTCCGACTCGGTGATGTTGCATAGCGAACCTTAAGGATTGTGTAGAAATCCGTTAGCGGCAAAAATGTCATTTATGATGATGTTTTCCCCTTTTTTCGTGTGATTACGTGTGGCCAGAATCGGACCGGGTGGAAATTAGAGTACATGCGGGGGCACGAGGATGGTCTGGTACAAATGTTGGATTAGGGTGGGAACGGCATGGGTTCGAGATGTGTTAAGGCGTGGTTTGTCTCTGTGGTCGGCTAGCTAGCCCGTGATGTTGCAAGTCATGTGTGGAGAGTGTCCGGCGAGATAAGTCCCTTCCGTAGAACTAACGAGAATGCCAAGCTTTGATCAAGCATAGACGATCCCAGCTGGGTCCCGCTGGGTGTCCTTCATTGAACTTGGTCCCGATAATGGTGTCAGGTATGGGTCATCGCGAATGGGTGGGTTCTACCATGGGTTTTTAGCATTGGTTTGTTTGAATGGCAGAATCTTGACGTGAGATGTCAGAGCTTGCAGGCAAGCCCAGGGTTTGAGACCATGAGCGGGTGGGGCCTAGGCAAGAGTTTCGTGTGGCGGCTTGCATGTCGTTGGGGGTTTAATTAGAGTACACTTGTGTTTGCGGCTTGAAAGCCGATGGGAAATTGGAAGTACCTGATGTGATGATGTGTTAGAAGCATACACTTTAGGGTGCCTTGGGTGAAACCCAGGATTGCATTCATGCTGCATTGTAGGCCCCTTTATTTTACATGCTCAACTTAGAAACATGTTTCTCGTATGAGACATCCAAACCTATTTTTATAGCTTTACATGTTATTGTATTTTGCATACGAAGTGCTGAAACTGCAGGGTGATGGTGTACCCTGGGGTCCATTAGGGACGGACGGGAGGAGATGTGTTGGTTACACAATGGAGGCCAGCCTTTGCTGACCCATGTTACCACCAACTTTTACGGGGCAAGGATCGCAAGCGGGACCAAGCTCGCCGACCAAAAAGGCCTAAGCCTCATGAAGTGACTTCTATGCTTAGTGGATTATGTCGTTTTGAATGTTTTACTCCATGATCTATATTTACAGCTTGCATGCCGAGGTATCCTATGAGTGCTTATGCATGTTGATGATTGATATTGTTGTCATTCAGTTTTTGGACTTATGATGTGTAAGGCCTTAAAGCCATTTTGATACTCTTAGCTTAGTGGATAACTTCTGTTTAGTTATATGTTTCGCTGTTGTAATCTAAGTTTTGATTTTACGTAGTTATATTCATCTTATAATGCTTAAGCTGTGGTGTCTGTATGTTGTGGGCCCCAGCCTGACCCATATTATACAAAATAAGGGAAAGTATTACAACATCCTAATACACTTTTGAACCCATAAGGACAAATTTTCTTATCAAAAAAAGATATCAGTTTACTTTGATCAACCTCCCTCTGATATACCAATTGAAGATTCTTGTATTCAAGGTCAGCTATACAAACAATGTGGGTTAAACATTTATAGTACTGAGCTTTTTAGACTAAGTTAGACCTATAGGCCGCGCGATTAGACATATGGGTTTAACTGGCTCGGCAACTCCAGCAGGTTTATACCAGGCCGCAGGGAGTTTAGATCGAGCCTGCCCCGGCTCTTATGACTTAC